>SJYX01009880.1:571644-662760 GCA_006410675.1 Oreotragus oreotragus
GGCAGCCCCTGACCCCGCAGGGCACGGGGGGGGGAGGGAGGGGACCCCCAAATAGGCCTGCTGGGAGGTCCCTGGGGTGTCACCTCTTTTGGCCGAGCAGCCTTTGCTGGCAGCACGGGGGTGGGGTTGGGGGGTTCACCTCCCCTGTGACAACTTTCTGCAGCACCGATTTACCAGGTACACGAATCTACAAGGTGGCAACCCCACCACCTTGTAGACTGGGTTGGGAATTTCAAACCCCACTTGATTAAAACAAATATTATGAATTAAACATAGAGTCTGCATGAACTCTGAAGATCAAACAGGAGATGCTGCAGACATTTCACAGTTTTGAAGAGTCTCTCTGAGCAACTGCTCCCAGGAGCCCAAATTCAAGTTTATCGTCCTCCGCTGGGCCTCCCCAGGGCCAGCGGGAAGGTTGGCAATGACTGCTAGCTCCTGCTGGCGCCCTAGAGTTTGTGCAGGCTTGTTCATTCTCGCTGCACATGGAGGAGTCCAGCATTAATTACCCATCAGCATCCCACAGGCATGGAGGGGCCGAGTCGGCAGCGACCTCACTGGGCCAGGCTCAGCCCCTGGAACCCATGCTGCCAGCCTTCCCCTTCCCGTGATCCTCCTGGGCTGTGCACTCCGGGACGCCTGGGGCCCAGGCAGGCTGGTCTTGGCTGCTTGAGGAAAGTCATGGTTTGCGGAACAGCTGCACGGCCCCATGATCCTGACTGCAGATAAAGGCTGATCCTGTCCACACAGTAGACTGGGAGAAGGGGGCCCTCTGGCCTTTGTTCAAGGACATTGCCACCTGGGTGCACATGGGTTGCTGGAGGATGTCACAGTGTTTTTTTTTTTGGCCACACCATGGGGCTTTTGATGAAGATTTCCCTAGTGGCTCAGATGGTAAAGAATCTGCCTGCAATGCAGGAGACCCAGGTTTGATCCCTGGGTCTGGAAGATCCCCTGGAGAAGGAAATGGAAGCCCGCTCCAATATCCTGGCCTGGAAAATCCCATGGACAGAGGAGCCTTGCAGGCTACAATCTGTAGGGTCACAAGAGTCGGACATGACTTAGTGACTAAACCACTACTGGGGCTTGTGGGATCTGAGCTCCCTGACCAGGGATCGAACCTGAAATGGAAGCCCTCTCCAATATCCTGGCCTGGAAAATCCCATGGACAGAGGAGCCTTGCAGGCTACAATCTGTAGGGTCACAAGAGTTGGACATGACTTAGTGACTAAACCACTACTGGGGCTTGTGGGATCTGAGCTCCCTGACCAGGGATCGAACCCACAGCCCTGCAGTGGAAGCACAGGGTCCTAACCACAGGACCTCCAGGGAAGTCCTGAGGGTGTCACAGTTTGCCAAAGATTGTTTTGTCTTCCTCTCTCTTATCTGTAGCAGGATTCATGTGTGCACTTGGGAAGGAGCCTTGTGTCCAGCCAGGAGGGCTGGGGCAGGTCTGGTCTGTGTCACCCTGACCTAGACCTTGTCCTGGGCACCTGTTCCCACCTGGCCCACTTGTTGCTTTCGGGGTGTGGAAGGAGAAGGTGGGGGCTGGGATGGTTCCAGAGGAAGGCTGCGCATGGACCGTCTCACCGCCCACTGGACTTGCGGCAATGAGATGTTTGGTTGCCGAGGTAGCTGAGGTTGTAAGTGGGAAAAGGGTCTGTCATCCGACCTGAGGACCTGAATTTTTCCTTCCCTTCAGCCTTGGTGGCGGCAGGTCGCTTGAGGGTGGACGCAGGCCTGTGACAGGAAACTCCTATCTCTGCCCTTCTCTTTGAAGCAAGTGCTTTACCCTGATTAGAAAACAGTGACATTAGAGTTTCAGGGGGGCCAGCGTGGGTAGGGGAGAGGTGTTTGTAAATCTCTGAGGTGCTGTCAGCACACAAACCATGACCATATCCTTGCTGGGAGAAAAGTCAACTCTTTATTATTATAATAAATGGCACTTATTAATCACCATAATGCTAAGAAGTGGAAATAATTCTGGTGATGAATACTGAGTGTTCCATTCAAACCAGTGACCACGACTTGTCCTTCACAGGACTGGCTCATCTCAGTGATCTTATGATGAGTTCTGCTATTGGTCCCATTTTACAGATGCAAAAACTGAGTCTTACCAAGGTGAGCAACTTGCTCCAGTGGCACAGTGACTGAGAGGCCCTGGGATCTAAGGGCTCAGCCTCTGTGCTGTCACCTTTCACACCCTCATCCCTTTTCCACGCCAGGCCTGGTGGGCAGGCTCTGCAGGCATCATTCCGTCTTCATCTCACAGTGACCTTTAGGGTGGGTACTGCATCGATGTCATCTTATAGGCGGGGGCACTGGAGCTCAGAGAGGCTCAGTGATTTGCCCTAGTCCAGGCGCTGGAATACCTGGATGTCTGACTGAGAGCCCTTTCTCTGTGTAGGGCTGCAGCTCCATGCTGGTGGGAGGCTCTGGGGAGGGAATATTCTTACAATGAAGGGGGCAAATCAGCTGAGGTCCTAAGACAGGGGAGTTGCACAGGCCATGGTCCCACCATCCACCTTCCACCAGCCGTGGAACAGAGACCGGGTCCCCAGTGAGGGCTGCTGAGGAAACGCTGGGCCCCCACATTGTGTGGGACAGGGTCTGGGTCAGTGCTGGACACCTGACCTGAGGCCATGCACGTCTGGGCTGTGAGCCTTTAGCTTCTTGTTAAATCAAAAAGCCACATCTGGGCTTCTCCCCAGGCCTCCAAAAAGCATAATAACCAATAATTTTCCCATAATTAATTGTGACATCATCATCCTTTCAACAAAAATGGCATATTTGCATTTCCTATTCATCTGGAAATTCATTGTACACCTGGAAAATAGAGAGACAACCACAAACATTTAGGAGTCTTTAGCTTTGTGTGCAGATTCATGGCTTCGTTCATCAGATGCCCTTGCTTAGGGGTTGGGGGGTCCCAGGCCTAACCTCAGGGAGCACACAGTCTGGAGGGGTATAGACGTAGTTCAGGCAGCCCTGGAACGAGGACTGCATTGATTGATTGACTGATTAGTTCATTCCATGAATATTCATCAAGGATCTATTAT
The DNA here is from genome assembly GCA_006410675.1 of Oreotragus oreotragus. Classification (NCBI taxonomy): domain Eukaryota; kingdom Metazoa; phylum Chordata; class Mammalia; order Artiodactyla; family Bovidae; genus Oreotragus; species Oreotragus oreotragus. The sequence goes on from SJYX01009880.1 coordinate 574,704, forward strand.
GTGCATGAAATTGATACTTAAATTATTCATATTTTGCACTCATGTATTGGTTTTAAAATTGGAAAGTGCCTTGAGATGTATTCTATAAAAACCCAACGGAGGTGATTTGTACACTTCTAGGACAAAGATCATCTATAAACCGAACATTAGATTGCGGTTTTGAGCATGCCCCATGATGTCCTGTTTTGAGTGAGAGCTAGACCTGTGCACATTGTGTCTCTATCCTGGCTACACGATCATCTGGGGGAGGTGTCATAAAGGATCTATGCTGTCATCTGGGCCCCACTCATACAGATTATGATTTGATAGCTCTTAAGGCAGGACCCTGGAGAAAAAGTGTTTTTAAAAATCCCCAGTGATTTTCATGTGCAGCCACATTGTAAGACATTGGTCTATATCAGCAGTTCTTTTTTTTTTTTTTAAGTAAATTGAGCACACACTTTTGTTTATTAATTTTTGATCACCATGTGGGGCTGGTGGGGTCTTAGTTTTCCAATCAGGAATTGTCTCCTGTACTGGAAGCATGGGATCTTAACCACTGGACCATCAGGGAAATCCCTATATCAGCAGTTCTTAGCCTTAGCTATACCTTAGAATCTTCTGGGGAATTTTAAGTCTCCATGCTCAGGCTGCACCCAGTCCACTAAGTCAGAATGTCTGGGGGGTTGGGGAGCCAGTTATCAATAGATGTCAGAGCTCCCTGGGTGACTCCAGAGTGCAGCCAAGGCTGAGAACCTTCGGTCTGCACCTAATTATGATCATAAACTGGTTGGAGTCGGTGTCAGAGAAGATGTGCGCTTCTCCATCGTTTTGCACCTGCAGGGTGGGAGGGACCTGTGCTCACTGGCTGGAGGTGCCCAGGAGGCGGAGGAACTCCTGGTGGCCAACGTCTGCCTCCCTCCCCCGAACATCACCACCTCTAGCCTCTCTTCAAAGAGCTCTGCGTGTCCCTGGACAGTGGCAGCAACCCCCCAACTAAAGGAGGGTTGGTCCCTGCCCAGCAGCTGTCTCCTGGGGTTTTGTTAGAAAGGCAGACACGGGGCCAGCTGCAGTATAGCCAGCTTTCCAGGTGTTTCTGGCGCTGCCAAGGGCTGGGTGCCTTGGCGTGGCGCCTCAGCCTTCCCTGTGGCTAGAGTCACCTTGCCTGCTTGTGAAACGTCTATGTGTCAGGGCCTCACTCCGAGCCCTCTGTCAGCGCGTGCGTGTGTGTGGGTCTCGGGGTCTCTGGGTGTCAGGCTGTGTGTGCGTGTGTGCGCAGCTTCTCTGAACTCCGAGTCCCACCCACTGGTAAGAGGCCCTCCCTGTCTGCTGCACTGAGCTGGCAGCTGCCAGGCCCCGTGCTAAGTGCTTTGCGCAGTGATGGACACAGACGCCGTGAGGTCATTTTCATGGCAGCTTAGAGCTGACATCTGTATCATTCCCATTCTCCAGAGCTCCAGGAACTCAGGAGCTCCCTGGCCTCTCTGACTAGCAGGGAGCTGACCTGGGCTGACTCCAGGGCCCCATGCTTGCCTGTTGTCATGAGCTCACAGTATCCCTGACCCAGTAAGGATCCCTGGGTAACTGCTTCAGGCCCAAGGGCAAGACCCTTGATCCACTTGCCAGTCCTGAAATTCTGCCTCAGTTGGTGTCTCTGCCCAAACCTCCCTGTCCTTCTTGAACATCTGACATCAATTCATAGACTCAACACAGTGAAACCTCCTTGGGCACCCTGCAAGCACAGAGGAACCGAGGGAGGCAGACACCAGGGGCAAGCCTCGTGCAGGTCGGGGTCACTGCCCCCACGGAGCCAGGGATTGAAGTAGGTGGCAGGGGAAAGTCCCAATTCTTGCAGAGGCGGGCAGCCTGGCACTGGGCCAGGCCTTAACATCCCTTCACTGTGGACACACCTGCTCCAACCGAGCAAGAGGGAGCAGACTGCTGATTCCAACATGTCACTTTGCTGCTGAAATTTGCTGAGTTAAAAGAATCAAAGAGAGTGGTTTATTTACTGCTGAAGTCGTTTCAAATGGAATTAGGGATGTAAATCACATTTGCGACGGCTTCGCTTCGTCTTTAACCACCTCCAGAACAGAGCGTCTCCATGATGCCTTAGCATCCCTTCACTGTGGACACACCTGCTCCAACCGAGCAAGAGGGAGCAGACTGCTGATTCCAACATGTCACTTTGCTGCTGAAATTTGCTGAGTTAAAAGAATCAAAGAGAGTGGTTTATTTACTGCTGAAGTCGTTTCAAATGGAATTAGGGATGTAAATCACATTTGCGACGGCTTCGCTTCGTCTTTAACCACCTCCAGAACAGAGCGTCTCCATGAACTCTGTACAGGCAGAAAACGAGGCCGGTAGAGAAAGCTAGGGAAGAACCTCAAAGTCAGCAATGAATCAAGCTGTTCATTTATTGTTATAGAAGTGTCGCTAATAAATTGTAATGCAGCAGGACTCGCCAGGACTTCAGCTTTGCTGGATCACTTCCTTATGAACTGTAGGGTCCTTCCTCAAGCAGTTCTGGCAGCAGGTAGGGCAGGTTCATCATCAGCCCCAAATTGCAGGAAAGGAAATCAAGGCTTGGACATTAAGGGATGTGCCCGGGTCACACTGCTGGGGATAGGAGCCACCATCGACCCAGGTTGCTCTGTTCCGAATCTAGGACACATTCTCCGATCTGATGATAATATTCAGCCATGACTTTCTTCCCTGCCCATCCTCCCATGTGATTATATTCAGTCACCATGACCTAAAGTCGGAAAAAGTGTGAGTTTAAGCCCCAGACTCCTGAACTTGCACCAGTACTACTGGGAGTAGTGGGGATGCGGGGTAGGGCTGCCAGAAAAGATCGAGGACACCAGGTTACGTGTGAATTTCAGGTCAGCTATGAATGCTTTCTCGGTAGAGCTATAATTCCAATACTGCATTGACATACTTGGGTTAAAAATTCATATGTTATCTGAAGTGCAAATTTCACCAGGCATCCTATATTGGTGTTTGCAAACTCCAGCATCCTGAGAGGGGGAGGCCTCCTTCCTTGTTCCGTTTCAAGCCCCAGCACTCTCACTGTCCAGGTTAGCTCTTTTCCAGGTCAGCTCTTGAGGGGGACGGCCCCTGCACTGTCAAGCAGGATAGATTAGGGTCACAGAGGGGAGGTGTGAGAGCCACATGACCTTCCCTGAGGGCTCTGCAGGTGGACATGGACTTGGGCCCTCTGGCCGAAGCCTGGTAGACCCCCTTATTACCAGCGATCAATAGCCCAGCCTTTCTGGAGAGAGAAGTCGTGGGGGCGGGGGACCTGGCTTGTCCTTGGGCAGCCTCTTTGCTTTCCCATGCCTCAGTTTCATCATCTGCAAAAGAAGGATGCTATGGGCATCTGCCCTCCCGGGTTATCACGGGGAGCAGATGTGTCAGTATCTGAGAAGCTCTTGACTGGGCATCAGGGACACCCACAGGGCACTGAACCAGGAGACCAGGTTGCTCAGGGGGAGGGGAGCGATGGTGCAGGTTTACCGGGGATGCACAGCATCTTTGCTCAGGGGACATTATCTATACGCATTTTAGAAGAAACACCACACTACCTGTTTATCTGCTTAATAGAATTCTGAGTCCGGAGGGGTCCTATCAGGTCTGGATGGCAATCTCTTTGCAGAGGAAGCAGCGTCACTGGTACAAATGGACTTAAAGTCCCCTGAGGTCTTGGATGTCATACCAGGTCCCATAGTCTGGGACCCACACTGTGTCTGTGAGTCCCCGGGGGTGAGGAGCAGGTTAGAATGTCAGCTGGGCCTGCCCATTGTGTGAACTCCCAATATTTATTGACAGAATAGGAGGCAAAATGGGAGGTCTTAAAGGAGTCTGCGTGGCTTAGAATAAACTCAAGCACAAAGCACAGCCCTGTAGGATGGACGCGAGTGTCCTCCACGGAAAGTGCTTGCCAGCTCCACTTAATCTTCTCTGATAGCCCAAGATACTACACAAGTTCCCTGGCCCAGGTATTATTGGACACTTATGTGTATTTTTTTCTGCTTTAAGCAGAGGAAACTTCAGCGAGATGACAGAAAGAGAGATGGGCTGTAGCCTTTATGACAGTGAGTAAAGTGAAGGTCACTCAGTCGCGTCCGACTCTTTGAGACCCCATGGACTTATACAGTCCATGGAATTCTCCAGGCTAGAATACTGGAGTGGGCAGCCTATCCCTTCTCCAGGGGATCTTTCCAACCCAGGGATGGAAGCCAGGTCTCTTGCTTTGCAGGCGGATTCTTTACCAGCTGAGCCACAAGGGAGGCCCTTATGACAGTGAACTAGGCACAAAAGTGGCCATTTATGTGTAATTACTTATGATCCTCACCGCAGCATTGCAAGGTGGGTTTTGCTACTATTCTCATTTTGCACATGAGGTTAAGTGACTTCCTCAAGGTCACAGCTCAGCCGGTGGCAGATCTAGAATCTGGATCCAGGCCATCTTGCTCTGCAGTATGCTCTTAGACACCTCAGGGTAAAGCCCACTTCAGTCCCCCCAGATAGCCACTTTCTGGCTTTGTACCAGATCTTTTCAATCCCAAACCAATGACTATCCCATTCAAAAGCCTTTTCTGAGCGCCCTTTCCGTTTCAGGTTCTGGGAGCAGCGTGGGAGAGAGAAAAAGAATTCCAGACCCAGCTCCTGCCCTAGAGGGACCTGTAGGAAAGAAGGGAGACTGACAGGTATGACCCGAGCAGTGGGCGGTGGGCCACAGCTGGGCACCAAAGAGAGGTCACAGATGCCACCATCCCTGGCTAGGTTTTAACAAGGGGACATCTCCCCTTGCCTCCTGTCCTTGGCCTATTGTTTACCCCACTCCCAGCATCTCCCACACCCTGAAAGCTGGGGCCTCAGCTGACTTGCCCATCCTTATACCCCTGCCCTCTCCCTTCTTGCCATTGCTAGCACAGCTAGACCCAGCGGCCCATCTTGAGGGTGAATTGAGGGGCAGCCAACAGTCCCTGGCAACCTTTTGGTTTCCTGAAACCTAAACCCCCCATTAACTTGTCCTCCAGGGGGCAGGCGGCTGTGTGACCCCCCATTCTTCTTTCTTCCTTTCTCTCTTTATTTCTTTCTCTCCAGAAGTGTCATTAGATCACCTTGAATAAGATGCTTAATCCTTGACCAATAAGCCCACACTCAGAGTAGCAGAACCATCAACCATCGTGAGATTTATTGCATCAGATTCCTGGGTTAGCAGAAAGAATGTTCAGTTCATGGGGAAACTCAAGCAGCTGGTGCCACTGTGCCACCCCCATGAGCCCCAGGGAGAGACTCAGGTCCTCCCCTCCCGCCTCCTCCCTGGGGCCAGGAGAGCCGTCAGGGGTTGGCCACCATCTTTCTGAACATCTATCTCTTCCGACTGTCAGGATCTGACTTGCTCCATTTTGAAGCAGAAGTCTTTGACATCAGACAGGGTGGGTCATTGGGGGAACATATTTCAACTTCAAGATGGATTATGATCGTGCAAATGTTTGGAGAGCTTCATTTCATCTTTTCACGTGATTAAAGAGGAAAGCTCGTGATCAGGGCATGTATTTTTTAGTCACTTCCAAACACCTTTCAATGGTTCACTCAACAATCATTTGCTGTTAGGCTTCCTATGTGCTGGACTCTGCAACATGCCATGGGGATTGAGACCAGCTGATATTGGTAGCTCCCTGGAGACCTCCAGCCTGCCCAAGGAGCATCACCTGGAAGACCACTGCAGCCGGCGCTGGCTGGGGCCTTTGCGATGATGTGATTCGGCATGTGTTGGGGCCATCCAGAGGAAATGATTCAGCAACAGCATCAGAGCACAGCTCACAGTCCATGTGCTGGGTCTTTTGTCTCCTCCCAGGAAGAGGTTAGGAAAAATCAGGCAAAAGTCTGGATTCGGACATTGGTGCCTGCCACTTCCTGGCCTTGGGCAAGTTACTTAGCCTCTCTGAGCCTGTTCTTTAGGAAAGCAGGGACATGTCACTCCTGCCTCGTAGAGGCGTCGGGAGGCCAGGATGAAATGGCACCCAGAGCACTTCCCATTCACTGGGACACTGTGCACACACAGGCAGCGGGCCCTTTACTGTTGCCACGAATATCCACATCCACTGTGGGTGGAATCTGGAAGTTTCACATGAGCAGCCAGCTCTGGTCACACTGCTGCCCGGCTCAGATGTCATCACAGCCCTCTCTGCCGCCGGTAGCCCCCCTTCTGGGCCTTTGCCACTCCCCAGCCACCGTCCCGAACCAGGCCGCCCAGCAGAGGCTCTCTCAGCGGGCACAAGAAAGAAGTGCGAACGTGAAAGTCGTTCAGTTGTGTTGACTCTTTGTGACCCCGTGGACTGTAGCCCGCCAGGCTCCCCTGCCCATGGGATTTCCCGGGCAAGAATACTGGAATGGGTTGCCGTTTCCTCCTCCAGGGGTCCTTCCTGACCCAGGGATCAAATCTGCGTCTCGTATGTCTCCTGCATTGTGGGCAGGCTCTTTACCACCAGTGCCTCCTGGGAAGCCCATGCACAAGGCTGCCTTCAAGCACACGTGGGATGAAACGCTCCCGAAATGCTCTGGGCTTGCTGCTCCCTGCCCCGGGCAGCTTGTCCTGCTCTCTGATAGGTCTTTCTGCCCGGGGAGTCTCCCTGGTCAGCACCCTGTATGCAGGGACATCTCAGGAGCCACTTCATCCAGGAAGCCTTCCTGGATTGCCCTTCCGTCATAGCTCTTTGCCAGCTCTTCCCATGATTCCTTTCAACTCGGCCAGTGAGCCCTCTAGGCCGGAGGTTGAATTTTCCTGATCCTGTGCCTGGTGCAAGTGGGCACTCCTGCTGTGCTGCCCCAGCCTGCAGCAGGGATGTGAACAGTGGTTGCACAGGGTGTGGTGTGCGTGGTCAGACGTGCCTGAGGTCTGAGGCCAGAGGACAGAGCAGCTACTTCCACTTACCAAGTCTCTGCCAGCTCAGGGCCTTAGGGCTGGGAAAGACAGGGCTAAGGCCCTGGGTGGGCAAGCAGTGGTCGAGGGACAGAGTCTCTGTGGCCTCCTTTGCTTACTTGAAGGAGCAGCGACTCAGGTTTGAGGCTTCCCTGGTGGCTCAGAGGGTAAGTCTGCCTGCAATGTGGGAGACCTGGGTTTGATCCCTGAGTCGGGAAGATCCCCTGGAGAAGGAAATGGCAACCCACTCCAGTACTCTTGCCTGGAAACTCCCATGGACAGAGGAACCTGGTAGGTTACAGTCCATGGGGTCGCAGAGTCAGACATGACTGAGCGACTTCACTTTTTAACTTTAATGACTCAGGTTTGCAGGATGCTCTTGACGAACGGTTCAAGTTTGGCAACACCTCTGGGGCTTCCGCGTAGCTCAGTTGGTAAAGAATCTGCATGCAATACCGGAGACCTGGGTTTGATTCCTGGGTCGGGAAGATCCCCTGGAGAAGGAAATGGCAACCCACTCCAGTGTTCTTGCCTGGAAAATCCCGTGGACAGAGGAACGTGGCGGGCTACAGTCTATGGGGTCACGAGAGTCGGACACGACTGAGTGGCTAAGCACACACAGCACCCACGGGGTAAGGCTTCCTTCCCCAGGGCGCTGCTTGCTGGCATTCCAAACCAACCGCCTTCCTCTCCTGTCTCGAGTTTCACCCTCCTCCTGGCTGCCATGAGTGGAGCTGATATTTGGGGGTACACAGACAGGTGTGTCCTTGAGTTCAAGGTCGAGGGAGGCAGGATGGATAGATATGCAAGTTCAGGAATCTCAGAAGCCTCCTCTTGGTCCCCTGGACACTGGGGGGACTCATGGTGATATCCTTCTAACCCTAGTCCAGGACGCTGTTCTTAGATCACAGTGGGGCCCGTGGGGCCAGTGTGGTTATGGACCCCAGGAGAAGGTTCTCCAGCTAATGAATCTAGGAAATCCCTTGTGCAGCAATTCACATTGTCTAGCAACACTTTTAAGACCCCTGAGAAGTCCTGCAAGAACAAAGCATGTTTGACTTTATTTAAACCAGGGCTCAGCCAAGTTTTTTGGAGGGAACCAGGTAGCAAATATTTGAGACTTCTTGCAGGCTGTCTGTTTCTGTCACAACGACTCTGCCCAACTGCTGTCGTGTCGAAGAAGCCGTTATTGTTGCTGTTTAGTAGCTCAGTTGTGTCCGACTCTTTTGAGACCTCACGGACGGTAGCCTGCCATGTTCCTCTCCGTGGAATTCTCCAGGCAAGAATACTGGAGTGGGTTGCCATCTCCTCCTCCAGAGGATCTTCCTGACCCAGGGTTTGAACTTGTGTCTCCTGCATTGGCAGACGGATTCTTTACTGATGGGCCACCAGGGAAACCCTGAAGTAACCACAGATAATATCTAAATCAATGCTCCAATAATGTTTTATTTACAGACAGGAAGTGGATAGGATTTGGCCTGGGATCCCCGATTTAAACCATCTTCCCCTTCCGCTCCTCCCCAGAGTGTTTTATGGGGTGCCTGGTACAGGCTGAGAATAGGCTTGAGCACAGCCATTGTTTCCAAGCCAGGAGATTATCTTTCATGCACAGGGTCCACTCTTTAAGCTACTGTGACACCCACAACGTGAATATTTCAGGGCTGACTTCCTGCAGCATGGACGGAGGGCGGGCGTGATTATGTGTGAGCTCTGGTGGTGTGGAAGCGGGCAGGAGAGAAAGCCCAGTTTATGACTCATTCAGTAGCAGATTGGCAATTATGCAATTCGTGACACATTTGTGACATTTGAAAGGGGAAATTTGCATTAGTTCACATTTTGCACAGAGGGAGGCTTTCTTCACATTTTGGTGCCACGTTTTCTCCAGAGCTCAAGTCCCCCAGGAGGCACCGCACAAGGGCTGTGGGCTCCGTGGTGCCCGCTTTGGGAGCCACACCTCCCTGGTGGCGTTGCAGGTGACAAAGTACTTCTGCAGTAGCAGCGGAGTCTCCCCCACCCCCTCTCAGAAGAGTCTCAGGGGGACCCGGAAGCAAGGGTGCATCCCAGGCCCCGGGTCTCTGGGACCCTTGAACCAACCTTTGCTATCCACTGCCTGTGGCAGGAATGGCTCTCTTTGCATGTGCAACACTGCTGAATCAAGTGCATTGGAAAAGATGTAAGAAAGTCCCAGTATTGGCTTTTATTTAATTTCTTTTCATTAAAGTCTGCCAACAGCTAAAGCAAAGAGGAATTGCTTTCCTGCAGTCTTCTGGTCCTCAGAAGTTCAGATGCCCAAAGGGCCTTCCAAGAGCGAGGGTACCGGCTGGCAGGTGAGCTCTTAATCGTTAATTGATATCACTTGTACATGGAATCTAAAAAAAGATACAAATGAACTTATTCACAAAACAGAAACAGACTCACAGATTCGGAAACAAATTTTGGTTACCAAAGGGGACACATGTAGGGAGAGGGATAAATTAGGAGTTTGGGGTTAATATATATCCACTTGTTCTTCAGTTGCTGTCATATCTGACTCTTTGCGACCCCATGGACTATAGCATGCCAGGCTCCCTTGTCCTTCACCATCTCCTGGAGCTTGTTCAAACTCATATGTCCATTGACTGGGTGATGCCATCTAACCATCTCATCTTCTGTTGTCCCCTTTTCCTCCTACCTTCTATCTTTCCCAGCATCAGGGTCTTTTCCAACGAGTCAGCTCTTTGCATCAGGTGGCCAAATTACAGGAGCTTCAGCTTCAGCATCAGTCCTTCCAATAAATATTTAACATTGATTTCCTTTAGGATTGACTGTTTGATCTCCTTGCAGTCCAAGGGATGTTCAAGAGTCTTCTCCAACACCACAGTTCTAAAGTATCAATTCTTCAATGCTCAGCCTTCTTTATGGTCCAAGTCTCATATCCATACAAGACTACTGGACAAATCATAGCTTTTGACTATATGGACCTTTGTCAGCAAAGTGATATCTCTGATTTCTAATATGCTGTCTGGATTTGTTTATAGCTTTTCTTCCAAGGAGCAAGTGTCTTTTAATTTCATGGCTTTAGTCACCATCTAGAGTGATTTTGGAGCCCTAGAAAATAAAGTCTTTCATTGTTTCCCCATCCATTTTCCATGAAGTGATGGGACCAGATAACATGATCTTAATTTTTTAAATGTTGAGTTTTAAACCAGCTTTTTCATTCTCCTCTTTCACCTTCATCAAGAGGCTTTTCAGTTTCTCTTCGATTTCTGCCTTAAGGGTGGTGTCATCTGCATATCTGCATGTACACACTGCTATATATAAAATAATCAACAAGGATGTACTATATAGCACAGGGAACTCTACTCAATATTCTGTAACAACCTATATGAGAAAAGAATCTGGAAAAAAACCAGATACATGTATATGTATAACTGAATCACTCTGCTGTCCGCCTGAAAGTACACAACACTGTAAATCAGTTACACTCCAATATGAAATAAAAATTACATTAAAACAAAGAAATGGTGAAATAGGATTAGAAATATGAATAGTTTAGCTCATAATAATATACCAGTGTTGATTTTTCAGTATTGACAAACAACCTTTTGGCAAATCTAAATGTATTCCAAAATAAAACTTCACATAAAAATTGCAGAGTATTACAGTAATTACCAAGATTTATCTTAAAATGATTTCCTACATTAAAAAAATAAAAATCATTGATCGAGCCCCTGAAGTCTGCTGGGATAGCACCAGGCACTGAGACCCTCCTCGCTTGCAATCCTTGCTGCGATCCTATACGCGAGGTTCTGTTGTTCCCATTTTCCAGATGAGGAAACTGAGGCTGAGCACAGTTAGGCCACTTTTGCCCAAAGTCACATGACCAGGGACTACAGAACCGGGGAGGGAACTCAGACCCCAGGGTCACAGACACACTCTGCCCCCGGCTCCTGAGACTGGCTGAGACTGGCTGAGACCGGCCAGTGTGCTGATGTTGGACCAATAGTGACATCCTGTCAGCCCCTCTGTGAACTTGGGGGTCTCAGCCTGGGTTTGTGGCAGATGGGGGTCTCCTGTAGTAGTAATTCCCCTGTCTGACTGAATTCTAAGCACTTTCACAGTGAAAGGACTGCTGCTGTTTCTACCTGCCCAGAGACCATTATTCATTCTTCAGGAACGGCCGCTGAATTTTCCTTTGGGGAACCCCCTTCTTCTACTCTCAGACTCAGACCTTCCTCAAATCACAGGGACTGGTTCAGAGATGAAGACGTGGTCCAAGCCCGAGCAGTCGGAGGCTCAAGCCTGGGAGCTCTGCTGAAAGTAATCACTGGCTCTGTGAATGTTGCCAGACTGGGGGAACCTACGCCTAAAGGCTTCCCTGAGTGGCTCTGTTGGTAAAGAATCTGCCTGCAATGCAGAAGATACAGGAGACACAGGTTCGATTCCTGGGTCAGGAACATCCCCCAAGAAGGAAACGGAAACCCACTCCAGTATTATTGTCTGAAAAATCCCATGGACAAAGGAGCCGGTGGGCTAGAGCCCATGTGGTCGCAAAGAGTCAGCCATGGCTTAGTGGTTAAGCACCCGCCAAGCCTGAAGTGCCGGGATCTCCTTGCTACTTGTGCAGGAGTCTGCTTGAGGACAGCGCCTACCTGGGGAAAGCAGAGCGGGTGATGGGTGGAGGCGAGCTCCACACGTCACCTGAGCGCCTGGGCCCAGCTGTGCCTGAAACGTGCACCTTGGAGAGCTCGTCATCTGAGTTCTATGCTTCACGCTTGAGCTTGCTGCTTTGCGTCTCTGTCACTTCCTTCCAGTGGAGCCCTGAGTCATAGACTCTCCACTGAGAGGCACCATTGTAACATGGTGATTAGGCCAGATTCCAGGCATGAAGTCAAGTCTGCTACTTATTAGCTACACAAAGATTTGAGTAAGTCATCCGATAGCTCTGTGTCTTCGTTTTCTCATCTGTGAAACGGGGATTATGATGGCATTCTCTCCTCAGTGCTGTTTGATAAGGAGTAAATGAGCTGGTACAGATAAGGCTCTTGGTATAGTGTCTGTGTGCACAGCGCCCCGTCATATCCGACTCTTTGCGACCCCATGGACTAGCCCATCAGGCTCATCTCTCCATGGGGATTCTCCAGGCAAGAATACTGGAGTGGGTTGCCATGCCCTTCTCCAGGGGAATCTTCCCAACCCAGGGATCGAACACAGGTCTTCTACATTGCAGGCAGATTCTTTACCCTCTGAGCCACCAGGGGAGCCCAAGAATACTGGAGTGGGTAGCCTATCCTTTCTCTAGGGGAGCTTCCCGACCCAGGAATCGAACCTGGGTCTCCTGCATTGCAGGCGGATTCTTTACCAGCTGAGCTACCTGGGAAGCCCCCTTAATATCATGCTTGTTGCTTATTATTAGCCTGTGGAGGGCACTCCACCCTCCTGGGGGCTCCCCGTGGCAGGGCTCTTGTGATTCTCTATCTGGGGCGGAAATGAGCTCCTATCCACATCCTCGACTGCCCTGGGGTTAAATAAAAAATGATAAAGTCTGCCAGTGGGAAGGAGATGACATTTTATTGGGAGCTCAGATATCAGTATATTTGGTTAAGACTGGCTTTTGCTGTTTCCCCTTTCCTGACATACTGGCTTCCTTGGTAATTCAGTGAGTGGTTCCTTCAGATGATGACAGGCAAATGGGACGCAGATGGGGCAGAACAGAGCCGCAGAGAGATGAGCATCGCCTGAAATTGATTTATCCTGATTGGGTTCAGAGCCAACAGCCTTTTAGACTGAAGGAGAACTGTGGCACGCCGAGGCTACAGGCTGCGGCAATGTCTCCTTGAACCCGCAGTTTCCAGCTGGGGAAATGGAGGCAGAGGGAGACTGCTCTGAGTCCACAGTGGGGACCGGGGCCAAGGAGTCAGCCATCCCCACACCTTCCCTCGGTCACCTTCCTTAGAGCACAGGGGTGGCTATGCCATAACTGGCTGTGTGAAACTGGAGTCCTGGAAATCAGCTCCCCCAAAGGCAAAGCAAAGAGACAGGTTGAGGAGGGATCTGGGCAGCTTGGCACATCCTCAGCTTCCCTGCAGTGAAGCCAGTTGCTGGCAGGACCTTTCCCTGCAGAGGCCACCTTATGCTGTGAGCCAAGGTGTTCTAGCTTGGAGGTCTGTGTCTAAACACAGCTACCACGGGCCATGTGCCCACCAGCAAGCATCTTCCTGTCTCAGACTGGTGGTCCCCTCTTCTAGAAAACGGGAAGAACATTAACGCCTGTTTCCCAGGGTTGTGGAAAGGTGAATAGGATTGTTGTTGTTCAGGCACTCAGTCATGTCTGACTCTTTGCCACCTCATGGACCACATCACCGAGGTTTCCCTGGTCTTCACATCTCCCAGAGTTTGCTCAGACTCTTGTCCCTTGAGTCGATGATACCATCCAACCATCTCATCCTCTGTCGCCCCCTTCTCCTGCCTTCAATCTTTCCCAGCATCAGGGTCTTTTCTAATGAGTCAGCTCTTCACATCAGGTGGCCACAGTATGGGAGCTTCAACGTCAGCATCAGTCCTTCCAGTGGATATTCAGGGCTGATTTCCTTTAGGCGAATAGAATAATATGAACCCAACACTTCACGCTGCAGGTACTTAAAAATCTGCTTCTCTCCTTCCCTAGCATTTCCTTTATTGTCCCAATAAGCTGGTCTGCTTTTCCTGAACCCAGAGCATGCTGGGAAACCAGGATAGAGGCTCCATCTGGGAGCTAACAGTCTCTCAGCCGGTGCAGAGTGGTGGCTGGCCCTCTCTCACGCTCAGTCACCAGACTGTTTGCACTGTCTATTCTGAGCTGAGCCCCTGCAGCACCCGCCGGCCTGCGAGCTGCCCCCGGGAGGAATGGGGCCTCTGCTTCAGCCAGGCCCAGGGCCCCTCAGCTACCTGGGGCTGTGCGCCAGGCAGTTTGGAAGCTCTTTCTGTGACCAGCACAAGGCCTGGTCATTTGAAGGATGTTCTGGGTCTTGACGGGCTTCCCAGGTGGCCCTAGTGTTAAAGAACCCATCTACCAATGAAAGAGACATGAGAGATGCTGGTTCGATCCCTGCGTCAGGAAGATCCCTTGGAGGAGGGCATGGCGACCCACTCCAGTATTCTTGCCTGGAGAATCCTAAGAACAGAGGAGCCTGGAGGGCTGCAGTCCATGGGGTCACAGAGTTGGAGACGCCTGAGCAGCTAAACACTAAGAGCTTCTCTGGTGGCTCAGCGGAAAAGAATCTGCCTGCAGTGCAGGAAATGTGAGTGTGATCCTTGGGTCAGGAAGACCCCCTGGAGGAAGAAAAGGCAACTCACTCCAGTATCCTTGTCTGGAGAATTGCATGAACGGAGGAGCCTGGCAGGCTACCGTCTATGGGATCGTGATGAGTCAGACACAAATGAGTGGCTAGCAAGGAGATCCCAAGGTGGGAGGTTTAGCTGAGTGCTTCTTTTTCTTTCTCATGCCTCTTCTTCGGGCTGTGACATCCTACAGGGACACATGCAATCTTCCCTGCCCCGCAGCCCGCAGCCCTGGAAAGGAGAGACCCCTGGGGGCTGGAGTGCTCTGACGGGAACGAATGATTGTCTCCAGGCTCAGTCCCTTCCTTGGGAAAACCCCACGTGCTCTCAGCGGCTGGCTGTGGGGAGGATTAATGGCCCTCTGCAAGGCTCTAATGGATCCGTAATCGGTTTGCTTCATTAGGGTCCGCTGCCTGGGAAGTTAGCTGTGCACTTGGAGACGCAATAAATGAAGCTCTGCTGTGGGGCTCAGTGATGGGGGAGGGTCCCTTCTACAGACACCAAGGCTGTCCTGAGAGTCTGACCATCCTTAAAAGCCAGGAACTTGGCCATGGGAACCAAATTCATATTGTTTATATTTCAGTCATTAGCGTTTTTGGAGGCCTTAAGGAAATGATTCTTAATCTTTTCTGGGTCATAGACCGCACTGAGAATTTAAAAACTGCACGTATGCATGTCGCCTCATTTGCAGGCTAGTTTTTTGTTTTTTGTCAGGCATGTGGTGGGTGTTACAGATTCTCTAAACCTATTCATGGCTCCCTTGGAAAATTCATGGACTGACACTGGTCCCTCACCAAGTGGGTGATTTTTGTTCGTTTACTCATGTATCTATTTTCTAATTTGCTTAACAAATATTTATTGAGTACCTACTATGTGCCATGGAGATTATCTCTGTTTTGTAAAGTTTTGAGATAGCCCTCAAGTGAGAGTAAATATTTTAGGAAATAGTAACTATAACTGTACTTTTTCAGATGTTTGTTTTCTTTTCCTTTCTAGGTAAAGCCAGGGAAGGAAGGATGGGGGGACATTAGTGAACATATTCATCCTTTCAAGCTGTATATGTTTGGCCATATGAAAGAGCCACTGACGGGATGTGAATTCACTCTGAGACCAGGAGACACGGAGATGTCCCAGGGTATTTTAAGTAACTTCTTTCTATCATGAAACAAGATATACTTATTTCAGTCTAAATCCTAAGTCTCCAAATTCCATAAGCCTATAAGAATGTTAGAATAGCCCCTGATGCTGCCTTGGTGGAAGGTTCAGCTGCTGTCTTCACTTGGACTGAGGATCAAAAGATAAATTTTTGTGACAATTCTTCCGGTTTCAAGTTTTTTTCAGAATGAAGAGTCCTGCTGGCTATGGACCTCTTGTAAAAGCTCAATCTGTCATATCTTGGGAAGCTGCCCACCATCATTTTGCATCACCAATGTGAAATCTCAATGCAGAACTTGATTAAAAATGAGGAAAAGAAAAACTATAGATCAATATCCTCATATATTCAAAAATTACCAGTATTATATCAAATTGATTTTAACAATATATTGAAAAGATTTCCTAAAGGAAATCAACCCTGAATGTTCTTTGGAAGAACTGTTGCTGAAACTGAAGCTCCAATACTTTGATACGAAGAGCCAACTCATTGGAAAAGACCCTGATGCTGGGAAAGATTGAGGGGAGGAGGAGAAGAGGGTGACAGAGGATGGGATGGTTGGATGGCATCATTGACTCAATGGGCATGAGTTTGAGCAAACTCCATCAGATAGTGAAGGACAGGGAAGCCTGGTGTGTGTCAGTCCATGGTGTTTCAGAGTTTGACATGACTGAGCAACGGAACAACAACAAAAAAAGATAATACATCATAATCTCAAGCGGCTTTTCCTAGGAATGCAAGGTTTTAAAAGTTGAGAATCTGTAGTTGTAATTCATTCTACCAGCAGGTTAAATAAGACATGATCATATTAATGGATTAAAAAAAAAAGCCAGATTCGAGATCCTGCATCTGTTCCTGACAAAAACTCTCAGAAACTTAGGCAAAAAACTTCCTCATCTGATAAAAGTCCACTCCAGTACTCTTGCCTGGAAAATCTCATGGACGGAGGAGCCTGTTGGGCTGCAGTCCATGGGGTCGCTGAGGGTCGGATACGTGAAGTCGCTGAGCGACTTCACTTTCATTTTTCACTTTTCACTTTCATGCATTGGAGAAGGAAATGGCAACCCACTCCAGTGTCCTTGCCTGGAGAATCCCAGGGGCAGGGGAGCCTGGTGGGTTGCTGTCTATGGGGTCGCACAGAGTCGGACACGACTGAAGCGACTTAGCAGCAGCAGTGGAAAACCTGTAGTTAGCCTCATACTCAACGCTAAAGACAGAACATTTTCCTTCCTAAGTTCAAAAACAAGTCAAGACGGTCACTCTCACCACTCCCACTCAGCATGTGTAGCCGCTTATATGATTCTAGTCAGTGCCCAAGACAAGAAAAAGGATAAAGGGCACCCTGACTGGAAAGGAAAAAAGCTAGACTGCGTTTATTCTTAAACAACATCTTTGCATCTGTAGAAAGTCTTGTGGAATCTAAAAAAGAGCTACTAGAATGGCACCCCACTCCAGTACTCTCGCCTGGAAAATCCCATGGATGGAGGAGCCTGGTAGGCTGCAGTCCAGGGGGTCATGAAGAGTCAGACACGACCGAGTGACTTCACTTTCACTTTTCACTTTCATGCATTAGAGAAGGAAATGGCAGCCCACTCCAGTGTTCCTGCCTGGAGAATCCCAGGGACGGGGGAGCCTGGTGGGCTGCCGTCTCTGTGGTTGCACAGAGTTGGACACGACTGAAGAGACTTAGCAGCAGCAGCAGCAGAGGTAACAGTTGAGTTCAGGTTACATGATGCAAGAACAATATATAAAAATCATTTTTTCCTGCCAAATAGACATGAACAGGTAGAAATTGAACTGTAAAATTTCTATTTACAATAGGGTAGAAATATGAAATGTTTAAGGGTTGCATTACTTTCCTATTGCTATTGTAATAAATTAGCACAATCTTAGTGCCTTAAAACAAATAAGACACATCGGTCATCCTACCATTCTAGAGGTTAGAAGTTCGAAATTTGTCTCAAAGGGATAAAATCAAGGTATCGGCAGGGCTGTGTAACTTCTGGAGGCTCCGGAGAAGAATCCATTTCCTTCCCTTTCCAGGTTTTAGAGGCTGCCCGATCCCTTGGCTCATCTCTGATTCATTGGACACATCTCTGACTCTGATCTTCCTATTTTCCTCTTATAAGGATCCTTGTGGTTACACTGAGCCCACATGGATAACGGGATGAAATTCCCATCAGAAGAACTTTTACTTAATCACAACTGCACATGGTAATTCATGTTAAGTGACATGTTTGCAGGTTTCAGAGACTGGGGCATGGACATCTTTGGGGGCCAACATTTTGCCTACCACAATCTACCCTTTGACGTCCAAAGATTCACGTTAATCTCGCATGCAAAATGTGTTTACCCCATCTCAATATCACCAAAGTACCAAACATTATATAGCACCAACGTCAAGCCCCAAATCTCATCTAACTATCACCAGTTCAGAAGTTCCAAATCTCATCATCTAAGTCATCTAAACTGAACTTCTCAGGCGAGGGTGAAACTCTGGGTATGAACTGTCCTGGAGAAAAACATCCCTCTCTGCCTGTGGACCTGGGAAATAAGAAAGCATGCTATCTGCTCCCCAAATACAATGGGGAGGTGGGGAGACAAGCACAGGATACCAGATAGACATTTCTGTCCCAAAGGGAGAAAATAAAAAGGGCAAAAAAAGAAATCACTAGTTCCAAGCTATTTCAAAATCCAACCAGGCAAACCTCACTAAATTTCAAGACCTATGAGTAATTTTCTGTAGCTCTCTGCTCTGCCCTTTGGTCTTGTGGCTCCAACTTCTGGACTCAAGGCTCTGTCTTCAGAGTTAGCCTTCCTTTATCATGAAGGGTAGCGTGTGTTTAAAACTGGGGAGTTTTATCAGTCTGTTTCCTGCCTACAGAATCTTAGGGGTCTGACATCCTTCTTTCATCCTGTCCTTTATCCGCCCCTTTCAGTCTAAGATGGCTCTTTCTGTTGGTAAAAAGTTCTTAACAACCTTGTGCTTCTCCTATGCACATCACAGGGACTCACTCCGCTAGACCTGGCTCTTCCATACATCTTCCCTAAATAACATCGTCTCCATTTTTGGCTTCTTCTGAGATGGCTGAAGGGATACATGAATCAGTCTCTTAAAAGAACTCTGTCTGACCTGATACGGTGACATTTTTTTCCTTTTAGGTCCTAGCAGAAGGTTGTCCAGTTATACCCTCCTTTCTCTCTGGAGCAAGATTTTCCTGACAGCAAACTTCCCAGTTCTATATTGTCTTTTGCAAACTGAATAGACTGATGATTTTCCAAATCTTCAAGTTCTGGTTCCCTTTTGCTTCATATTTCTTCCTGCAATCAACCTCTCCTCTTGCATTTAAATATCGACAGCAAGGAGAAGGAAATGGCAACCCACTCCAGTGTTCTTGCCTGGAGAATCCCAGGGACGGTGGAGCCTGGTGGGCTGTCGTCTATGGGGTCACACAGAGTCGGACACGACTGAAGCGACAGCAGCAGCAGCAGCAGCAGCAGCAGCAGGAGCAGCAATGAGAACCCAGGCTGCTCTTTCAAATACTTTCTTAAGGACTTCCCTGGTGGTTCAGTGGTGAGGAATTCACCTTGCGATCCATTCTGTATACCATGTGGAATATTAAAGTAGATGCTAAGTGTAAAAGCTACAGTTTATGAAACCTCACGGAGAAAACGCAAGGGGATTTTTGCACTCTTGGATTAGGTAAAGATTTCTTGGATGTGACACACAGCTGGGGCCGGGGTGTTGTTCCTCCTCGTCTCACTGTGGGTGTGCTGGTGGTTCCTGGAGCCACACTGGCTATTCTGTAACTGTGAGCAGGAGGCTAAGACATCAGGATGGTTCATTCACTAAACCAGAGTCTGGGGCCACGTCCTTTCATATTTCTTGTTAATGTGAGACAATAAACCCCTGCTTCTTTCAGCCACTATGAGTCAGACTTCTGGTTAACTGCAGCTAAAGCGCTTCTAACAGACACACTGCCTTTCAGATGCGAGCCTTAACTTCCCGTCCCCAGATGCTGCCTTCCCCAGGGTGAGATACACTGCTCCTCTAGGCTGTGGGGGATGCTCACTCAGTCACCGTGTCAGTCCCCTCTCATACCCACCCAGGACCCCTGGTCCTGCCCCAGTGAGACCAGTGTCCCCAAGGAGTGGCCTGTCAGGGGCAGATTAGGTAGCGAGTAGCTTAAGGACAAGGCAGGCAGGCAGGCCTGGAGCTGCTCTTGTTCATTGTCACCTGCGGGCAGAGTCTGTGGTTCCAGAAATAAGCAGGAGAGTCTCATGAATCTTGTGAGTCACCCAGCAAGAAAGAGGATGCAGGCCAGGGTGGGTCGGAGTGGGGAGGTGTGCCCCATCCAGGGTTTGCGGCATTGCCCTTGCAGCTCAGAGCAGCCTGGGTCCCCCACGTGGTCCAGACAGAGGGGACACGAATGCAAGTCTGTACCATCGTTTTCTCAAAAGAACAAACTCTTCTGCAGTTTCCAGGGGTGACCAAGTATTGGCCTCGTAAAGGCCCTGGAGGTCAGAGGGGCTCAGGCCCTGCCCCAACCCCATCACAGCCCCATCCCTGATGCATTGGAGCAGCCCCCCAGGGGAGACGGGGCCACCTCTGGGAGCAGGGGCTTGTGCTGAGACCTGTGATGAGGGCAATGCTTACAACCTTCAGGGCCCGGGAATCTGTTGGGTGGAGGGAAAGCATGGACTGTGACATCCTACAGTGACAGCCTGTCCTGGAGTCCGTGGGATGGGGGAACAGAGTTCCCTGTGGAGAAGACCCCAGCCCTGGAGGCAGCTCTGCATCTCACCAGGGAAGGCAAACTGGGCCTTGTTTGAGGAGGAGGCCTGAGCAGAGTCAGCATGGTGGAATTCAGGGTGCAAACTTTCCACCTTCCTGCAGTGAAGAGCTTCAGTGGCTTAATTTCTCCCATTGGGTAGGCGGGGGGCTACCTGGGAAAGGATGGGGTGGGGGAGGTGTTGCCTCGCTGGTAGGGGAACTGGATGCCAGACTCTTCATGCAAACAGAAGCCAGGCATCCTACATGCTTCCCTTCACCCTGTGATGCTGGTGCTGCTTTGCATGTATTCCCTTGGCAGGTCCTCACTGGAGCCCTCTGCAGTGGATGCCGTTCTGAGCATCCTAGCATCGAGGAAAGAGTGAGTGTCGGAGAGGCAGGAGAGGCAGGCAGCCCTGGCTAGACCATGTTTGGATGTGACCTGAGGGCCATGGGACCACTGAGGTCTGCCTTTGGGAAGAGGCTCTGGGGGCAGCATGGCAAAGAGGGCCTGTGGAGGCTTTTGTACAGGAGATGTCTGGGCGGATGTCCAGCCCTGCACATGGGCGGCTCTCCGTAAATGTTTGCAGTTGAATGACGGAGGGTATGTAGAGGAGGGGGAGGGTTAGAGGGTTGTGTAGCAGGTGGAGGCTGTTCCCAAGCCCCTAACTTCATCTTTGGTCACGGAGGCTGGGGGCTCAGGGACTTGCTGGCTGAGGGCCGGCCAGGTGGAGATGCCCGTTGTTCCCACTTCCGGCCACCCTCGATCACAAACAGGAAGAAGCAGCTGTTCAGGGTTTCGGGTGTTTCCTTTCTTTGTTCCTTAGCGTGTTGTCCTGGACACACACCTGGAGACACCTGTCTTTCTACGCCGGGAGCTTTGTTATCAGAGAGGATTCATTTGGCCCACATCCCACGGAGATAGCTCCTGGGAGGAACCTTGATGACGGCATCAAATGCTCGGTCATCAGCTCTCAGCGCGTGTGTTAGATGTACTAGGAGTCTTTGGAGAAAAGTCTTTCTGTGGTTGCATGAATTAGGAAAACTCTGAGCTCCACATGTTAACAGTCTCTGGGTAGCAGGTCTTCTCAGGACCTTTAGTTGTGCCATAAGAATCTCTAAGAGGGAGCTTCTGTGTGCAGGACGCTCCAAGGATCTTGGGCTGATGGACACTTTTGCAGGGAGCATCCATCTCCATCTCCCAGACCTGCTACTCTGGGGTCAGGGAATCGTGGTCAGAGCCAGACTGGCCTTTGGGTGGGTGGTGGGGTGGTCTTCCCCAAGCCCCTCCTTTTTCAGTTGGGCAAACTGAGGTCTGGGGAGAGAAGGGAACTGCCTGGCTGAGCCAGCAGTGACTCTGGGCTGAGGACCCTGGGCAGGTTGCTTATGTGCAGGCTTTCTGCCTGTGCTCCAGTTTCCCCGGTCCTTGGAGGGGCCTGCTCTTTCGTTGCAAAAGACTCTTCTGGAAGGCATCCGAAAGGGTGACTAGGGGTTGGGCTTTGCCCCGTCTGTGTCCAGGCCTCTGGTGTGGACCTGTATGAATGCGTGCTTCCCTGTCGGCTGAGAGAGCCGTGTCTGAGCACTGAGACAGACACCCGACAGAAAGCAATTAAGGCCCAGACGTTCCCCAAGGAGCCATTTGTGGGCTGGTGAGGTGGGAAGATGCCTGTTTGGGGGGCGGTGGCGGTAATGAGACAAGGGCTGGCTCTGGCCCCTCGGAGCCTCCCCACGAGGTGGGGACGGCACCATGGTGGGCACCGGGTCTGTGGGCTCTGTAGGTGCTGCCAGCTTGGGGGCGACTGTGCTCGGCTGGGATACAGCTCAGGACGGGCAGGGAGGGGCCAGGATGTCAGGAAACCCAGCGTATGTGACAGTTTCCTTGCGTGACTGTCCCAGAGGGAATTTCATGTCACTGAGCACAAAGCAGGCCCTTCCTTACTTCCTCCTGGCGGATGTTTATGGCTGATGGGGGCCTACTCCACACCAGGTGGCTCCAAGTGGGGCCTGGGAATGAGGAGAGGGACAGTGTCTAGTTTGGATTCTAGGCTTGTGAGACCAAGATGAGGACTCAGGTGCCATTTGCTGAGAGCTGATCCCCGGGAGCAGGATGAGGGAGAGGGGGGCGACTTGAGCAGAGAAGGAGAAGAGCTGCTGCAGGTCTGAGGCTGTGATGTTCGATGCGATGGGGAAACAGAGGCTGGGGGTGGGCAGTCGGAGGGGATGATGGTGCAGGGCCAAGCCACCTGCTGGCTCCCTGCCCACTGCAGAGGTTTGCCCCAGGGGGTGGGCCCTTAGCAGAGGTAACAGTTGAGTTCAGGTTACATGATGCAAGAACAATATATAAAAATCATTTTTTCCTGCCAAATAGACATGAACAGGTAGAAATTGAACTGTAAAATTTCTATTTACAATAGGGTAGAAATATGAAATGTTTAAGGGTTGCATTACTTTCCTATTGCTATTGTAATAAATTAGCACAATCTTAGTGCCTTAAAACAAATAAGACACATCAGTCATCCTACCATTCTAGAGGTTAGAAGTTCGAAATTTGTCTCAAAGGGATAAAATCAAGGTATCGGCAGGGCTGTGTAACTTCTGGAGGCTCCGGAGAAGAATCCATTTCCTTCCCTTTCCAGGTTTTAGAGGCTGCCCGATCCCTTGGCTCATCTCTGATTCATTGGACACATCTCTGACTCTGATCTTCCTATTTTCCTCTTATAAGGATCCTTGTGGTTACACTGAGCCCACATGGATAACGGGATGAAATTCCCATCAGAAGAACTTTTACTTAATCACAACTGCACATGGTAATTCATGTTAAGTGACATGTTTGCAGGTTTCAGAGACTGGGACATGGACATCTTTGGGGGCCAACATTTTGCCTACCACAATCTACCCTTTGACGTCCAAAGATTCACGTTAATCTCGCATGCAAAATGTGTTTACCCCATCTCAATATCACCAAAGTACCAAACATTATATAGCACCAACGTCAAGCCCCAAATCTCATCTAACTATCACCAGTTCAGAAGTTCCAAATCTCATCATCTAAGTCATCTAAACTGAACTTCTCAGGCGAGGGTGAAACTCTGGGTATGAACTGTCCTGGAGAAAAACATCCCTCTCTGCCTGTGGACCTGGGAAATAAGAAAGCATGCTATCTGCTCCCCAAATACAATGGGGAGGTGGGGAGACAAGCACAGGATACCAGATAGACATTTCTGTCCCAAAGGGAGAAAATAAAAAGGGCAAAAAAAGAAATCACTAGTTCCAAGCTATTTCAAAATCCAACCAGGCAAACCTCACTAAATTTCAAGACCTATGAGTAATTTTCTGTAGCTCTCTGCTCTGCCCTTTGGTCTTGTGGCTCCAACCTCTGGACTCAAGGCTCTGTCTTCAGAGTTAGCCTTCCTTTATCATGAAGGGTAGCGTGTGTTTAAAACTGGGGAGTTTTATCAGTCTGTTTCCTGCCTACAGAATCTTAGGGGTCTGACATCCTTCTTTCATCCTGTCCTTTATCCGCCCCTTTCAGTCTAAGATGGCTCTTTCTGTTGGTAAAAAGTTCTTAACAACCTTGTGCTTCTCCTATGCACATCACAGGGACTCACTCCGCTAGACCTGGCTCTTCCATACATCTTCCCTAAATAACATCGTCTCCATTTTTGGCTTCTTCTGAGATGGCTGAAGGGATACATGAATCAGTCTCTTAAAAGAACTCTGTCTGACCTGATACGGTGACATTTTTTTCCTTTTAGGTCCTAGCAGAAGGTTGTCCAGTTATACCCTCCTTTCTCTCTGGAGCAAGATTTTCCTGACAGCAAACTTCCCAGTTCTATATTGTCTTTTGCAAACTGAATAGACTGATGATTTTCCAAATCTTCAAGTTCTGGTTCCCTTTTGCTTCATATTTCTTCCTGCAATCAACCTCTCCTCTTGCATTTAAATATCGACAGCAAGGAGAAGGAAATGGCAACCCACTCCAGTGTTCTTGCCTGGAGAATCCCAGGGACGGTGGAGCCTGGTGGGCTGTCGTCTATGGGGTCACACAGAGTCGGACACGACTGAAGCGACAGCAGCAGCAGCAGCAGCAGCAGCAGCAGGAGCAGCAATGAGAACCCAGGCTGCTCTTTCAAATACTTTCTTAAGGACTTCCCTGGTGGTTCAGTGGTGAGGAATTCACCTTGCGATCCATTCTGTATACCATGTGGAATATTAAAGTAGATGCTAAGTGTAAAAGCTACAGTTTATGAAACCTCACGGAGAAAACGCAAGGGGATTTTTGCACTCTTGGATTAGGTAAAGATTTCTTGGATGTGACACACAGCTGGGGCCGGGGTGTTGTTCCTCCTCGTCTCACTGTGGGTGTGCTGGTGGTTCCTGGAGCCACACTGGCTATTCTGTAACTGTGAGCAGGAGGCTAAGACATCAGGATGGTTCATTCACTAAACCAGAGTCTGGGGCCACGTCCTTTCATATTTCTTGTTAATGTGAGACAATAAACCCCTGCTTCTTTCAGCCACTATGAGTCAGACTTCTGGTTAACTGCAGCTAAAGCGCTTCTAACAGACACACTGCCTTTCAGATGCGAGCCTTAACTTCCCGTCCCCAGATGCTGCCTTCCCCAGGGTGAGATACACTGCTCCTCTAGGCTGTGGGGGATGCTCACTCAGTCACCGTGTCAGTCCCCTCTCATACCCACCCAGGACCCCTGGTCCTGCCCCAGTGAGACCAGTGTCCCCAAGGAGTGGCCTGTCAGGGGCAGGTTAGGTAGCGAGTAGCTTAAGGACAAGGCAGGCAGGCCTGGAGCTGCTCTTGTTCATCGTCACCTGTGGGCAGAGTCTGTGGTTCCAGAAATAGGCAGGAGAGTCTCATGAATCTTGTGAGTCACCCAGCAAGAAAGAGGATGCAGGCCACGGTGGGTCGGAGTGGGGAGGTGTGCCCCATCCAGGGTTTGCGGCATTGCCCTTGCAGCTCAGAGCAGCCTGGGTCCCCCACGTGGTCCAGACAGAGGGGACACGAATGCAAGTCTGTACCATCGTTTTCTCAAAAGAACAAACTCTTCTGCAGTTTCCAGGGGTGACCAAGTATTGGCCTCGTAAAGGCCCTGGAGGTCAGAGGGGCTCAGGCCCTGCCCCAACCCCATCACAGCCCCATCCCTGATGCATTGGAGCAGCCCCCCAGGGGAGACGGGGCCACCTCTGGGAGCAGGGGCTTGTGCTGAGACCTGTGATGAGGGCAATGCTTACAACCTTCAGGGCCCGGGAATCTGTTGGGTGGAGGGAAAGCATGGACTGTGACATCCTACAGTGACAGCCTGTCCTGGAGTCCGTGGGATGGGGGAACAGAGTCCCCTGTGGAGAAGACCCCAGCCCTGGAGGCAGCTCTGCATCTCACCAGGGAAGGCAAACTGGGCCTTGTTTGAGGAGGAGGCCTGAGCAGAGTCAGCATGGTGGAATTCAGGGTGCAAACTTTCCACCTTCCTGCAGTGAAGAGCTTCAGTGGCTTAATTTCTCCCATCGGGTAGGCGGGGGGCTACCTGGGAAAGGATGGGGTGGGGGAGGTGTTGCCTCGCTGGTAGGGGAACTGGATGCCAGACTCTTCATGCAAACAGAAGCCAGGCATCCTACATGCTTCCCTTCACCCTGTGATGCTGGTGCTGCTTTGCATGTATTCCCTTGGCAGGTCCTCACTGGAGCCCTCTGCAGTGGATGCCGTTCTGAGCATCCTAGCATCGAGGAAAGAGTGATTGTCGGAGAGGCAGGAGAGGCAGGCAGCCCTGGCTAGACCATGTTTGGATGTGACCTGAGGGCCATGGGACCACTGAGGTCTGCCTTTGGGAAGAGGCTCTGGGGGCAGCATGGCGAAGAGGGCCTGTGGAGGCTTTTGTACAGGAGACGTCTGGGTGGATGTCCAGCCCTGCACATGGGCGGCTCTCCGTAAATGTTTGCAGTTGAATGAATGAGGGTATGTAGAGGAGGGGGAGGGTTAGAGGGTTGTGTAGCAGGTGGAGGCTGTTCCCAAGCCCCTAACTTCATCTTTGGTCACGGAGGCTGGGGGCTCAGGGACTTGCTGGCTGAGGGCCGGCCAGGTGGAGACGCCCGTTGTTCCCACTTCCGGCCACCCTCGATCACAAACAGGAAGAAGCAGCTGTTCAGGGTTTCAGGTGTTTCCTTTCTTTGTTCCTTAGCGTGTTGTCCTGGACACACACCTGGAGACACCTGTCTTTCTACGCCGGGAGCTTTGTTATCAGAGAGGATTCATTTGGCCCACATCCCACGGAGCTAGCTCCTGGGAGGAACCTTGATGACGGCATCAAATGCTCGGTCATCAGCTCTCAGCGCGTGTGTTAGATGTACTAGGAGTCTTTGGAGAAAAGTCTTTCTGTGGTTGCATGAATTAGGAAAACTCTGAGCTCCACATGTTAACAGTCTCTGGGTAGCAGGTCTTCTCAGGACCTTTAGTTGTGCCATAAGAATCTCTAAGAGGGAGCTTCTGTGTGCAGGACGCTCCAAGGATCTTGGGCTGATGGACACTTTTGCAGGGAGCATCCATCTCCATCTCCCAGACCTGCTGCTCTGGGGTCAGGGAATCGTGGTCAGAGCCAGACTGGCCTCTGGGTGGGTGGTGGGGTGGTCTTCCCCAAGCCCCTCCTTTTTCAGTTGGGCAAACTGAGGTCTAGGGAGAGAAGGGAACTGCCTGGCTGAGCCAGCAGTGACTCTGGGCTGAGGACCCTGGGCAGGTTGCCTTATGTGCAGGCTTTCTGCCTGTGCTCCAGTTTCCCCGGTCCTTGGAGGGGCCTGCTCTTTCATTGCAAAAGACTCTTCTGGAAGGCATCCGAAAGGGTGACTAGGGGTTGGGCTTTGCCCCGTCTGTGTCCAGGCCTCTGGTGTGGACCTGTATGAATGCGTGCTTCCCTGTCGGCTGAGAGAGCCGTGTCTGAGCACCGAGACAGACACCCGACAGAAAGCAATTAAGGCCCAGACGTTCCCCAAGGAGCCATTTGTGGGCTGGTGAGGTGGGAAGATGCCTGTTTGGGGGGCGGTGGCGGTAATGAGACAAGGGCTGGCTCTGGCCCCTCGGAGCCTCCCCACAAGGTGGGGACAGCACCATGGTGGGCACCGGGTCTGTGGGCTCTGTAGGTGCTGCCAGCTCGGGGGCGACTGTGCTCGGCTGGGATACAGCTCAGGACGGGCAGGGAGGGGCCAGGATGTCAGGAAACCCAGCGTATGTGACAGTTTCCTTGCGTGACTGTCCCAGAGGGAATTTCATGTCACTGAGCACAAAGCAGGCCCTTCCTTACTTCCTCCTGGCGGATGTTTATGGCTGATGGGGGCCTACTCCACACCAGGTGGCTCCAAGTGGGGCCTGGGAATGAGGAGAGGGACAGTGTCTAGTTTGGATTCTAGGCTTGTGAGACCAAGATGAGGACTCAGGTGCCATTTGCTGAGAGCTGATCCCCGGGAGCAGGATGAGGGAGAGGGGGGCGACTTGAGCAGAGAAGGAGAAGAGCTGCTGCAGGTCTGAGGCTGTGATGTTCGATGCGATGGGGAAACAGAGGCTGAGGGTGGGCAGTCGGAGGGGATGATGGTGCAGGGCCAAGCCACCTGCTGGCTCCCTGCCCACTGCAGAGGTTTGCCCCAGGGGGTGGGCCCTACCCTCCTGGCTGCGCTCGGCCCAGGTGAGCTCCACCATCACGATGCGGGGCCGTGCATGATGCAGGCATGAGGTGGGTGCTGTCAGGGTGGCAGAGGGGCCGGGGGTGGGAGGTCACCAGACTCCTGTCCCCAAGGCATGGCTGGGTCAGAAGTGGCTGCCTGTCTCCAGAGCATGAGGAAGTAGCTGGGCTCGGGGAGAAGAGAAGAGAGGGAGCCCGACCCTTCTATCCTGTGGTCTTATTCCCACTCAACTTCCTGTGCAGGCCATTAGCTACCATCTAATAGCCATCATCACAATGTATTACCTTGGAAGAACGAGTTGTAAAAAGGCCATTTTTGGAAAATATGGTTTGTGCAGCACCCCTCACGCTTCCTCCTGAGCAGGAAGCCAGCTGCACCACTAGAACATTTTTAAGAAGGGTCTCAGGAATGATTTACTTGCTGACTTCAGATTCTTCCTGGAAAACCACAAGTTAGAAATTCAAGTTGGAAACAGTAATGCCGGTTTTTAAAAGGTGATCATGAAAACGTTGATCAAAATCCTGAAGACGAGCCCCACCAAGCCTGCTGAGGTGGCTCCCAGGTTAGTGGGAGGGTTTTTTCCTCCTGTTTGGTGTATCTGGGTTGGACATTTGTAAGATGCTCCTCACCTTGGGGGAGGTGTATGTAGAGAAGTCTCAAAATCTGGCGAATGCTCTGCACCTCCCTGTGGCCGGCCAAGCATCCCTGAGTGTGGGGGTGTGTGGTTATCAGAGGGCAGGGTTGAGGCAGGAAGGACCCAACCAGGGTCGGGGCAGCAGATGCAGGAAGCTTGTCTGTAATCCAGTTGGTTAGATTCCAGCCACCAGAGCCCAAGGCAAGAACCCAAGGTCATTCCACCAAGGCCCATTCAGCCTGGGTTGGTCCAGTAGTTATTGGCTTAGATGGGGACCCAGGAGGCACAGGCATCAGACTTTGAACAGCCCAAGGATGGAGGAAGATCATCTATATTAGAAGCCAGAGCTAGATTAAAACAAGACCCCATTGGTTGATGAGGGGGGACAGTCTTAGAAAAGGAAAAGTGTCAGGGACAAGGGGACAAGCTCTGCATCAGGTCCAGTTGCGAGTACAGTACCAGCTGCAGAGACAGAAGGAGCTGGTCAGCGGCACAGGTTAGCACATTTCTGGGGGGAGGGGCGGGTGTGCTCGCCCTCTCCCTCCCCTGGGTGGGCGCCCAGGGTGTATTTAAACACTGGGGCTGGCCTCTCCTAAGCTGATTGGACCAGACTTGATCCAAGGAGATCGTATCTTGTGGCAGGATCCCCTCCCAGAGTCTGGGATCGGCACCAGAGACACAGTAGTGCTGGAGCTGGGCAGCCACGTTTGAGTGTTTGAGCAGGTGCAGAGGAGAGGGTTCTGGAGGAGAGGGAGGAACGTAGAACCTGCTGGCCAGCAAGGGGTGATGAGAAACGGGGCAGCCGTGGGCTGGGCTGGGCTGCAGAAGGCCACTGGCTTGTCCCAGCCAGCCTCGGGTCATCACGTTCTGTGCCGTCACTTTCCGCCCTTAGTTCCCTGATACGTTCTCAGCCTCGCGTTAGAGTCCACCTTTTCTGAGCTGGCTTGGTGGGTTTTGGTCACTGGCATCTGATTCTCTCTGAGAGAGTCAGTGTCCTGGTTGTCATCAGCAGGGCGGAAGCCACTGGGAGGAGGAGCAGGTGGGGCGGGGATTGGCAGGGAGGGGTGGTCCCGCAGCTGTGTCAGACCCCTCCATGTTAGACCCATCAGCTCATCTGGGCACCATCCCCACAGAAGACAGAGCAGGCTGGTGTCTGTTCATGACGCATGAACCTGGCGTCAAGGGCACCTGGACCCCTGGCCTTGGAGAAAGGGCTGAGGGTCATACGTTCTGCCTGGAGGGGAGTAGACTTTGTGTGGGTCATAAAGTGAAAGTGAAAGCCGCTCAGCTGTATCCAACTCTTTGCGACCCCATGGACTGTACAGTCCGTGGAATTCTCCAGGCCAGAATACTGGAGTGGGTAGCCTTTCCCTTCTTCAAGGGATCTTCCCAACTCAGGGATCGAACCCAGGTCTCCCACATTGCAAGTGGATTCTTTACCAGTTGAAGCTCAAGGGAAGCCTGGGACATAAAGAGCATTTGTAAAACATTTCTGATTTATTTATTTCTCTGGCTGTCTCGGGTCTTGAGTTGAAGCACGTGGGATCTTTGTTGTAACATGTGTGATCTTTTATTGTGGCCCACAGATTCTCTAGTTGTGATGTGGGGGCTCCCAAGCACNGCTCAAGGGAAGCCTGGGACATAAAGAGCATTTGTAAAACATTTCTGATTTATTTATTTCTCTGGCTGTCTCGGGTCTTGAGTTGAAGCACGTGGGATCTTTGTTGTAACATGTGTGATCTTTTATTGTGGCCCACAGATTCTCTAGTTGTGATGTGCGGGCTCCCAAGCACATGGCCTTTAGTACTTTCGCTGCAGGGCTCAGTTGTCCTGCAGCATGTGGGATATTAGTTCCTGGACCAGGGAGCAAACCTGAGTACCCTGCAATGGCAGGTGGGTTCTTAACCACTGGATCACCAGGGAAGTCCTAAGAAGCATTTCTGAAGTTTGAAGCTTTGTGAGAGGAACAGGAAAGACTGTCCTGTGCTCTTTGAGGCTGTTGCATTTGTTCCAAAGGTCAAGGGTCCACTTTTGGCCTGGTGTGGGGGAAACCTCCTCATGGAGCATCCTGCCACAGGATGGAGGCACTTGGGCACAGGGTGCTCCCTGTACCTACAGCTGAAAGAATGGGTCTCACAGGATATGGAAGAATGGAGCTGATGGCCTGGACTGGACCACAATAAAGAACATCTTCACCCAGGTCAAGGACAGCGTCTAGGCATGACCTTGACGATGGTCTTGACCAATGGCCATGACCACAGAGACTCTCTTTACTTGCAGGTAGGACCTAGTCCCAGGGCAGGAAAAGCCCCTGAATGACCTTGAAGATGAGTATGACCAATGATCGTGACCACAGAGAACATCTTCTTCACCTGGATGGCACTGATGCCAGGGCAGGGACAGCCCCAGGAATGACCATGAACCTGAGTGTGTTGCAGCATCTGTTGGGCCCTGCGACCTTCAGGACAAGCAGGTGAGGCCTCTGGTCGGAGGCCCTCGGCAGGGCTGGGGAACTCCTCCCAGGGACAAGCCTGAGGAACCACAGCGGTCATGATGTCATTTGGAGGCTGTTGTCCTACAGCCGGGGGCGGGTGCACGTGTGCCTGAGGAGATTTGGAGGAATGGTGGTGGTGGGTTCTCTGTGGGAGGAGGGGCGGGGTGTTTGGAGCAGGGGGAAGAGGCACAGGGTGGGAGGAGTAGTGACCTTTTGGGCTGAGAACAGGGGAGGTCCCAGGAGGCCCTCTTTCTGTCTGGGTTCCTTCCTTCCTTTTCTCAGGCTCCAGGACCAACTTCCGCGGCAGGTGAGCAGTGTTCCTTAAGTATGCCCTCCACCTTCCCAGACTGACAGGCAGGGCTTGAGCCCCGGGGTCCCTGAGCCCCTCCACCAAAGCATGTCCCAGGGCTGTGCTGCTGGAGCCCATGCCCCGCTGCCTCTTATCTGCTACTGCAGAGGAACCGGGAAGTGGGCCATTTGAGGAGCCCAGTTAAAACCATCGCGGGCATCTCTGGGGAGAGACTCACCCAGGGAAGCTTTCCAGGGGTGGCAGAGCCAGCGAGGGGGCAGGAGGAGCGGGCAGAGGAGAGTCTTGCCTGGGTCCTTCCCGGAAAGGGACTTGTGCAGGCTGGGGCTGTGGCTGTTTCTGGGGCAGCTGTAATCCAGCAGCTTTTTGTAATTATCTGTTAGTAATTATCTACTAAGACTTTGGTAAACAGCAGCCTGTTTAGCCATCCTTGAAGAATTAAATCATTACGTTTATTGCTCTATCCACTCGCTATTAACCTCCTAAGAGGCTTTTCTACCTCAGATCCAGGGTTTTCACTTGATGGGCCCCCAGGAGAGCATTCAAGGGGGAAGCGTTGGGGAAGGGAAGACATGCACGCCCCCATGTCTGCTGGAGGTGAGACTCTTGACTGTGGGGCCCCAGGGGTGCCCTGTGTCACACATCCATGTCACACATCTTCCGTGACTTGGCACCCTGACCATGTCAGGTCCTTTACAGGAAGGTAGAAGCTTCTCACATGGAGCATGTCTTAAGAAGCCAAGGGCCCAGCTTGGAAGGGCCTGGAGAGCTCTGGACACAGTCAGGCAGGCTGACCTGGTCCTGGCGTGGGTGTGGCAGCAAGACAGAAGGAGGTCCTGTTTGCCCTTGGAGGGTGCGCTGAGCTCGGCCGCTTGGATGAAGGTCAGACAAGGATCAAGAACAAACCTTAGAGAGGATCTGCCCTGATTCC
Organism: Oreotragus oreotragus; assembly: GCA_006410675.1. Lineage (NCBI taxonomy): Eukaryota > Metazoa > Chordata > Mammalia > Artiodactyla > Bovidae > Oreotragus > Oreotragus oreotragus. The sequence goes on from SJYX01009880.1 coordinate 606,882, forward strand.
CCTCCGGCCAAGGTTACCCTTTTCTTTCTGGACATTTCAAGGGCAGCCTGAGGCCATGACCACGAAGATGAGCCCCCTGCAGCATGGGATGGGCCCAGACCTGCGGGGAAGGTCTGTGGTCTGGAAGCTGCTGCTGGGGATGGAGAGCTCCTCCCAGGGGCCAGCTGCAGAAACCATGGCCGCTCAGGAGGTCTCTTGGTGACTAAACGTCGCGTACAATGTTTGCTGGCCAGTGGTGCTAGGGGTAAAGAACCTGCCTGCCAACGCAGGTTAGACGTAAGAGACGCTGCTTCGATCCCCGAGTCGGGAATATCCCCACTCCAGTGTTCTTTCCTGGAGAATCCCATGGACAGAGGAGCCTGGCGAGCTTCAGTCCATGGGGTTGCACAGAGTGGGACATGGCTGAAGCGACTCAGCGTAGCACACAGCCTGTCTGGGTGGTGTCTGTCGAGGATTTGGAGGGAATGATGGGGTGGGGTGTTCTGCGCTCTGAGCCGCCTCCTGGTGGAACTGTGTTCTCACCAGCACTGAGTTGCTGCACAGATGGCACATGGGCCAGCCCCCAGGGCTTACCGTCGGAAGCGGTGGGGGTGGGACTGTGACTGCCTCTTTCCTCAGAGGGTCTCATGTGTGGTCAGGGGTTAGGCATTGCCCAGTCGCATGGCAGGCAGGCAGTGGGTGTCCAAGGAGTCCCGACAGGGGTCACAAGTGGACTGACCCCTGAGTGCCTCCTGCGTGCCAGGTGTTGCCCCAAGCAGGAGGAGTGGAACAGTAACGAAACCTTGACGGGCTTCCCTGTGGCTCAGCGGTAAAGAACCCACCTGCCATTGCAGGAGACATATGTTTGATCGCTGTGTCGGGAAGATCCCCTGGAGAAGGAAAGGACAACCCTCTCCAGTATTCTTGCCTGGAGAATCTCATGGACAGAGGAGCCTGGCGGGCTACAGTCCACAGGGCCGCAAAAAGCAGGATACAACCGAGCAACTAAACAGCAATAGCCAGGAAACAGCCTTCGCTGTCGCTCAGAGGCCACTCTAGAGGGGAGGATGGTAACACACCTTGAAATATGACTAAGCCAAGCACGCCAGACATCGTCCTTGCTGATGTCCAACAGGAGATCAGATATTCAGGCCTAATTCTCTAGCTTGCTCTGCAGACTCTGAAGCCATTATACATGAAGTGAAATGAGAAGAAATGAATGAATAGGATCAATGTAAATCTGTTTTGGAAGAGGCCACTATAATGGTTCATTCTGGAAATCCTTCTGAAGCTGAGCTTCTCCATTTCCTTTTTACCAATCAAGAAATCCTTGGTGTAGAGTGGTGGAGTATTGCAAGACCCCAAATTGGATCACAAGATTTGTTGACAGATTTTAAAATACGCGACTTAATTTACATCAAGGGCTTAATGGGGCTTCCCTGGTGGCTCAGACGGTAAAGCGTCTGCAGTGCGGGAGACCCTGTTCGATCCCTGGGTTGGGAAGATCCCCCGGAGAAGAGAATGGCAACCCACTCCAGTGTTCTTGCCCGGGAAATCCCCATGGACAGAGGAGCCTGACGGGCCACGGCCCTCGGGGTTGCAAAGAATCAGACGCCACTGAGTGACTAACACTTCCGCCTTCACAAGGGCTTGACAAGCAGAAAAACAGAACGATTCCCATTTTTGTATAAATTACCTTCATTGCTCCGTTCTGTGAAATGGGGATTGTATCAGAAGATTGAGGTTGGATAGTTGCTTTGTCTTCAGAGTATAGGTTTTTAAACCTGGTTTGCATCCACATGAATGGTGAGATACTAAAACAAAAATATCATTGCCCCAGATCTACCCGACTCCAAACCTCTGCAGGTCCCAAATCATGTCACCTTATAGGGTGTCCCATGGAGAGCTGGAGTGAGGGGCGGGGGACAGAGAGATGCCACGAAGGAGCCGCTGGTGGGAAGGTCGCCTGAGCCTGAGCCCTGCTCCCTGGCTCCAGCAGGGGCTGTCTCTGGGGGTCCCTATGGCCCAGCCCCAGGGCTCTCTTCTTTTCCACGCCCCCAGGTTCTCTCTACCCTGTTCTGGTTCTGCCTTGTCTCATCCTTGGGTTACGCTGGGTCCCGGGCTGGGACACCTCGTTCTTTGCGGGGAGCACACCCCAGACAAGCCCATGGGGAGAGGCCCTCCAGGCTAACCGTGCCAAGCTGTGGAGCTGAAAGCCCTTCTCTCCATCAGGTGAAGAAGGGGAAGAAGGAAGGACTGAGGGGACCAAGCCTCTCCCCCGGTCCCAGTTACAAGGCTGCTCAGGTGACCGGCACACCAGCAGGGGCGGTGCGGTGCACACACCCATGCATTTGATAGGTCAAATCCTCCCAGAGACAGGAAGGCGGTTCTTCCCACAGAGCAGCAGGAAGGCCCCTGGTTGGAAGATTATACGGCACATCTGATGGGGCGTCACTTGGAGAGTGCGTTACGAGAGCCCCTGACTTCCATTAGGCGGGACTCTCTTGCTGGCTCTGAGGGAAGCCAGGTGCCATGCTGTGAGATGCTCTATGGAGGGGCCCCAGAACCAAGAACTGAGGGCTGTCTCCAGGCAACAGCCAATGTGGAGACCATGAATCCAACACCTTGTGAAAAATGGCACCTTGTGTGTGAGATTTGAGTCGAACCTTGAAGTGACTAGCCCCCAGCAGACACATCGTTTCCAGCCCTGTGAGAGGCCCGGAGGGAAAGGACTCAGACAAGCTGTCCCTGGGTTCCTGGTGCACAGAAACCTTGGGGCAACAGACGCTTGTTGCTTTACAGCTGCTGAGAGCGGGGTCATTTGTTACCCAGCAGTAACTTACTAATACAGTTACTGTGAATGGTGCCAGCCTCACCTGTGTTGACCCCAGGGGAGCTGCTTGGCTGTGGTCTAGACTTGGGTCTCAGCCTACCCACTCAGCTGACCACTTGAACCCTGGTCAGCCAGGAGCCCAGAGCAGGTAGGGGGGGCCACTGAGAATATGAGGGGGGCACCTAATACCTGCCAACTTCTGGAAAACCAAGTCAGCCTCCCTAAGACCACGGGAGATGAATGAGCCTGTGAGTGAGATCTAGGTTCAAGGCCAGGTTCTACCATCTGTACTTGTGTGGCATTAGGCAGCATTTTAAGATCTCCTGGAGGTTTGGCTCCCAAGTGGCCTTGCTGGAGCAGGGAGAGGGCCACACAGTAACCAGGGCTGAGCAACAGCATCTCCAGGAGGAGCTTGGCCCTAGAACGTGGTGGGTGCTTGATACAGGCTTGACCCTGTGGCCGTCAGCTTGCTCAGCATATTGTCCTCCGTCCAGCCACTTCTGTCACAAAGCCCTTGCCATACCCTCGTGATGCCCAGATCTAGGAGGACTTGGGGAGGATGCCTGCTCTTTGCAAACATGTAATCACCACCACTTGGCTTGGGGGACCTCTCCCAGAAAACTTTTCCCGGATCCACCACCCCCTTGCTCCCATGCAGTCCTGCCTAGAATACCAACGCCTCTGTTCAGCTCTCAGAAGCTCCTGCTCTCCACCCCGCCGTGGGCGCCGTGGGTCTCTGCCCAGCTCTATGTTTATTTCTTGCAGTATGAAGCGATGATTTAATTCTTGCCTGGGCTATCATTCAGCCCTAGTTCGTGCTGAAGTGAAACATATTTCAGCACCCACCGATTTCCATATAGATAAAAAAAGGCAAAAAAAAAAAAAAAAAGGAGAAAGGAAACAACCTCAACCAGCGTCTTCACAAACTATGCATTTGAAACGTGTTTCTTGAAGATGGATTGCTCCGTTAGGCTGCTAAGAGGTTTTTCTTGACTTGTCAACAGTTTTATCCCCCCACAAACATTCTTGGCTATAAATTATTCATTGCCCGGTTAGTGGTTTAAAAAAAAAAAAAAAAGATGCCTGGAGCTGAGGCACTTTCTTAATTCTCCCTCTGCTTTTCAGATCCAAGCTGTTTTTTTCCTTTTCACTGCTGGAAAAGTAGAAATGACTGGAATTCTCTTGAACTGGAGATTCAGGCTGGACCCAACAAGAGTGTCGCCTTGAGCCTGGCATAAGCTTGGCTAGAGGTGGGGGAGTCATTTACAGTCTGGGGTTAGGCAGGACACTGGGACGATCAAATATATATGTTGAGACAGGAGATAGGTGTGTTGGGGGCTTTCTTTTTGTTCTGTTGGCAGGAGCTCTAGAGTTTCCAAAAAGCGGAGAGGAGACTTGATTCGATTCTAGGCCCAGCCATTTCAGGGCCCACAGCTGGAAAGGATCGGAGGCTTCCTCTGTTGACCTGATTCCACTCTCCTGGGGCCCCTCTCTGCCAGAAGACAGCACCCCCTTGTCTTTCTCCCTCGTGCCCACCCTCTCTTGTCCTGCACACCCCTGGACCACCTCCCCCACCCCCAGCTGACCTTCTCCAACAAAGATTCTCAGCTCCCCTGCCCGCTATCTCTGTCCCTCCGTGGGAGGTGGATGGAGGTGGTGGTTGGGTTTAGCCTTCAGAATCGGGGGCCCATATTAGCTGCAGCAAAGCCCCACATTTGTGGTTCAGTTGCTCAGTTGTGCCTCTTTGTGACCCCATGGACTGCAGCACGCCAGGCTTCCCTGTCCTTCACTGTCTCCCAGAGTTTGCTCAAACCGATGTCTGTTGAGTCGGTGATGCCATCCAGCCATCTCATCCTCTGTCGCCTCCGTCTCCTCCTGCTCTCAATCTTCCCAGCATCAGGGTTTTTTCTAATGAACTGGCCAAAGTACTGGAGATTCAGCTGCAGCATCAGTCCTTCCAATGAATATTCACGATTGAAAGCCCCACACACTGGGTGGCTTAAGACAACAGGAATCCAGCCTCTTGGTTTCTTAATTCTCTCTTCGCTTTTCAGATCCCAGTTGTTTTTTTTTCCCTTCCTGTTGCTGGTAAAGTAGAAATAAGTAGAGGTCTCTTGACTCAGAGGTTCATGCTGGGGCCCAGTGAGAGGGCTGTGTTGAGCCCTGGAGTCAGAAGGCAAGTGTTAGCATGGCCGTGCTCGCTTGAGACTCGGGGAAGGATCCTTTCTCACCTCCTTCACTCCCAGTGGAAGTCCGCTGTCCCTGGCCTGCAGCTGTGGTCCCAACTGTCACATGGCATCCACCATGTGTGTCTCTGTGTCCAATCTTCTCTTCTAAGGACACCAGTCATGTTGGATGAAGGGCCTGCCCTGGTCCTCATCTTAGCTCCACTGGAACCACCTGCAAAGACCCTAGTTCTGAATGAGGTCAACTTCGCAGGTACTGAGGGTTGGGACGTCAGCATATTTTCTTGTGGGGGAGGCATGATTCAATTCTTGACAGTCAGAGGAGGGAGGAGCCCCCAGTGAGAGGGGGAGGAGGCCCCAGAGTAGTCAAAGGGGCAGAAGGTCAAAGACTCCCCCTTCTGGTGGGACCTCACCTTCCCCGGTGGCCCTTATGCACCAAAGGCCCTGCTCTGGCGCAGACTGTGCTGGGGTGCCAGGCTCTGACGTGGGCCCTTTCACGCTGTGTAGACAGGGGGTGTGCTGACTGCAGGACTGATGCCCCTGGAGTGGTAACGGGATCTCCCTGGGAAAGTGGCTGCCTTCGACTCTGTCCGGTGTCTGGGTCTGAGGGCACAGTGTCTGCCTGCCATCGGCAGCAGGAGATGTGACTTGGACGTTATCTTGACACCTAATTCCCACCCCCACCCCACCGCCCACATTCTCTCGTGGCACTTGGGCTTTGCCAGGGTAACGTTTCTGGGTGGGCTCTTGGAAGGCTTCTCTGCCTTGCTGCTTGATCCAGAGAGTACTGGCAGGTGGTGGCTAAACAGGCCACTGTGCCAGGGCCCTGCTGGACGAGGCAGGTGTACGTGGTGGGTGATGCTGTGTCTCAGGCTGGGCCCTGGATGATTTTCCTCCCACCAGGCCAAGAGCTTTGGTTTTCAGAGAAGATCTCCAGAAGCTGGGTTTATAAACACCAGGGGGTATGGGTTTAGTCGAGGGCATCCGGTGCCTGGTATCCATCACCTCTTGCCGGTCCCGCTGTGGCTACCAGGTTGGGTTCCATAATGCAGACAGGAGACCTAAGAGGCAGGGGCCTGAAGGTCTCTGTCCATCTCATTGGATGTGATGGTTGCTTTCTGGGTCACTCACCTTTGGTTCAATTTAAGTTAAAGTCAGACTAAGCAGCCTTTGATTGGAAGCCCTGGGGTTCTCTGGAACCCAGGCCACCTCTAAGCATGAAACTGAGTCTGTTTGGAGTGTTGCTGTTGCTGTGCAGTCCTAAGTCGTGTATGACTCTTTGCAACCCCATGGACCGCAGCGTGCCAGGCTCCCCTGTCCTCCATCATCTCCTGGAGTTTGCTCCAATTCGCGGACAGAGTCAGTGATGCTATCCAACCATCTCATCCTCATTGCCCACTTCTCTTCCTGCCCTCAGTCTTTCCCAGCGTTAGGTCTTTTTCAATGAGTTCGCTTTTAACATCAGGTGGCCAAAGTATTGGAGCTTCAGTTTCAGCATCAGTCCTTCCAATGAATATTCAACGTTGATTTCCTTTTCAAATCGACTGGCTGGATCTCCTTGCAGTCCAAGGGACTCTCAAGAATCTTCTCCAGCACCACAGTTTGAAAGCATCAGTTCTTGGGCACTCAGACTTCTTTATAATCCAATTCTCACCTATGTACGTGACGGCTTGGAGAGTAGGGAAAAAAACTGGTCACCCCTAAATGTCTCTGGCATGTTGATTATTTTTCATGCTGAAAACGATTAAGGCCAAAAGAATCAGAAAAGAAATTTACTTTCCCCCTAAGTGTCTGAAGAGTTTAGATAGAAGGTCTATTGTAGGAATAGAGCTATCACTNTGTACGTGACGGCTTGGAGAGTAGGGAAAAAAACTGGTCACCCCTAAATGTCTCTGGCATGTTGATTATTTTTCATGCTGAAAACGATTAAGGCCAAAAGAATCAGAAAAGAAATTTACTTTCCCCCTAAGTGTCTGAAGAGTTTAGATAGAAGGTCTATTGTAGGAATAGAGCTATCACTAGAGACAGCTACAGAGAATGTGGACTGGTGTGGTGGGGAAACATTTAGAGATCAGAGTCCACTCTACATCCATTGTCTCTGCTTGGCCCAGCAAACATTTATTTAGAAAACATTTGATTTCCAAACTCCATGTGAATTGCCTTCCTCCCTTTCAGTCTCAGCCATTACCCTCAACCCTCAGCTGTCTTTAGCTAAAGGTGGCATTTAAAGTGAGGACTTTGGCCCTTTTGGGGAGTTGTTCAGTTTTCCTGGGTCTTTTCCACGTATGTGTGTGTGTGTGCTTCACTTGTGTCCGACTCTTTGCTACCCAGTGGACTGTAGCCCGCCAGGCTCCTCTGTCCATGGGATTCTCCAGGCAAGGATACTAGAGTGGGTTGCCATGCCCTCCTCCAGGGGAGCTTCCTGACTCAGGGATCGAACCCTTGTCACTTATGTCTCCTGCAGTGGGTTCTTTACCACCAACGCTACCGGGGACGCCTCTCCCATGTATACATGTTATTAAACTTTTGCTTGATTTTCTCCTGTTAATCTTTCTCGTGTCAATTTAATTCTTAGACCAGTCAGAAGAACCTAGGTGGGTAGAGGAAAATGTCCCCCTTCTCAACAGGGGCAAAGGGGGCTGAGGAATGGACAGGAGATAGACTGGTGTGAGCTCCTGGCCTATGGCAGTTGAGGAAGAAAAGAAGAAATCCAAAGTTCTCTCGCGCACAATATTTGACTTAATTCTTACAGTAGTACACCCATTGCACAGATGAGGAGACTGAGGGTCAGGGAGGCCAAGGGCCCTGCCTGGTAAGTGGCAGAGTCTAATCGACCCAAGGTTCCTGAATGAGAGAATTTCTTCTTCAGACAGGTCCCTCTGATCGCACAGTAGTGGTGGTGCTGACTTGGTTGAAGGGATCTTTGGGAAAATGAGATTCCTTCCCAGGACTGGGATCTGATCAGAAACCTTTGGAGCTGACTGCGGGCTTCTTTCAGGCTGTCGGGGCCCCTGCTCTTGTACCACATCAGGATGTGAGCCATATTGATAGTGGAGCTTCAAAACCCAGGGTGGGGGGCCCCACCCATGGGAAACCTGATAGGGAATGACTCAGGGCATGGAGGTGCAGCAGGGACCTGAGAGAACGGATGTTCTCCTGGGAGCATCCCGAGACCTTCCGTTCAGAGGTGAAGAGTCAAAATGAGAGAGGGTCTTCCGAAGACCTGCTGTATAGCACATGGAACTCTGCTCAAAGTTACGTGCCATCCTGGATGGCAAGAGGGTCTGGGGGAGAATGGATACGTGTATTTGTATGGCTGAGTCCCTTTGCTCTTCAAGCTACCACAACGTTGTTAACTGGCTATATGAAACACAACATGTTTTTGGTGTTAAAAAAATTTAAAATAATAAAAAAAAAAAGAGAAGATCTTTCGAAACGAGGCTTTTTCAGGGAGCACTTGAAAACATTTGGCAGAAATCTGGACCATTTTAAAGAGAAACAGGAGAGGCAAGATGTCCAGAAATTAATTCCATCATCTTTTCAACTGTCCCAGTCATTGAGTTTTGTTTCCATTGCATTGTTTTTTTAAGACCGGATTCTTTGAAATAATATTGCAATGAATATGGAGGTCATTGACTTTTTGCATTCCTTTTTTATTAACGCAATTCATCTACCATATAGTTCATCTATTGAAAGTGTACAGCTCTAGCACAGGGAACTCGACTCAATATTCTGTAGTAACCCGTGTGGGAGAAGAATCGGAAAAAGAATGAATATATGAGTGTGTGTAACTGAATCCCTTTGCTGAACATCTGAAACTAACACAACATTATAAATCGACTATACTCCAATAACATTTTTTTAAAAAGCTAAGTGCACAGCCCGATGGTTTTTAGTATATTCTCCGAGTTGTGCGTCCACCACAATCAATTTTAGAGGCTTCATTGTCCTCAGAGGATGCAGCCTTGGGCAGGAATCTGAGCCCAGGACTCTGGGATGACAGTGGTCTTAGCAGCGCTGTCTGATTGTGTCTTTTCCTGATTCCTCTGTTAAGCTGTTTGCTTCGAATGGTAACATGCCCAGTCCAGCAGGAGGTAATAGACTCCACCTGCTGATTGCTCTATTGTTTTAAAAAATGCCCAGAGACTTAAATCCCTCCACAGTCTGATCCAGTTAAAATCAGGCAAGGGTAGATTTTGAGGCCAGTTTCAAGGTTTGTTTGGAGCTCAGGAGGGCTCTTCTTGGCTGTCTCTTTCTCTGGTCCTCTCTGGTGAACTATCTTGGGTTTAGCTTATTGTTCTTAATAAAGAGGGACTGTTGTTTTCAAGAGCGCCCTTAGGCATGAACTTCCTCACATTCTGTTTTAAATTAATTCAGTTCTTTTGGGAGCACTTCAGAGAACCTTCTTTTCCCATGGACCGCATTTCCCCTGAGAAATCTTCTGGTTCTGGAGGCAATCCTCAGCGTGTCTCTTCCTTGGAACCTGTAACCCGGGAGCGAGCTGGGCGGAGCGGTTGGGGCCCCAGTCCTCTTAGCCTGCCCTGCTTGGGCTGAGCCTCTGTCTCATGACACGCTTCAAGACGAAAAGTTAACATTTGACATAACCTCCTGCTCCTTCTGCCTCTGTAACTCAGTTTGCTCCTTGCAAAGTCTGGATCACATAGGTCTCAGAAAGCGGGGACTCACAATGCTAGGAACTGGAGCTTGTCTCATTCACCCTTGTCCTGCTCTTTACAATCGCCCAGCCCCTGCGAACCCACAAGCCCGCTCAATCATGCCTGTCCGGGTATAAAAACTCTGTAACCCCTTTGTTCGGGGCTCAGAGCTTGGAGTGTGAGCTCCTTGGGGCCCGCTGGACTAATAAACCTGCGTTCTCCAGCTCTCCGAGTGTGGTGCTTGGTTTCCCGAGTACTGGTTTCTGCAACACACTCACCGGGAATTTAGCCTTTTCAGCTTGGAGTTGGCAGAATGAGAAATGCTGGTGGCTGGTCCCTCCTGATGAGATATATAAGCCTTGATTAGGATTTGAGGGGTCGGGGAGCCCTGATTTCTAGGCCACACACATGTGGAGTGAGGCTTCTGTGAGGCTGAGCTGGAGTGGAGAGGGAGAGGGCAGACTGCAACTGAAATGCTGCAGACTTGCCGAATTTTAGTAGATTTTCTCGAGTAAAATGTTCCTTTGTTTGTCATATGCCCCTAAGGCAGCTCCCAGAGACTTTAAATTGTCTTTTTTTAAAAAACAGTTTTTGCCAGCTTCACTTCTTCCATGAAGTTACTCTCTCATCCCAGAAGTGGAAACTGTGCTGTTTTAAAATGAAGGCCTCTTTATATTATGAATTTGCCTCCAGTGGTATGGGATAAGTTTTGACAAGTCACATTCTAATTCTCTGTTGTATTTATAATTCATTTTCTGAACCCCAAAGAAAGGCTCTTCTAGTTTTCAACTGGGTTGTCTCTCTGTCCATGTATCTATCCATCTATTTTGCTTTTCAGACGTTCAGCATTCCAGCCTAACTTTTATTGGATTTTGTGGTTGGGAGAATGGCGAGTACAATTTCTGCTCTTTGTAACTTAGAGGAGTTATCGTTCTGGAGAAGTAAGTGTAAGTTTTTTACAAATGCTCCATCATTTGTATACCTGTGAGAAAAAGTCTCTTCTAAGACACAACATACAGCATCTCTCTGTTAATTTACTTTATTAGCTACATTGTTTGATACCTCTAGGTGGATAGTAGACAGTATTCCAGCAGATAGAGATGGGATAGAAGGTAAAAGAAATTACAAAGCAAATGTGTAAAGCAATTTTAGCTAGCTCATCATGATTTCAATGGAAATAATACTTTAAAGGTTTATTTGTTTGATTTTGGCATTGTTAAGGCTTCGTTGCTTCTCTTGCTGTGGAGCGCGGGCTCCGAGGCGGGCAAGCTCCTGTTGTTGGGGCACAGGGGCTCAACAGTTGTGGTGCACAGGCTCAGTTGCCCCGCAGCACGTGGGATCTTTCCGGACCCAGGGTCGAACTCATGTCCCCTGCACTGGCAGGCGGCTTCTTAACCACTGGACCACCAGGCAAGTCCCTCCGTGGAAATAATACTTGATGCATTTTCCTCAGAAGCTTTTCCAGGTAGCAAATTGGCTTAGAAGGGACCCTGTAGGTTTTTCCGGTTCCTGCTTCCTTGATTTATTAATGAGGAAGATGACTTGCTCAAGGTCGCATAGCTGAGGCTGGGATCTGAACTCAGGTCCTTGGATTCTGGTAAAGATGTGAAGTCTCTGTGTTTGCCCTGCGTCTGGTCCACTGTATTTTGTTTCAGTTTTCATTGTTATCTCTGAGAGCTGGTGGAGATACAATTTCTTATTCAAAAAGGCCTTCTAGGACTTCACTGCTTGTCCACTGGTTAAAACTCTGCGCTTCCAATGCAAGGGACAAGGGTTTGATCCCTGGTCTGGAAACTAAGATCCCACATGCTGTGTGCCATATATATGTATACACATACACACACACACACCCACACACACACATATGTGTGTGTATATATATATATATATATATATATAAATCATTTATTTATTTGCAGGTACTTTACAATTACTTCCCTGGTGGCTCAGATGGTTAAGTGTCTGCCTACAGAGACCCAGGTTCAATCCCTAGGTTGGGAAGATCTCCTGGAGAAGGAAATGGCAACCCACTCCAGTATTCCTGCGTGGAGAATCCCATGGATGGAGGAGCCTGATAGGCTACAGTCCATGGGGTCGCAGAGTCGGACACGACTGAGCAACTTCACTTTCACTTTCTTTCACTTTACAATTAGCAAAGCACACTTTTATATGCCTCATCTAACATAATCTTCACAGCCAGTGATATTTAAGGCTGCACTGCTACCCCAGTCCTGCAGGTGAAGAAACGGGGGCTTAGATGTGGCAGTCGGTCAGCGCTGGGGCCTCCTTGCTCAGATGGTTAAGTGTCTGCCTACAGAGACCCAGGTTCAATCCCTAGGTTGGGAAGATCTCCTGGAGAAGGAAATGGCAACCCACTCCAGTATTCCTGCGTGGAGAATCCCATGGATGGAGGAGCCTGATAGGCTACAGTCCATGGGGTCGCAGAGTCGGACACGACTGAGCAACTTCACTTTCACTTTCTTTCACTTTACAATTAGCAAAGCACACTTTTATATGCCTCATCTAACATAATCTTCACAGCCAGTGATATTTAAGGCTGCACTGCTACCCCAGTCCTGCAGGTGAAGAAACGGGGGCTTAGATGTGGCAGTCGGTCAGCGCTGGGGCCTCCTGCCCCCAAGGCCATACGCTCATTCCCAGGGCCCTGGAGTCCTGTCTCACCTTAGCTCAGAGCCAATGTTCAGACTCATTCACTTCCTGCATGGTTTTTCTTTCTTTTTTTTTTTTTGTGGAGGTGGGGCAGTAAAATTGTAAAACATCCTAGGATGTTTCCTTCCTCCTTTGGAGCAGTGCCCTGAACAGCTGGCTGGGTTTGTGAATGCAGTGATAAGTCTGGGATATTACTATTTTTAAAAAAATATCACTGTAGTCTCTACACCTGCTGTAAGTAGGTTATAATTGGCTGGAGAACACTTGCAGCATCTCTCTGCAGTCTCCTGGGACCATCTCAGTTCATTCATGCCATTGTTTTCCTTCCTCTGCAGGAACGTCTCAGCTGCATGCCCCAGTCCCCCCAACTCCCCCAGAGCTGTGGCTTAGCCAGCGCTTCCTGTTCTCATCTGGGTGTTTAGACCCACCTGTGGATGGCATCACTGACTCCACGGACATGAGTCTGAGCAAACTCTGGGAGACAGTAAAGGTCAGGGAAGCCTGGGGTGCTGCAGTCCATGGGATCGCAGAGACTTGTACTCGACTTAGCCACTGAGCAATGGAGTGATCGGGGGCTCCTAGTCCCCCTCCTCCTCCTAGTCCCCCTCCTCCTCCTAGTCTCCCTCCTCGGGAGCTCAGGTGGTCATAGGAGTCTCCAGGTTCTGATCATCTCTGAGTTTACCACGAAGTCCTTGTTTCCTGGAAGACATGAGTTCTATTTTAGGAGTTGTCTTACGAATTAATTCTTAGTTGTTTGCGGCACTCAGAATCTTTCCTTCAGAATTCTTGGCACTCAGCTGGAGAGCATCCTGGGAATGGCTTTCTTTCCCGCTGTCTGGCATTTTTCTCATCAGTCACACGTTTCTGTCTGGCAGGTGCCAGGCATGGACCCTCCCTCTTCAGGTCTGTGTAGGCGTCTCCTGAGAGTCCCCGGGGCCTCAAATTGGCACCTGCTCTCAGAGGTGACATTTGCTTGCTTCCTCTTGTCTTTCTGTTTAGCCCCGAGCTGGGAGGGGGGTGGACAGGGCCTCTGTTTGGATCATCAGCAGAGAAAGCACTGGAGATTGGAACTGGTCCCGGGGAGGAGTGGGACAGGCAGGTGGTCCCAAGCCCTACGTGGTGCTGGAAGGAGGAGTCTCTTGGAAGGACCCAGTCAAACTCGAAAGACACACAACTGGGGTCTGCTCTGCTGTGGACTCTGAAGGGCGCTCTCAGATCACTGATAGCCCCCTACCCGGACCGTGTGAGCAGCTATGTACGCTTTTATATTTTAATTTTTTTTGGCTGTGCCAAGCCTTAGTTGCGGCACATGGGATCTTAGTTCTGCAACCAGGGGTCAAACTCACACCCCCTGCCCTGGCAGAGCAGGGTCTTAACCACTGGCCCACCAGAGAATTCCTCATATTTGAATTTGAACTGAAAGCAGACAGTTGCCAGCAGAAAGGGATCTCTGAGAGTGCTAGCATGCTTTATTACCAGTGGATGACACAGTTCCAAAGTAGAAAATAACTTCCTAGGTCTTTAAAGAACTGGAACTCAGTCCTGGCTCTGATTCTTACCTCTGTCATCCACTGCTAATCTCTGTGGACCTCAGTTTCCTAACCCTTGAAATGGGCTGGTCATCCCACCGTTAGTGCAAATCATCTGAAGCATCTGGAGACGCTGTGCACAGATATGCAGGCCTGGGCCCCTCCACGGAGTCCTGGCCGTGGCTCCTCTCCCCCTCACGTGGCTGAGGACCTGCAAGGCCTTTGGAGTCCCAGGCCCATTTTTCAGTAAGGCTCCACCTGGTATATCCTTACCCACCACCCACCCTAAGATTTGCTATGAACCCTGGAGGAGCCTGCGTCTGACAGTCTCTGAGTCCCAGAAAAGAGACTGAATTTTTACTGTCCCAGCCTGTGTGAGATGATGACTCATGTACTTTTCTCAAGATACGAGCCACCTTTTACAAAAACAAAGCCACGTGTGTGCCCTGTGGGGATGGTGGGCTGTTCCTGCCACATTGCCCCAGCCCAGCAGCTCACAGGAGCCCCCCCACTCCTCTACTCCCTGCTGGGTCCTCTGGAAGGGGCAGGGGTCCTCACTATGGTCCTCTCTCCTGAACCCTCGCTCTTTGGGACGGACTCCAGACTCTGGCGTGTTGTTGATGTTGGCCCTTGGCGATACTTGTGTGGGTGGGTAGCGGCTGCCCTGGTGGAGGATGCCTGGTGGAAGGAATGTTGTCACCTCACCTGGCAGGTTGACCTGGGCAGTGTGGTTTTGGAAAGTGATTTTACACCCACTGTGTTTAGGCAATCAGCCTGAAACGGGCTGATGGGGTAGAGGGGGTCCCCGTGAGGCCTTTGGGGAGGACCCACCCCAAAGTCCACCATTCAGGGATGATCAGTGCTAGTTTGCGTGCATGCGTGCTATCTCTTCAGTCAATTCTGACTCTGTTCAACCCTGTGGACTGTAGCAGCCAGGCTTCCCTGTCCATGGGGTTTTTCAGGCAAGAATACTGGAGTGGGTTGCCATGTCCTCCTCCAGGGGATCTTCCCTGGCCAGGGAGGGACCCTTCTGGATGCGGGAGGAAGGAAAGGACGTCCCCACCTGGCACCTGGCGGAGATGGGGAAGAAAGAATGGTCCCCATGTACCTCGTGTGGGTGCCACCTGTCATTGGCTCTGCTCTCCTGTGTCAATGACTGCAGAGCTCCTAGCAACCCCAAGTTCTTGCAAACTTGGGAACTTTGGAAATTGAGACCCTTGAAGTTGCTGCATTCAGCTTCCCACACACTGAAAGGGGGCTTTGAAGGGGTAGCTGGGGTTGCTTTGCCTTGTTTTGTTTTATTTATTTTTCTTTCTCCAGCAGACCCAGCACTGTTTTCTTCCATTTTCAGCGAAAATGAACAGAAATATTTGATGTGACATGTTTGTGAATCTGGACTTGGGTTACACCTTGGGGGGCATGAAGGTGGCCCCACACGGTGGCAGAGTCACCAGCCTGCAGTGGGTCCTGCGGAAAGTGTCTCCAACAGCTGCTCAGACACAATGCAGGGGGCGGAAGGGCCCACGACTTCCGCAGAAAGAGGAAAACCCTTCCCGTCTCTTCGGCCTCTGAGATACAAACCGAGCCTGGTGTTGTCAGAGCCAGTCGACTTCTGTGGCAGCTGAGGGAGCGTTCCTCCAGCTCCCGGAGGCAAAGATGAGAGGACAGCTCTGGGGACGCTGGGGACCCTCCACCCCAGGCTCTTACCTCCAGGAGTCATGCTCACGGCGTCCTGATTTCAGCTGCCTGATCACCCCGCCAGCCTCCGGAGTTCTGGACGTGTTTATTCTCACTGGCTCTGCTCTGTGGCATCCCCGTCTCTGCCCAGCGCCAGGTGGGGACGTGCTCTTGTTCCTCCCGCATCCAGAAGGGTCCCTCCCTGGCCATTCTGCCTCTCTGCCTCACACTCACCATGCCTGTTGTCCGCCTTGGTCTTCCAGCCTCCTGCCTTTCCCCTTAATAGCCCCCCATCCATCAGGTCCTCACCTCTAGGTCTCTGCAGGCCACCCTCTGCTGAGTTTTCACAGCCCCCAACCCACACTCCACCCTTGGCCAGGGCAGAGCTTTTTCCCAGCTTCCCAACTTTGCAGGCCCCATACACAGCAGGAAGTGGCTGGGACTATGGGCAGCTGGAGGAGGCCTTGGCTGGGCACCTCCGCCTCGGGGATCCCTGGGGGCCAGCAGTCTGGCTACCTGTGTCGCCTGTTCACACGCACTGCTGCCCAACTTCTGCACAGCCTCAGAGCCAGATCCAGATGCCCCCCTCTGACTGGCGTGGGGCGTGTGGCATGCCTGCCATTTCCCCAGAACCATCATTTTAAGCAGATGGGGAAACCCAGCCATCAATAGCATGAGGCAACCTGCCACTGACGTGGTCCCCGAAACCACAGAACCATGATTACTGCTGACCCCGGTGCCTCTGAACCTGGGCTGCCAAAACCGCATCTTTTTCTACACAACAAGTTTGTGTAGAAAACAGTAAGTTTCTACACAAGTTTTTCAAGTTGTTGTGTTAGCAGACCGGGGCTGCAGCAACAAATTACCACAAACTTAAAAAAACAAAGAGAAGTTTATTCTCTCACAGTTCTGGAGACCAAATGTCCAAAATCTAGGTGTCAGCAGGGCTAGGTCCCTCTGGAGGCTCTCAGGAGTGGAGTCTCCTTCTCTTCCAGCTGCTGGTGGTGGCTGGCGTTCCTTGGCTTGTGGCCACATCATTCCCATCTCTTCCTGTGTCTTCCCCCTTCTATCTCTTGCAAGGACCCTTGTCACTGGATTTAGTTCCTGCCCTAATTGAGAATGATCTCATCGTGAGATCCTTAAATTATATCTGCAAAGACCCTTTTCCCAAATAAGGTTACATCACAAGCTCTGGAATATGAACTATCATTTTTTTTGGGGGGGTCACCATTCAACTTGTGACAGCTGTGCTGTGAAAACCTGAAGGGAGTCCAGCAGCCTGGGGTGCAGCCTCAGGACCCTGTCCATCCTGGGAGCAATGGATGGGCTGGATGTGTGTCATATGCCACCCTGTCCTCCAAACCTTATTTGCTGAAACCTAATTTGCAAAGGTGATGGTGGCAAAAACATGTGATGGTGTTGGCAGCTGGGGGCTTTGGGAGGTGACTAAGTCAGAACCGAACGTGGAGAACAGAGCCTCTTTCTTCCTGCCCCCCGAATCGGCCCTGGGTGCTCTCACCCAGTGGTGGGTGGTGGCTGGGTATGCTGGCTTGGGTGGAGTGTGAAATGTGCCCTGGTGTGACACTGGGAAGTGCTGTGATATCCTCTGGGAGACAGAAGAGAGAATCGGGCCCAAGTCCTGGCTGGCTAGTATGTGACCTTGGACAGAGCATCCAAGAAGACCTTGAACCAAAGGCTAAGTGTGCAAGCTGGAGGCCTATTGGGTGGCAGTTGCTCCTTAAATTATTATTTTTTAAAATAAACTCTGACTGAGGACTAGCTGAGTGACAGGGCCCAGAAAATCTAGGTAGGATTAAGTCCTGTCCCTTCCCTTTAGGGACTCACAATCTCCCTAGGGGAGAAAGTCTGTCCTATAAACTGACATTAAAGCAGATACTGAGAATGGAGTGAGTTCAAAGATTTTGGTAGGCTTCATGGGGGAGGTGGCATTTCCCCTGGGTCCTGAATGATGAATAGGAGTTCACCAAGATATAGTAGTACTCTGTAGATGTCTACTGTGTACTAAAGTTCCCTCAAACTCAGGGGTGCAGCATCTCTTCATTATATCTCAGTTTCTGTGAGTCCAGAATCCTCACAAGGATGAGTCAGTGTTGGCTGGGGCTGCAGTCAGTTCAAGACTTAATGGAGATTTCACCTGGGCCTCTCCTAAAGCTGTCCCAGGACGTAGCAGCTGGCTTCCCTAGAGCGAGTGATCGGAGAGACAGAGATGGACGCTGCAGCCTTTTAATCGTTGTTCAGCTGCTCAGTCATGTCCGACTCTGTGACCTCATTGACTGCAGTACGCCAGGCTTCCCTGTCCTCACTATTTTCCAGAGCTTGCTCAAACTCATGTCCATTATGTAGGTGATGCCATCCAGCCATCTCATCCCCTGTCATCTCCTCCTCCTGCCTTCAATCTTTCCCGGCATCAAGGTCTTTTCCAATGAAGTTGGCTCTTCACATCAGGTGGCCAAAGTATTGGAGCTTCAGCTTTAGCATCAGTCCCTTCAATAAATATTCAGGACTGATTTCCTTTAGGATTGCCTTGTTGGATCTCCTCACAGTCCAAGGGACTCTCAAGAGTCTTCTCCAACACCGCAGTTCAAAAGTATACATTCTTCAGCACTCAGCTTTCTTTATGGTCCAACTCCCACATCCATACATGACTCCTGGAAAAATCATAGCTTTTGTCAGCAATGTCTCTGCTTTTTTCTTAAAAGGACATCCCATCACTTCAGCTGAGTTCTTGTTATTGAAAGTGACGTGTTAAGATCAGTCCACCCTCCAGGGCAGGATGGCCAGCGAGGTCAGGGTGTCTGGTGGCTGATTTAGAGGCTGTGACCCCATAGAGTAGCACAGTGACCTGGCTCCTGTTCCAGGGTCCAGAGGAAGGACATGATGATGGATGGGAAACCATTTCTCTGGTTTGGGAAGCAGAGAAATGATGTTGAAGATAGTTCCAACAATGGAAGTGTGTAGCAATGTGGAGAGCATACTATGCCAGGCTCTGTTCAGAACATCAAAAGAAAGTCTCATTTAATTCTTTCACAATTCTTTAAGAGGATGGGGCTGTTACGAGCCCCACTTTACAGATGAGGGAACTGTGTGAGCCCAGGCGTGTGTGGTGGTGGGGTGGGCCCTCAGCCTGGGGCTACACCAGGTCCAAGAAGAGCAAGCTCCTTGGAGTCCTGTAGGAAGGTTGGAGGGTGTGGAGACCACCCGACATAGCTTCTTCTGGCCCACAGAGGACAGGAGGTGGACATCTCTGTGGCCACTCCAGGGCCAACAGTGGCCTGATTTCTGTTGGGGGGAAGGGAGTGATACTTCTATGAAATAACAGAAAAATATGTGTATGGGTCTCTGCCTCTGGTTCCTGGCACAGAGCTTCTAAAACCCTTAGAATTTGCTGGGTGATTGGAGTGTCTTGTTCTAATGATTTGACTCTTGGTGGATCGCTTCAGGATGGGAGCTGCTCATCAGAAAGACCAATCTGTGGTACTTGGAATTTTCTGCTCCCATCTGCTCCCCCTGTTCTCCAGGAAGGGGAGAGGTGCTGGAGTGTGAGTTAACAATCAATCACGTCTGTGTGGTGAAACCTTCATCAAATTCCTAGTAGTGGGAGGGGTTTGGAGAGCTTCTGGGCTGCTGAGATCGTGGAAGAGCAGGGGGCCTGGTGTGCCCAGAGGGCATGGGAGTTCCTTGCCCTTTCCCCAAATCTTGCCTTACACATCTCTCCCATCTGAATGTTCATCTGTATCCTTTATCATATAGTAAACTGGCAAACGTATGTATAAGTGTGCCCCTGAGTTCTGAGGCTGTTCTAGCAAATGTCTAAACCAGGAGGGGTCTTGGGAACCCCGGTTTATAGATGATTAGTCCAGGGAACTAAGATGGGTACCAAACCTGGACTTGGCAGTTGGTCTCTGAAGTGGGGGCAGTCTTGTGGGACAGAGCTCTTACCTGTGGGGTCTGGACTGACTCCAGTTACTGCTGGAGTTGAATCATGGGACCCCCCACCCCACCAAGCTGGTAGCAGACAATTGCTTGATGTGTGGAAAACCTGTACTTCTAGTATCAGATGCATTTTGAGTGTGTGAGTCACAGAGAAACACGGGAGAGTTTTTTTTTCCAATACAGTCCCCACGAGACTGTCAGGGGAGGCGCACGCGTTCCTGATAGACACACACAGGAAGCTACCACGCTGAGCCCGAGGAGGGCTGGTTTGGCCTGGAAACCTCTCATCCCGGCCCCGAGGCTGAGGGGGCTCTCCTGGCAGGAAGCTCCAGGGGCACATGGCTCCATGGAGGCGAGAGAGGTCCATCTGGAAAGGCCCTGGCTCTGCTAAGGTCACGGCCTGTTAATTCTCTGGAGCTGAGCCTGCGATTTAGGCAGAAGCCCCCCAGCACCACACCCCCACCCCCCGCAGTTATCCATCCTCTGGCCCTGTGAGCAGCTGACAGCAGAGAGGGGGTGCTTGCCCATCTCCCCCTGCAGGGCAGCAGGCAAGAAGGCAGGCATGCCTCCCCGGCCGATCCCACACAGGCTCCCGGCTTCCCGAGCTCACAGTGATGGTCCCAGCCAGGAGGAGGAGGCAACAGCCTGGGCCGGGTGGTCTCCTCCTCCTCTGGGATCACTTCCCCCAGGGGGCAGTGGACTTGGGACCGGAAGACCAGCGTTCTGGTTCCAGCGTACAGCATTCTGCTGTGTCCCAGAATGGGCCCACTTCCCCTCTCTGAGCCACACTGACTGAATGTCCCTCTTCCCACCCCACAAGGAGGCTTGTCATCTCCAGCAGAGCTTCTCCATCCTGACCGTGATCAGGAATCACCTGGAGCTTCTTGAAATGTGGTTCTGACCCAGCAGATCCTGGGTGAGGCTGAGGTTCCCCCCGGGGCCTCGGGACCACATTTGGGGTCTGAGCGTTTTTGGGAGGAACATAATCAGGGCACAATCAGGGGACTACCTAAGGCTGCCCTGGGCTGTCCTGGCTCCAATTAGCATTTCAAAGGACTAGCATAACCCCATTAATAAGATGCCCCGTGTTAGCGGCTCCAGCGCTAATGGGCACCGACCAGGGATCTCAGGTTCAGACTCAGACCCCTAGGACCCCCTGCTTCTTCATGATCACCTTTCTCTTTGTAAGGTAATTTCGGGACAGGCACCATCCTTATGCAAACCCTCTGTTATTCTCTTACGCGTACAGTGATCCACCAACAGGACATTGGCCCCGGATTCCCTTACTCAAGGAGACAGCAGAGACTCACCCACACAGGTCCTCTTTCCACTCCGCCTTGGAAAGGTGAGAAAGTTATGGACGTCCTTTAGAAAAGAGAGTCTCCGAGCAAACTGCTGGTCTGGACCAGCCCTTCCCCATGGTGGGCAGAGAAGGCAGGGGGCCCGCGGACCCCTCGCCCCCTGAGTCCCCGTCTGCAGGGTCAGCCCTGGGACGACCCCAGTGGGGCAGCTGTCCCCACTCATCCGTCCTGCTGCGGCTGCTGCTTTTCTTTCCAGGCTCAGCGTCCATGGTAAACGGGAGACACCAGATTTCTTTCCATCCTTCATCCTGACTCGGGTCAACCCTGGACATTGGCCCCGGATTCCCTTACTCAAGGAGACAGCAGAGACTCACCCACACAGGTCCTCTTTCCACCCCCTCTTGGAAAGGTGAGAAAGTTATGGACGTCCTTTAGAAAAGAGTCTCCGAGCAAACTGCTGGTCTGGGCCAGCCCTTCCCCATGGTGGGCAGAGAAGGCGGGGGGCCCGCGGACCCCTGGCCCCCCGAGTCCCCGTCTGCAGGGTCAGCCCCGGGACGACCCCAGTGGGGCAGCTGTTCCCACTCATCCGTCCTGCTGCGGCTGCCACTTTTCTTTCCAGGCTCAGCGTCCGTGGTAAACAGGAGACACCAGATTTCTTTCCATCTTTCATCCCGACTTGGGTCAACCCACCAGACAGATGTTTTCCACTTGTCCTTCCTCCAACCAGGCAAGGCAAGGTTTTGAATCAGGAGAGGGAAAATATAATTGCAGTGGGAAGTCAAACATCTTTACTCTTTAAAGGGAACAAGTTGTGCGTTTATTCGATGAATACTTTCTGAGTGTGGCACTGGGATATGCTGGGGGCTGGGGGGTCCTGTCCACAGGATGCTCAAAGTCCAGTGGAGGGAGATACTGACTACGGATCAGTCTCCCGGGCGCATGAAGGTGGGGGTGGACACTGAACTAAAGGGAGCCGGGATGAAGGTGCAAGGCTCCTCCTGCCCCAGCTGGAATCTCAGAGGGGACTAAGCACTCTCCAGGGTAAGAAGGGCAGTCCCTGCAGGGGAGCAGCCTCCACCAGGCTGCAGGGGAGTCAGGAGCAGAGGGCAGGGGTGTGTTGGGGAGAAGGTGGGACTGGACTTTGGGTGGGATGAAGGTGCAAGGCTCCTCCTGCCCCAGCTGGAATCTCAGAGGGGACTAAGCACTCTCCAGGGTAAGAAGGGCATTCCCTGAAGGGGAGCAGCCTCCACCAGGCTGCAGGGGAGTCAGGAGCAGAGGGCAGGGGTGTGTTGGGGAGAAGGTGGGACTGGACTTTGGGTGTACATGGCAGAGTGGAGCCAAGTGGAACTGGAGCCAAGGGGAGGTGAAGGCCTTGAACGTTGGCCAAATCACGAGGGCTGCACAGCAGAGAGAGCCTCTATAGGACCCCAGCATGGGGGGTGAGGTGGTCGGACTCATGCCTCAGAAATAGGGTGGGCAGGATGCGGGGGGCTGCAGGCTGGGGGCTGGAGGCTGGGGACTGGAGGGAGAGATGGTTGACGGAGGTGATGGTCCACGTGAGTGGTGATGTGAGTCCCAAGAAGGCCAGGCGAGGGAGAGGAAAGGGCTTGAGAAATACTCATTCATACTAAGCACTCTCCAGGGTAAGAAGGGCAGTCCCTGCAGGGGAGCAGCCTCCACCAGGCTGCAGGGGAGTCAGGAGCAGAGGGCAGGGGTGTGTTGGGGAGAAGGTGGGACTGGACTTTGGGAGCCAGGTGGACTGGAGCCAAGGGGAGGTGAAGGCCTTGAACGTTGGCCGAATCACGAGGGCTGCACAGCAGAGAGAGCCTCTATAGGATTCCAGCATGGGGAGTGAGGTGGTCGGACTCATGCCTCAGAAATAGGCTGGGCAGGATGCGGGGGACTGCAGACTGGGGGGTGGAGGCTGGGGACTGGAGGGAGAGATGGTTGACGGAGGTGATGGTCCAAGTGAGTGGTGATGTGAGTCCCAAGAAGGCCAGGCGAGGGAGAGGAAAGGGCTTGAGAAATACTCATTCAGTTGGAGCAATATATCCCCAGGAGCTGTGGACTGGGAGGACTGAGGGAGAGGCTCGCTTTATCCCAGAAGTGGTGGGTGGAGAAGGACGGGAGGAACAGTGTCAGAGCCTTGGACCCCACTGGAGCTCAGGGCCAGGGCTCCATGTTCAAGCCAGCTGGCTGGGGCGGGCTGCATCCTGGCCAGAAGGAGCGGGGTCTGGGACAGGCAGCAGGGCAAGGATCTGGGGATCTAGACACACGCACGCACACCTGGGGGTGGGGAGGGAGAGACGAAAGACACCGACTGTGTTCTCCAAGCAGGGCTTCCGTCGTGGCTCAGGTGGTGAAGAATCCTCCTGCAGGAGACCCCGGGTTGATTTCTGGCCTGGGAAGATCCCCTGGAGAAGGGATAGGCTACCCACTCCAGTATTCTTGGGATTCCCTGGTGGCTCAGCTGATAAAGAATCCACCTGCAATGTGGAAGACCTGGGTTTGATCCCAGGGTTGGGAAGATCCCCTGGAGAAGGGAAAGGCTTCCCACTCCAGCATTCTGGCCTGGAGAAGTCCATGGACTGTATAGTCCATGAGGTTGCAAAGAGCTGGACGTGACTGAGCGACTTTCACCTTCACTTTCCGTCTGAGTAAGCACTTCAGTCTTACTTGTTTTGCCCCATTTTACAGATGAGAACACTGAGCTTTGGAAAGAGCTCACAATAGGCGTGGCTGGTGATGGATCCTAAAGCCGGCATCTGAGTGCCGACCTGCAGCCCCGCCTGTGCTCCTCAGAGAGCAGACGGTCGCCTTGGGTGACGTGGCCAGCGGGGCTGGCATTTGGGCTGGCATCTGACAGCTCAAACCCTGTCAAAAGAAGTAGAGTGCGTGCTAAGTCACTCCAGGTGTGTCTGACTCTCTGTGACCCTATGGACTGTAGCCCGCCAGGTTCCTCTGTCCATGGGATGCTCCAGCCAAGAATACTGGGGTTGGGGGGGAGTTGCCATTCCCTTCTCCAGGGCAATAGAAATAGATAAGTGGATAAATGCATTGCATGTGGGTAAATTTGTATGTGGGGATATTACAGAGCCCTAAAACTGGATAACAGCAGACAATGGATGAATCTTCTCCATCACATTTGACTGAAAATAAAAGACAGTCTGAGACTCTTTCCCCTAGCTGGTATCCAGGGGACTTCAAAAAGCGGTCCTAACATTTATGAGCAAGTTCGGCTTTCTAGCACAGGCCAAGCAGCCCATCTGACGAAGCAGTTCCTCTAAGTCAGCGTGAATGCCTTTCAGATTGGTTCCTGTTGTTTAACTGGCCCCAGGTGTATGGAACTGAATTACACATAATCCTTGTTTATGATGCTCCCCTAGAGCTCTCCTCGCAAGATCCTCTTCCTCTTGCCTCCCTCACTTCCTCCCTTCTTTTATTCTCAGCTAATAAACAGCAGTCCTTCGTCATCCGACAAGGAAGTTGGACACCGAGGGCTGTTTGCCACCCTCTTTTCCTCCAGGAACTCTGCCCTCCCTCCCACGGGGACCGACTCCATAAATCTTGTGTCTGTCTTTCCTTTGTTTTTCATTTTATCACATCAAAATGTAACCTCCCAAATATTTTAAATTTGACTCATTTTTAGTTTTAGAAAGGGTAATACACACTGTAACTTCTTAAAGGACTATTTTTTTTTTAAAGAACAGTTTTAGATTTACAGAAAAATAGGATAATACAGAGAGTTTGTATAATCTTTTTGGACATTTTTTCCCCCTCTCAGAATTTTATTGCTATTTTGGAAAATAGTTTGGCACTTTCATGGAAAGTTGAGCCTTCACAAATCTTACATACCAGCAATTCTTCTTCTAGGTATGTACAAAAGTATTCTTAGCAACGCTAATATCAACATTGGAAGCAGCTCAGATTCTGTCAAAAAACGTAGATAAATAAATATATTGCGTGTGGGTATATTTGCATGTGGGGATATTACAGAGCCTTAAAACTGAATAACAACACGCAAACAAAAAGACGGATGACTCTTACCAATCTAATTTGAATGAAAATTTTAAAAAGTCTGAGATTTTTTTTTTTCCCCTAGTCAGTATCCAGGGAAATTCAAAGAGTTGTCCTAACATTTCGGGGCAAGTTCGGCTAAAGGCCACCACCTTTTAGAACAGTGTGAGCAAAAGTCAACAGAAAGGGTGAGTTTCTGTTTGCAGGGGGACCACCCCAGGATGGGCTTGGAGCTTTGGGCACGGACAAGTTGAGTCAAGATGAACAGAATGGAAAATACCTGTAGAAAGCCATCATCCACCCAGAGAGCCCTTGGTAGGTGAGGAAGGTGGGGTGAAGTGGGCAGGGCTCTGCCAAAGCTGCAGAGAGAGAAGCTGGCTCCCAAGGGAGGCCCCGGAGAGAAGCACCCTGAAGTTGGCCGAACAAGTACTGCGGTCATCAGAGAGGAGCCCAGAGCTGGGCAAAGACTTTGCCAAACGCTGCCCAGCTGAACAAACTGTCCCTTAACCCCATCCAATTTCCATGTTCACCTAGCAACCCTCACATTTTTCTAAAGTAATTTTTTATTATAAAACTGTATAAGCTTATAAAAGAAAAGAATTTAAAAAGGCACAAAGTGGGAAAGAAAGAAGAAGGAACAAAAAATCATTTGTGCTTTGGAATATTTCATTTTAGCCTTTTTTCATATACAATAATCATATTGTACCCATGATTTAACTCAGGTCTTTATCAGAATACTTTTTCCCATTATAAACCCTTTGCAGTCATCTTTGCTTTTGAGCCAGGCTGCAGGGCGTCTTAGTTCCCTGATGAGGGATCGAATCCTCGCCCCCTGCAGCGGAAGTGCGCAGTCTTGGCCTCTGGACCGCCGGGGAAGTCCCTGCAGGCATCATTTTTAAGGAATGTGTATGTTCATTGAATTGAATCTCCCTTTCTCTCTTTTTCTCCCTGTCATCCATCTATCCATCCATTCTTTGAGCCTGTCTATCCCTCCATCCGTCTATTGCATCTGCACTTTGTAGAATATATTCTATACAGAATTTGTGTATATATTCCAATGGCTGTTCT
This sequence comes from Oreotragus oreotragus, assembly GCA_006410675.1. NCBI lineage: Eukaryota > Metazoa > Chordata > Mammalia > Artiodactyla > Bovidae > Oreotragus > Oreotragus oreotragus. Next base: position 632,751 of record SJYX01009880.1, read on the forward strand.
CCAATGGCTGGCTATTTTGGCTGTTTCTAGGTTTTCACTATTATAAGTAATCCTGCCAGGAATGTCTTGGTGCAAAAAGCTTTTTCCATATTCAAATTATTTCCTTAGGAGAGATTTCCCAGAAGTAGAATTATTAGATTAAAGGGTTTGAATATATTTAAGGCTCATGATACTTAATGCCAGATCGCTTTCCAAACGTATGGCAGCAGTTCGCCTTCCTGCAGGCGGCCTATGATCAAACCTGCTTCGTTGCACCTTCTCAAGTGCTGAGTGATCTAATTTTTAAATAGCTCCATTAATTTGTGACACCAGTTTAAGATAATCAGTGATATTTTAGAAAAGAAAGGAGATGCCCTAGAGTGTTAGGGGCTGAGAAAGCTCTACCCTGCAGTGTGAATTATGTTACTGTCTGATTGGTTGAAAGTGAAAGTGTTAGTCACTCAGTTGTGTCCTGTTCTTTGTGACCCCATGGACTGTAGCCGGGGTCCTCTGCGCATGGAATTCTTCAGGCAAGAACACTGGAGTGGGTTGCCACGCCCTCCTCCAGGGGATCTTCCTGATCCAGAGATTGAATCTGGGTCTCCTGCATTGCAGGCAGATTCTGCACTGTCTGAGCCACCAGGGAAGCGCAGCTACTAGCCTGTTATCAGAGATTTAAAGGCCAAAGGATCCAGCCAGGCATCTCCTGGCTCTCTCTTAATGGCAGCCCTGTTTGAAGAAAAGGATGTGATGGCAAGAAGGGAGACTAGGAGGACACCAGCCACCGGAGAGACCACTGTTGGTCACCCAACGTCTATGTCACTCCTCTCCTTCTCCCACAGACGGAAGCTGCAGTTTTTTCAGGCAGCTGAGCAGATTCACTGCTCACAGGAAGTGTGAGCTCCAACCTCAGCCCCAGGAAACGAAGCACCACTGGTCTAATGTAGGCTTAATAATATCATTCCACTGGCCAACCCCTGGTCAGAAGTGGGCATGTGATGCAGCTATGGTGAATGAAGTGTAAGTCAAAGTTGGGTAGATGGGACATATTTGGCTAGCATGACTCTTAGCCCTTTACCCTATTCTTTTCTTCTGGTCTGGGATGTGAATAAAAGGTCAGAGGTATGGCAGCCTTCTTGTGACTATGAGTTGATAAGCATGAAGACAAAGCCATCACCAAGGATGGCCAGGCACGATGATGGAGTCTGTGTGTTTGAGCAGCTGATCCACCCTTGGACCGTCTATCCCCAGGCTTCTTGTTATGCAGAAAAACCATTTTAGACAGTTTTTGCCACTTTGGTTGGCTTTTCAGTTACTTGCATTTGGATGCAGTCCTACAAAGAGATACATCGGCACGCTGTTTTGGTCAGGACAGATCATGCTAGCTGCTACAACAGAGGGCTTCCTTGGTGATTCAGTGGTAAAGAACCCTCTCACCAAGCAGGAGATGCGGGTTCAATCCCTGGGTTGAGAAAACCACTTCCCAGACCAGGGATGGAACTCCCTGCACTGGCAGGCGGATTCATAACCACTGAGCCACCAGGGAAGTCCCAGCTTGTCTTTTCTTAAATGCTTTTTTTTTTTTTTTTTTTACAGTTATGGGTACCGATGCTGTGCAAAACTCTGGGCCACACTTGGGGCTCAGATACAGATGAACTGGGGTTCTCACCCTCAAGTAACTGCCAAATGGTCAGCATCTATGCCCAGACGTGACGGGGAAAGGACAGGACAAGAGTCAGGAGCAGAGCTGTGGCCAAAAGCGCGAAGCTCTGAGCCACACAGGTCTCACAGGGGAGTCTCGCTGCTCAGGGCGGCGCTGGCCGCTCTGCCGTTTCGATGCTACCGCTGCTTCATTTGACCAGGCAATTCGTGCAAAACGCTGAGGACGGTGTCTGGCACAGGGCACGTTCTTTTCATTCCTTCATTCACTGATTAACTGGTTATCTGGTTGATGGACTGATTGATTCATTTACGCAGCAAACAAGGAAGGGACATCTGTTATGTGTGAGGCGCTGGGCTGGCTCTGAGGCTAGGCAGCAAGCTCTGTAGGATTGTAAATCTTGTAATTCTATTCGGTGGAGGAGCCAATCAGATAGACAGGTAATGACAGCACAGCGGTGGGAGGTGTGCTGTTCACTGTGGAGGAACACAGGACAGACACCCACCTTTCCTTCCTGGAGGAGGGGATGCCTAAAAAGAGTCTTGGAGGATGAACAAGGAGGAACTGGCCAGGCAGGGATGGTTACATAATTTGCAGGACTCAGTGCAAAATGAAAATGCAGGGCTTCTTGTTCAAAAGGCAGGGAAAGTGCCATTGGAAAGTACTTCCCCAGTCTCTCTCTTGACTTACAATGTTTTTTTTTTTTTATATTTAAAGATACTCTAAAGAAAAATTAAAAATTTAAATTGTTGGCATGCATTTTATCATTCATCTTTGCAGTATGTAATGCCAGTTTTAAATGGAAATATAAAAGCATTTAATTCATACACAGGACCACTGAAATGACACAAGTCCTATTTCATAGCTCTGGCATGCACATGTATTTCATTCTTAGCAGAAAAATGGCAATGCTCAACTATGTTTTACTTTGCTTTTTGATAGAATTGAATTCATAGGGGTGTCTGCGTACTCAGTTGCTCAGTCATGTCTTTTTGTGACCCCATGGCCCCCAGGCTCCTCTGTCCATGGGAGTTTTCAGGCAAGAATACTGGAGTGGGTTGTCCTTTCCTCCTCCAGGGGATCTTAGCAGAAAAATGGCAATGCTCAACTATGTTTTACTTTGCTTTTTGATAGAATTGAATTCATAGGGGTGTCTGCGTACTCAGTTGCTCAGTCATGTCTTTTTGTGACCCCATGGCCCCCAGGCTCCTCTGTCCATGGGAGTTTTCAGGCAAGAATACTGGAGTGGGTTGTCCTTTCCTCCTCCAGGGGATCTTCCCAACCCAGAGATGGAACCTGTGTCTGTTGTGGCTCCTGCATGGGCAGGATTCTTTACCACTGAGCAAACTCTCTGCCTTATTCCTACTGCGGAGCGAGGAGGGACCCGAAAGGAAAAGGACTGAGGCTGCCTGACTCTCCCGTATCTTCTGTGCCACTTTTCAGCATCATCAGCTGCTTAACACAGGGACAAGACATGTCTTAGGAGGGGAGAGACAGGGTTCCTTGGTCCATGTGTCTCAGAACGCCATGAGCGCACGTGTTCACAGCCAGTTCTGGTTTGACTAGAGAGCGTGGCCTTGCTCACTCTCACACATCACGTGCTCATCTCTAGCTCACTCTGAGTCCCACTGACCTTGCACACGTCATGGGTTCTCTGGAAGCCCGTGTAGGTGGAGCCCAGGGAATGCAGACACACGCTGAGTATACCTGCCCCACTTGTGAGCATCGTGCCAGGAGATTTCATTCACAAAACACAAGTTCAAAGAAGAAATCATTGAGAATTTTAAGAGGATGACAGCAGAATATTAAACGAAGCATGGAGCCTGCCTGAGCGTGGCCCAGGTGCAGGGTGAGGGGATTACAGAAGCCGAGCAGCGGGCGTGAACAGCGCTACAGGAGGGTGAGACGCACAGAATCCGGGTGGACACGCACATCGAGTGTACCTTCCCTGCTCACACGCATGCACTATTGTCCCATCTGACATCACTTACAAAATACAAGTTCAAAGATGAAACGGTGACGAATTTCAAGTGTGCCACTTTTCAGCATCATCAGCTGCTTAACACAGGGACAAGACATGTCTTAGGAGGGGAGAGACAGGATTCCTTGGTCCATGTGTCTCAGAACGCCATGAGCGCACGTGTTCACAGCCAGTTCTGGTTTGACTGGAGAGCGTGGCCTTGCTCACTCTCACACATCACGTGCTCATCTGTAGCTCACTCTGAGTCCCACTGACCTTGCACACTTCATGGGTTCTCTGGAAGCCCGTGTAGGTGGAGCCCAGGGAATGCAGACACATGCTGAGTATACCTGCTCCACTTGTGAGCATCGTCCCAGGAGATTTCATTCACAAAACACAAGTTCAAAGAGGAAATCATTGAGAATTTTAAGAGGATGACAGCAGAATATTAAACGAAGCATGGAGCCCGCCTGAGCGTGGCCCAGGTGCAGGGTGAGGGGATTACAGAAGCCGGGCAGCGGGCGTGAACAGCGCTACAGGAGGGTGAGACGCACAGAATCCGGGTGGACACGCACATCGGGTGTACCTTCCCTGCTCACACGCACGCACTATTGTCCCATCTGACATCACTTACAAAATACAAGTTCAAAGATGAAACGGTGACGAATTTCAAGATGGCAACGGAGAGCCTGAAGTCCAGTGCGTGGCCCTTGTGAGCAGGAGGGCCTCTGAGTGTGGAACCCTATGTGATTGCTCAGGGCATAGGCTCACCCGGCAGCCCCGTGGCCGGGGGAAGGGAGCCGGGCGGAGGAGAGCTTCCAGGTACAGGGAAGGTGCTGTGTGGAGCCCCAAGGCCGGCCCAAGCTCTGTGTTCCCCTCTGCGATTTACAGGGTTTGGAGCTCCCAGTATCCAGCTCCTACCACCCCGGCCCACTTGTCATCACTCTGTCTCCTCACCACCGTGGCTGTTCCACAACTCTGGGGGCCCCCTGGGTAATGCTCTGGGGGTGCTGATTCCATCTGGACAGGCCTGAGAGGGGGCCTGCCCCCAGTGACCTGGTGCAGATGGAGGCCTCACTTGTAGCTGCTGCCTACCCAGGTCTCAGGCAGGCCTGGCAGGCTGAGGGCTTATAGGAAGGGCTTATGGGAAGCCCTGCAGGAGTTGAGGGGGGTCTCTTCCTCTTTTCCTCTGGCTGACACCAAGGCTGCCAGAGTGGGGGAGCCCCGCATGACCCTACCACCCCCGCACTCAGCCCCCACCTGCCTCCCCTTCGCACGTCCCCCCTTGCCGCCTCCAGCTGATAACAGGGCAGCCTTTTGAAAGCACACATGTGTGACCATTGTTTTTCAGTTGCTAAGCTGTGTCCCACGCTTTGCGACCCCATGGACTGTGGCACACCAGGCCTCCCTGTCCCTCAGTGTCTCCCGGAGTTTGCCCAAGTTCATGTCCACTGAATCGGTGATGCCATCCAGCCATCTCTTGCCTGCGTCCAAACCTTGCCCTGCCAGTTTGGCTGATCACCTTTGGCTGGGGTGTCAGCATTCCCACCCCGTAGCCTCATCGCCACCTGAACTAGTCTCTTCCTGACTGTAGGACTGGGGCAAGTGACTACAGAAGGCACATTGTGATGTCAGCTGCCCGGGGTGGGATGTAGGCTCTTCGGGAGTATGGATGCTCAGGTACTGACCGCTGGACCCTGACAGCCAGTTCTGCTAAATTGACTGGCGGCTGGAAGGCTGAGCAACCCTATAAAACAACAGTAAGTCTGGAGGGTAAGAATGGGAGGCGGAGGGAAGCAGAGGACAGGATCTGCCTCTGGCAGCCACCTGTCTAGTCTCCTCTGCCTTTAGTCCGAGCTGCCCGTAATTAGCCGTCTGTAGGTCCCCACGGTGAAGCGGGCTGCACTGAGGTTCCAGGAGGCCCAGAGCACTTCCTGCCACTTCTGGTCCAACTGCATCTATTTCTGGCAGCTTAATTTTGGATGCTGTGCTCCCAGCGTGGGAAGGCAGGCGGGAAGGGCATTTAGGTAGCTGGACCAGAGGAGGAAACCATGGTCACGTGACTTTTTGAACCCTGTCCCGTCAGGAACAGACTGCTTTTGGCAGCTAGATGGTGTCGCCCCCACCTACCTGAAGGCAGTCAGGCCAGGAGGGGAGGGGATTGGCTGAGCAGAAAGCACTTTCTTGCACTTTTGCAAAAGAGCCCTCATGTTATGAGTGACTCGGGCCTCCTGTAAGGATGGGGATGGGCTTGAAGTCTGGTGGGTCCAGATCTGTCTATCCAGGGTCACATGGGGATTTGTGGAAATATTAATAACAGACGTCTGCGGCTTCCAAGGTGCTGCTAGTGGTAAAGAACCTGCCTGCCAATGTGGGCAACATAGAGACCTGAGTTCGATTCCTGGATAGGGAAGATCCAGGAGGAGGGCACGGCAACCCACTCCAGTGTTCTTGACTGGAGAATCCCATGGGCGGAGGAGGCTGGAGGGCTACAGTCCATGGGATCGCAAAGAGTCAGACACAACTGAATCGAGTTAGCACACACGAGGCCAGCTCAGTGCCTGGCTCTCCACAGAGCCCGTCCTCTGTCTCTTCCTTCCATAATAAAGGCATCTCGGGGTGAAAAATGCTGGGATGGGACTGGAGAATTTATCTTCAGGGACTCCAGTCAGTGTGAAATCCGCAGGCCTGAAGGTGGAGGCCAGTGGGGAAGAATTTAGGTGGGGATAATCTTTCAAACTAGGTCAGAGCAGGAGGGGTGACTGACAAGTCTCCTGATATATAAGAAAGAAGAAGGGTAGTTCTCAAAATCTGAGGCTGATGGGTTGTATTTTTGATCAAGTTCCTCCTTGGCACGAAGTCTGAGACATTATAAACCACGGGAGAAAATGGTGCTCCTGAAGAAGTCGGATTCGCTCGTCATTACTTTGTTTATTTGCTTACTCACACAGCTGAGAAGAGGGCTGATGCTCTATCCATGGGTTTGTAAGAGAACTGACTTCAACCCAGGGTGATGCTGTTTTCCTTTGGCTGGGAGATTACTATGGGTGTCCCAGGAAGATATGTTGCTTGTAGGCTATTTTAGAATTTGTCTGGGCATTTGAGAGCCCCCCCTCCTTGAAAACCCCATGAACCACAGATGGAAATACAAACTGGATGTTGGCAGATAGAGTAGGATTGAGTTTGGTTGCTCAATCAGCCACGAATCTGGTAACTCTGTCAAATTGCCATTATTTGACTGCTTTGGACTACAAAAATGGCCATTTTGTATGGTTCACTGATTATTTATTGGACTAGGGAGCTACTTAATCTCTTTCCAACATGAAGACTTTGTGCTGCTATGAAGATCTGTCTAGAGGAGTCAGAACTTCAGCCACTGCAAGGCAGAGTGGAAAGAGCTCTGGTTCTGGGCCCAGAGGCCCTGGGTTCAGCTCCTGGCCCCACCCCCACCCAGGATTCACGAAGGAGCATTTGCCCTCTGTGCTGCGGGCCCTGCTCTGTGGCCTTGTCTCTGCTTTGTCGCTTTGGCTCTGCTGTCCCTGGTGTGAGGTGGTGAGCAGGAAGGTGGCCCGCAGCTGTCAGGTCAGAGCTGGAGGGAAGGGGAGCAGCCGTGCCTTGGGTCCGGGATCTGCAGGAGGAGCTAAAGCGGAGACAGCCAGCAGAGACCAAAGGTGGGGAGGCACAACCAGCAGAGGGACGCTGGAGGCAAAACGAAGGCGGTGGCCGGGACTGAAGACACAGTCAGGGCGCTCAGGTGTCTACTGAGCTACTATTATCTCAAAACGTTGCAGCACCCCCTTCCCCAGCTCGGAGGCCTCCGAAAGCAAGTCTTTAATCCCCAGATGAAAGGATGCTGCCCACCCTGATGGGGTGCCTGTGTCAGGCAGTGGTTGGGCTTGTTCTGGGGTCAAGGATGAAAAGGCAGTGGCTTGCTAGGACATGCTTTCCTCAAGCGGGAAGTGGAAACTTGCCATGTACCTTAAGGCTGTCTGCTACTGCTGCTACTGCTAAGTCGCTTCAGTCGTGTCCGACTCTGTGCGACCCCATAGACGGCAGCCCTTCTCCATGCCATTTCCTTCTCCAATGCATGAAAGTGAAAAGTGAAAGGGAAGTCGCTCAGTTGTGTCTGACTCTTCCCGACCCCATGGACTGCGGCCTACCTGGCTCCTCTGTCCATGGGATTTTCCAGGCAAGAGTACTGGAGTGCGGTGCCATTGCCTTCACTTCCACCTAAACCCTTAAGGCTGTCACTTCCACGTTCATGGCCAACGCAAGCCATGGGCCAAGGCCAATATGAATGGAGTGGGAAAGTGCACAGGTCCTAAGGGGGCAGCGTGGGGGCCGTGAGTGATCACTGAACCAGAATCCATACTCCAGCCTGCACAGGCAGCGGGGACTAGGGTGAGGGCCCGCCGGAGAGCTTCTCTTTACAAGTCTGGGCATACATTTGCCACGAAGCTTCAGGAACATGACTTCCCTGGTGGCTCAGACAGTAAAAGTGTCTGCCTACAAAGCAGGAGACCTGGGTTCGATCCCTGGGTTGGGAAGATCCCCTGGAGAAGGCAATGGCACCCCACTCCAGTACTCTTGCCTAGAAAATCCCATGGACAGAGGAGCTGGGTAGGCTACAGTCCATGGGATCGCAAACAGTCGGACATGACTGAGCGACTTCACTTTCCTCTCAGGAACATGCTCTGTGGCCCTGAGAGTGTCTATAACACAAACAACCACTCCCGTTTTGCTTTCTGGGTCAGAGACTTTACTGCCAATCCTCAGATCAGCTGCCAAGTGGTGGTGTCACTGTCGTCTCCAGTTAAGGGATTTGCGTCTTTGAGATACCTGCTGAGTTTTCCTAGCCCTTCAGCCAGGATTCCAGGGCAGTACTGTGTGCTCCAAGGTCTGTGCTCTGCCCTGTGCTGACCTTGAAGGCATGAGCCCTTGGGGGCAGGAGATTCCAGCTTCAAAGGCTGTAAAGAGGCACGCGGAGGCCGAGAGGGCTCCTTGAGTTCCACAAAAGAAACAGAGGTCGTAATCTTTCACGAGCTGGACGAAAGTCATCCTCAGCCACCTCCCCAGGGTCTGCTAACCTGGCTGGCTCTGGAGTAGCATGGGAGTAAACTGCAGTTATTTGGTTTTTTATTTTAAATTTTTTGGCTGCGCACGGCATGTGGGATCTTAGCCCCCAACCAGGGATTGAAGCCACACCCCTTGCCTTGGAAGCACAGGGTCTTAACCACTGGAATCCCGGGAAAGTCCGAAACTGGGGCTCTTCATGGTGAAGTGGATCAAGCGGAAGACACAACCTGGGCCCACCAAGAGGCAGGAGGTGAAGAAGCCATCACCACTCAACCAGGTCGCCTCTGCAGAGGGCAGAGCTCTGCCGCTGGCTGCCTTGGCTGTGGAGACGCTCAGTAGGTGACAGACTTCATCCCACGGCCCGGCACCACAGATGACCTTGCAAGGATTGCCTGGCTTTTGCAGCCATTGATTTTGCTGAGATGAATGGCTCAGCTCCTGCCGGCACTTGCCATAGCCCAACCCCCCCAAGCCAGACTGAGCTTTGGGGGTCTGACAGGCGGGTTACCCCTGGAAATGACGTTAGGAGAACCATCCTGGGACCTGGGAGTAGGGCCATTTGTATTCATGAGGAAATTGACAATAGTGTGCCTTGGGCTATAAAAAGGGCCTTGGTGCAAGGCTACTAGAACTCAGAAATCAATATTCTGTGAGGCTGTAAGTGTTGGGGAATGAGGTGCTGTTTGCTTCAGGTTTGCCTCTAAAATTAGATGAATTAGCGTAATGAATTCTTGCAACTCATTTGCATACGTTACTAATTTAATTTTCGAGGGAAACGCTAGGAAAGACAGTGCTGTGGATGCAGGAGTCGGGTCTGACCTATTTTCTGAGCTGTGTGCGTCTGCACATTTCTCTCTAGATGAAGCTGCTGGGCTGCGCTTTAGTACAGACGAAACGGCCTCAGCCCACACAGATACGAGTTTCAATGTCCAGGAAAGAATACAGGGTGGCTTGTGAACTTTGAGGACACTCTGATTCTGGCCACATCTGACCTCAGGATGTGACTCCGGGAAGGAGGCTCAGCCTCTTAGAATTCCATTCTGCATCTCTTCCAAATATGCGTCCACGTGCACGAGGCTGGAATGCCAACAGTCACTGGGAGGAGGGCACGTAGACCCAGAGGCTCTTGCTCAGCCTGGGCGTCCCTCTGGGCCTGTGTCTTCTGGTCCTTAGTCTGTGCTCACTCAGCCTCTCTTTCTGGGAGCAGGTACCAGCCCAGAGCCTGGGGGATGCGGCCAGGGGGAGCCCCCAGGGCCACTCATCTTCTCAGCATTGACTCTGGAGGCTGATCCCGGCCACGTGATGTGATAAGCACTTTACCACTCTGACAGCATTCCAGCCATGCGGAGAAAGGAGATGCCCCACGCAGCGTGGAGAGGGCTGGGCTGTGACTGACTCCTGGCACACTCCCCGCCAACCCCGGCCCGGGTTAGTAGTCCACACCACCTTCACTGACAGCCTGGAGCACTGTCTCCTTGCTGAGCTCCAGGGAGGATCTTGTTCTTCCGGGAAGTCACTAAACTGCTCTCTTGGTGGACCAAGGGCTGGACCCTACTCCAGGAAGTCAGGTTTTTCCATTAAAAAGTACTTGTTTTGCTTGACATATGTAGACAGGGCTCCAGAAGCACAGAGCGTGAGTATGGGAGTGTGTGTGTGTGTGTGTGCACACGTGCACGTGTGCGTGTGTCAGAGGAGAATTTAGAGTAGGGGTGGGGAACAGTGGCAAATGAGGCAAAAGCTCTGTGAAGATAGTCTAGATTTCTCAGTCGTCAGGAGGAGGGAGGGAGAAATTGTAAGTCCCCCATCAGAAGCGCTGACACCTCCTGGCGGGTCACTTGTGTCTTCACGGCTCCGTGGGCCTGTCTTGCACATCCCACCTTCAAGCCTCGGTGCACAGAGTCACAAGGAGGGTGGGAGCACTCTCACTGTCACGATGCGAGTCCCTCGGCTGACCCGGGTGGAGTGAATGAGGCTCTGTCAACAGTGCTCTTTGTATAGGCCTGCTCCTCAGCAGTCCTCGTCCCATATACATACTGGAACATTCTGGCCAGATTTAGCCAAACCCTTGAATTACTCCTTGAACTTTTCAAGAGTGTTCTTGGCTGGCTCAGGACCATGGGAATTTGCAGAAATGTGTCATCATTTTTGCCATTTGCAAAATCCCCCAGGTCAAGTGTCCAACTTCCGTGAAGCAAGAAAGGCCGGAAAATTATTCTGCCAAAGTCTAGTTGTCTTTAAGAGAGGAGGCCCCATCTGGCTTTCCCCTGTCAACACCAGGCTGGCTGGCTTCCTCCTCTGCCCTCCAGGACTCCAGCTGGGGAGGATGGCCAGATGTTGGGAGCCTTGCCCTGGACCCCTGCTGCCTGGGCTGGAACCTGGCTCATCCCTGCCTTGCAGCTCAAGACAAGAAACTCAGTCTCTCAGCTTCAGTTTTCTCATCTGTGAAATGGGAATGGAGTGGTTCTCACCTCATAGGCAGCCTGCTTGGGCAGTCATTCAGTTGTGTCTGTCTCTCTGTGACCCCGTGGACTGTAGTCGGTCAGGCTCCTCTGTCCATGGGACTATCTTGGCAACAATGCTGGAGTGGGTTGCCATTTCCTCCTCCAGAGGATCTTCCTGATTCAGGGATTGAACCCCCGTCTCCTGCGGCTCCTGCACTGATAGGCAGATTCTTTACTACTGAGCCGCCTGGGAAATCCTCACCTCATGGGATGATGGAGCAAATGCGCTAATGCTGGTACAGGGTTCCGCACAGTGCTGGGCACGTGATCTCATTCATGTTAGTGCAGGGATGCTACTGGCTTCTGAAACATCACTGGTACCCCCAAGTCATCTCATCTCTGAAGATGTTTCTCACTGTAGCTGGGATGGGACAGACAAGGCCCCTCAGCCCCTTTCCCAACCCCCAGACTAGCCTGAATGCCCAGAACTCCACACTCGCCTGTGTCTTCTGTGTGTGATGTCCACGATGTGAGTGAGACTCCCTCAGATAAGGCACCCTTTTGTGGTGCACAACCTGAACACCCGTACAGGCACACCCTGGGTTCTGAATATAGGCAGGCTAGGATGACAGACTCTTGGACCTGAACCTGGACTCTGCTACTTACTAGCCTGAGGGAGGGATTTGCATAAATTAACCCCTTGACATGTTTAGCTATTATTAAAATGAAGCAATGAAAGTGGGCATATCCTGACTGCCTGTGGTCCTGGGTATAGTCAGCGTTATAGCTCTTGGCTAACAAGATGGATTTGAGGTCTCCTGAATGTGGAGTTTAGGAACTGGGAAGGAGGGCAGCCTTGAACATTTTTAAATGGTGTCCTGGACAATTCTGGCAAACACAGTCTGTGCCCACACCTTCCAGACGAGCTAAACCACCCAGAATTCTCCAAATGCCCAGCACTTCTGTGCTTTCTGCCCTGGCTCCTGCTGTCCCCACCTGGACCATTCATACCTGCTGAACTTGACCTTGTCCCTTCAGGCTCCATGTGAATGCCCGGATCCCTCCTGGGCTTCCTCTGAGGCTCTGTGTAGGAGGGGTTCTGTTGATTTGGGGCACCGGACCTACATTGGGCCCCCCGGATGGTGCACAGCCGAGGGCTGCTGGGTCTGAGCGGACACCCCCCTCAGCAGGCACCCAGCACCTGGGTAATCAGCGAATACAGATGTGAGCCTCTGGGTCTCTCCACCTGGACCCTGAGCTCTGGGAGGCACACATTCGCTTCTCTGTGTCTTTGAATTGGTGCTGGTGACAGTGGGTTCCAGTTAACAGTGTAGGGGGTTGAGGAGTTCCTGGAAGAAGGGCTAGCCTCTTCAGAAACTGGGAAGAGGGGAGGAAGGAGTCAGCTGCCCAGGGGGACTGCCCAAGAGGATGTTCATAAGCTCCTCCAGAAACCACATCTCCGTGGGGCTTGGGGCTGACATTCCTGAAGGAAACNATGGGAGTGTGTGTGTGTGTGTGTGCACACGTGCACGTGTGCGTGTGTCAGAGGAGAATTTAGAGTAGGGGTGGGGAACAGTGGCAAATGAGGCAAAAGCTCTGTGAAGATAGTCTAGATTTCTCAGTCGTCAGGAGGAGGGAGGGAGAAATTGTAAGTCCCCCATCAGAAGCGCTGACACCTCCTGGCGGGTCACTTGTGTCTTCACGGCTCCGTGGGCCTGTCTTGCACATCCCACCTTCAAGCCTCGGTGCACAGAGTCACAAGGAGGGTGGGAGCACTCTCACTGTCACGATGCGAGTCCCTCGGCTGACCCGGGTGGAGTGAATGAGGCTCTGTCAACAGTGCTCTTTGTATAGGCCTGCTCCTCAGCAGTCCTCGTCCCATATACATACTGGAACATTCTGGCCAGATTTAGCCAAACCCTTGAATTACTCCTTGAACTTTTCAAGAGTGTTCTTGGCTGGCTCAGGACCATGGGAATTTGCAGAAATGTGTCATCATTTTTGCCATTTGCAAAATCCCCCAGGTCAAGTGTCCAACTTCCGTGAAGCAAGAAAGGCCGGAAAATTATTCTGCCAAAGTCTAGTTGTCTTTAAGAGAGGAGGCCCCATCTGGCTTTCCCCTGTCAACACCAGGCTGGCTGGCTTCCTCCTCTGCCCTCCAGGACTCCAGCTGGGGAGGATGGCCAGATGTTGGGAGCCTTGCCCTGGACCCCTGCTGCCTGGGCTGGAACCTGGCTCATCCCTGCCTTGCAGCTCAAGACAAGAAACTCAGTCTCTCAGCTTCAGTTTTCTCATCTGTGAAATGGGAATGGAGTGGTTCTCACCTCATAGGCAGCCTGCTTGGGCAGTCATTCAGTTGTGTCTGTCTCTCTGTGACCCCGTGGACTGTAGTCGGTCAGGCTCCTCTGTCCATGGGACTATCTTGGCAACAATGCTGGAGTGGGTTGCCATTTCCTCCTCCAGAGGATCTTCCTGATTCAGGGATTGAACCCCCGTCTCCTGCGGCTCCTGCACTGATAGGCAGATTCTTTACTACTGAGCCGCCTGGGAAACCCTCACCTCATGGGATGATGGAGCAAATGCGCTAATGCTGGTACAGGGTTCCGCACAGTGCTGGGCACGTGATCTCATTCATGTTAGTGCAGGGATGCTACTGGCTTCTGAAACATCACTGGTACCCCCAAGTCATCTCATCTCTGAAGATGTTTCTCACTGTAGCTGGGATGGGACAGACAAGGCCCCTCAGCCCCTTTCCCAACCCCCAGACTAGCCTGAATGCCCAGAACTCCACACTCGCCTGTGTCTTCTGTGTGTGATGTCCACGATGTGAGTGAGACTCCCTCAGATAAGGCACCCTTTTGTGGTGCACAACCTGAACACCCGTACAGGCACACCCTGGGTTCTGAATATAGGCAGGCTAGGATGACAGACTCTTGGACCTGAACCTGGACTCTGCTACTTACTAGCCTGAGGGAGGGATTTGCATAAATTAACCCCTTGACATGTTTAGCTATTATTAAAATGAAGCAATGAAAGTGGGCATATCCTGACTGCCTGTGGTCCTGGGTATAGTCAGCGTTATAGCTCTTGGCTAACAAGATGGATTTGAGGTCTCCTGAATGTGGAGTTTAGGAACTGGGAAGGAGGGCAGCCTTGAACATTTTTAAATGGTGTCCTGGACAATTCTGGCAAACACAGTCTGTGCCCACACCTTCCAGACGAGCTAAACCACCCAGAATTCTCCAAATGCCCAGCACTTCTGTGCTTTCTGCCCTGGCTCCTGCTGTCCCCACCTGGACCATTCATACCTGCTGAACTTGACCTTGTCCCTTCAGGCTCCATGTGAATGCCCGGATCCCTCCTGGGCTTCCTCTGAGGCTCTGTGTAGGAGGGGTTCTGTTGATTTGGGGCACCGGACCTACATTGGGCCCCCCGGATGGTGCACAGCCGAGGGCTGCTGGGTCTGAGCGGACACCCCCCTCAGCAGGCACCCAGCACCTGGGTAATCAGCGAATACAGATGTGAGCCTCTGGGTCTCTCCACCTGGACCCTGAGCTCTGGGAGGCACACATTCGCTTCTCTGTGTCTTTGAATTGGTGCTGGTGACAGTGGGTTCCAGTTAACAGTGTAGGGGGTTGAGGAGTTCCTGGAAGAAGGGCTAGCCTCTTCAGAAACTGGGAAGAGGGGAGGAAGGAGTCAGCTGCCCAGGGGGACTGCCCAAGAGGATGTTCATAAGCTCCTCCAGAAACCACATCTCCGTGGGGCTTGGGGCTGACATTCCTGAAGGAAACCAGAGATTGTTCTATGAAAATATCCTTTCAAAGATAGCAGCTGTTTTTGTTTTGCTTCCTAAAGGCAGTGGAGACTGGCTTCCTGATTGGGGAAGACAAGTGTCTGAGTGGAGTCAGGAAGACCCGCGGGTCGGACCGGGTGGGTGGGATCATGGGCTCAGGGTCCCACCTGCTTTTCTCCCGGGAGTCCCCGAGGGCCAGGTGTGGTCGCCGGGTGTCCCGCCTCAATGCACAGCCCCATGGGGGCAGTGACGAGTGACACACGCAGCCTTCTTATTTTTCACCCTTTAGGCTCCTTCTCTCCCCGCTAGTGTATAACCAGTTGGTTAAGAGAGCTCCAGGGTCTCAGAAACTGAGGAGTGAGTCTCAGTTCGATTAACTTGGCAGCTATGAGGAACGCAACCTCCCAGGCTTATTTTCTGCATCTGTAAAATGGGAGTAATAGCAGTCAGATGATTTTCCTATCTCCTACGAGGGCAATGAGGCTCAGAGAGTCATGACGCAGAGGAATCAGGAAACAGTCTGCCTCTGAAGCCCTCTTTCCTGGTGCCGAAGGCCCACACGGCGCATGGGGCCTGGCTGGCAGCCCTGCTCTGCCCTGCCAGGCTCTCTGGCCCCGTGAGCCCTCAGGCCGGCAGGCCCCACATCCCAGACGGTCCGCAGAGGATGCCTTTAGTTGTGACATTGGGGCCCATGTCTTTCCCGTTTGCTTTTCTGCATTTTCCCAAAGTTCTGCCTTGGGCTGCATTGTATTTGAGGTCAGAAAGGCTAAAACAATAAATGCCTTTAGGAAAAAATAGATTTTGCTGATCTTGACTGGGACTCTCAGAGGCCCTGAAGGGGAGGTTGGAAGGACTTCTGTGGGGGGCTTCCGGCGTCCATGTGGTGGTGGGTGGCACTGGGCCATAGGGGTCAGGCTCCACTGGGGTCTGGGCTTGGCCCTGGGCTGGGCGGCCTGCGGGAACCAGCCCACGATCCAGCCTCCGGAGGGGCCTGCAGAGAAGACCTGTGTTTGGTGTGTCTACGCGGCACCCTCCCACTCCCTCCTCCACAGTGTTTTTCTAGAACTATCACCAACTCCCACTGCTCTGCCTTCGGGGACACTGGTTTTTCCCACCCCCTACTTCTGCCGGGGCTGCTGATAAAACCCCAACCCCTCGGTCAGGGCCAGGGGACATTTTGACCCAAGTCTTCTGCTCCTGCGGACATTTTGACCCCAAAGACATTTCTAACGTAAGCATTTTAATCAGAATTACCCAACAGTGATGAGTGTTCATCTAGAAAGTACCGGAATTCCACAGGGAACTCCATTAAGCCAAGTTAATCCCTATGTCAATTTTCTATACAGCTCAGTTAAGCCATTTCCGTTGTTTCCGTTTCCATTTTGCTGGAATTATTTTCTTAGAGATCAATTCTTTTGCATTTAGAATTTCACAGTGGAGATTTGCTTCATAAATCAGGTTTCAAAAAAAAACGTATCTCAGACTTGACTAATTGCAGCTTCTGCCACTGCAAGTGGCCACGGTTTCCATCAAGGATCGTTTTCCTGGGCTATGTTATAGTTGGTGTTATTTCTGAGTTAATCCATGAGGAAATAGTGAGGAATTTTATGAGGCAGAGAGATGGGGAGGCGGGGAGCAGTGGAGAAGGGGAGGGGGAGAAAAGCAGGAGGAGAACGCAGAGAGAGACACACACAGGCCCCTGGGCAGAATGAGGGCTGCAGCTGGCCAGGTGGGTGGAGTGAGAGGGGGCGAAGGTCAGCNTTCTGAGTTAATCCATGAGGAAATAGTGAGGAATTTTACGAGGCAGAGAGATGGGGAGGCGGGGAGCAGTGGAGAAGGGGAGGGGGAGAAAAGCAGGAGGAGAACGCAGAGAGAGACACACACAGGCCCCTGGGCAGAATGAGGGCTGCAGCTGGCCAGGTGGGTGGAGTGAGAGGGGGCGAAGGTCAGCACATCCACTTGGCCTCAGGTCATCACATGGCACAGTCCTGCACCTTCGCATCCTGCCCTGCTTCATCAGTGAGGCCCTGAGCGGTTCATTTCAGTCTCTCAGCTTCTCCAGGAAGATACAGTCCTGTTCTGCATGGTTTTGGTTTTAAAATGTAGGTTTTTAAAAAATGTGTTCATCCAGATAGAAGGCAGGATTCTTGATCCACCCTGGGTGTTTACTGCAATAGTGTTTCTTCTGGGCTCCTGATTGTTTCCCAACCAGGTAAATTATGCACACAGGAGGGTTAGGAGGGAAATTCATTAATTTCACAGCCAACCACGGGCTTTATTGCACAGCTGGCAGCTCACCTCCAACAGGTTTCGACAGCTAATGAAGGTGAGTCTCAGACTGGGGGTCATCCCTTCAGGACTGAAATGCAGGCAGATCTAAGGATGTTTGAGATCTGGGTGGGCGGGGGGATCGTCGCTCGGAACAACCTCAAGAACTCATCAAAACTGACCTGCTGATTGCCTGGCGTGAGTGACCGCGGGACGGTGCCCAGGCTGGCCCCAGGGTGGCCGCTGCTGATCCGTGTGTCTCTTGACGACCAGGGCCTGGGGATGGCAGCCTGTGGTTTACTCTTGGACTGAAGGGGCTTGAGCTGAATAGCAACCCCTGGGAAAGTGGGGATTAAACAGCCCCTTATATCCAGCTGCTCCTACTTTATTGGCCTTACTAACAAATCTCATGATGAGGCTCCGGCCCATTGAAACATCACAATTCAAAAGCATCAATTATAACATAAAATATATAATTATATATAGAGTTATACATGTCAGAATAATAATAATAACTAAAATGAATAAGAAATAATAAAGTATGTTACTATAATAATCACCAAGTAATAATTACATACTTATTATAATATCCAATTATTATTATTAATATACAATTATTTAATAATTATGTTGTAGTTGGTTATAAATAAATTGCTATTGATGAATTAGCAATAACAGTAACAATGATTAGCAACTAGTACTGCATCCCCTTCCACCTATACCTTCTCCCTGGTAGCTCAGCTGGTAAAGAGTTCTCCTGCAACGCAGGAGACCATGGTCCGATTCCTGGGCTGGGAAGATCCCCTGGAGAACAGATAGGCTACCCACTGCAATATTCTTGGGCTTCCCTGGTGGCTCAGACTGTAAAAGAATCCACCTGCAACGCGGGAGAGACCTGAGTTTGATCCCCGGGTCGGGAAGATCTCCTGGAGAAGGACATGGCAACCCACTCCAGTGTTCTTGCCTGGAGAATCCCCATGGACAGGGGAGCCTGGTGGGCTACCGTCCAGGAAGTCACAGAGAGACCAACAGGACTGAGTGACTAAGCATTCACGCACAAGGGTCTTTGCAACTGTGACTCACAGCAGAGCAGGGCTCATCTGACCGCTCACAGTGGTGCCCCTTTGCTCTCAGGCTGGGGAATAATCCAAGTTCAGAATTCCATCCTCAGTTTCCTTCCTAAGGCCATTTCTTACACAAACTGTCGTGGGCTGGGAACCCCCCAGGAGCAGATCCTAGTAAGCGGTTTATTTGGCAGGTGATCTTAGGGAATGCCCCAAGTGGGTGAGAGAGGAAAGGTATAGAGCCCACAAAAGGTGGGCTATGAAGCCAGTTCCCAGCTTGGAGCCCTTTCCCACTGAGGAACTCTGTCTGCACAGAACATAGTTCAGAGTTATCCCAGAGGGGCGTGGGTGCTGGGATACTGAGCCTCCAACTCCCATCAGCCATGGCTTCTGGGGGCCTTTCATTCTCTTAGCTCTTCATGGACTAAACTCACTTCAGGTGGGTCTCTGACTGCATCACCGCAGGGGCTCACTGCTCTGAAGCAGGTCATTCTGACCTTGGACTCCTGGACTCTGGAAAGCTCTTTCTCTAGATCCCAGATCGATGGCTGTGGAGGCTGAAGACAGTCCCTAAAGATCTCTTAATATCCAGATCCTAAGGCCTGGATACTTAAACGTTACCTTATCTGGAGAAAGTTCCTTTACCGATGTGATTAAGTTAAGGATCTAAGGACAGGGAGATTACTCTGGATTGTTGAAGAGGGCCCTACTTGCCTTCACAGTATCCTTCTAAGTGAAAGGAGCTCAGTCGTGTCTGACTCTTTGTGACCCCACGGACTATACAGTCCATGGAATTCTCCTGGTCAGAGTACTGGAACGGGTAGCCTTTCCCTTCTCCAGGGCATCTTCCCAACCCAGGGATCTTCCCTCATAGCTCAGTTGGTAAAGAATCTGCCTGCAATGCAGGAGACTTGGGGTTGATCCCAGCGTCGGGAAGATCCCCTGGAAGAGGGCATGGCAACCCACTCCAGGATTTTTGCCTAGAGAATCCAATGGACAGAGGAGCCTGGCGGACCACGGGATCGCAAGAGTCGGTCGGACAAGACTTATCAACTAGACCACCGCCACACCGCCATCCTTCTAAGACAGACAAGGTGTATGTGAGGCCAGAAGGGAAGATCACGTGACCACAGAGGCAGGGATCAGAGCGATGTGGCCACGAGTGAAGGAATGTGGCGGCAGCAGCCCCAGAGGGGGCAGGAACTCCTGGAGACCCTCGAGGGCCACAGCCCTGCCCCCACCTTGACCTTGACCCATTGATGCTGATATTGGCCTTCTGGCCTCCAAAACTGTAAGAAAGCAAACGTCTGTTGTTTTTAAAGTGCCACCCTTGGGGTAAGTTTTTCCCAGCAGCCCCAGGAAACTCACACAGTGTCTCTGGTGGAGAGACCTGAGTTTGATCCCCGGGTCGGGAAGATCTCCTGGAGAAGGACATGGCAACCCACTCCAGTGTTCTTGCCTGGAGAATCCCCATGGACAGGGGAGCCTGGTGGGCTACCGTCCAGGAAGTCACAGAGAGACCAACAGGACTGAGTGACTAAGCATTCACGCACAAGGGTCTTTGCAACTGTGACTCACAGCAGAGCAGGGCTCATCTGACCGCTCACAGTGGTGCCCCTTTGCTCTCAGGCTGGGGAATAATCCAAGTTCAGAATTCCATCCTCAGTTTCCTTCCTAAGGCCATTTCTTACACAAACTGTCGTGGGCTGGGAACCCCCCAGGAGCAGATCCTAGTAAGCGGTTTATTTGGCAGGTGATCTTAGGGAATGCCCCAAGTGGGTGAGAGAGGAAAGGTATAGAGCCCACAAAAGGTGGGCTATGAAGCCAGTTCCCAGCTTGGAGCCCTTTCCCACTGAGGAACTCTGTCTGCACAGAACATAGTTCAGAGTTATCCCAGAGGGGCGTGGGTGCTGGGATACTGAGCCTCCAACTCCCATCAGCCATGGCTTCTGGGGGCCTTTCATTCTCTTAGCTCTTCATGGACTAAACTCGCTTCAGGTGGGTCTCTGACTGCATCACTGCAGGGGCTCACTGCTCTGAAGCAGGTCATTCTGACCTTGGACTCCTGGACTCTGGAAAGCTCTTTCTCTAGATCCCAGATCGATGGCTGTGGAGGCTGAAGACAGTCCCTAAAGATCTCTTAATATCCAGATCCTAAGGCCTGGATACTTAAACGTTACCTTATCTGGAGAAAGTTCCTTTACCGATGTGATTAAGTTAAGGATCTAAGGACAGGGAGATTACTCTGGATTGTTGAAGAGGGCCCTACTTGCCTTCACAGTATCCTTCTAAGTGAAAGGAGCTCAGTCGTGTCTGACTCTTTGTGACCCCACGGACTATACAGTCCATGGAATTCTCCTGGTCAGAATACTGGAACGGGTAGCCTTTCCCTTCTCCAGGGCATCTTCCCAACCCAGGGATCTTCCCTCATAGCTCAGTTGGTAAAGAATCTGCCTGCAATGCAGGAGACTTGGGGTTGATCCCAGCGTCGGGAAGATCCCCTGGAAGAGGGCATGGCAACCCACTCCAGGATTTTTGCCTAGAGAATCCAATGGACAGAGGAGCCTGGCGGACCACGGGATCGCAAGAGTCGGTCGGACAAGACTTATCAACTAGACCACCGCCACACCGCCATCCTTCTAAGACAGACAAGGTGTATGTGAGGCCAGAAGGGAAGATCACGTGACCACAGAGGCAGGGATCAGAGCGATGTGGCCACGAGTGAAGGAATGTGGCGGCAGCAGCCCCAGAGGGGGCAGGAACTCCTGGAGACCCTCGAGGGCCACAGCCCTGCCCCCACCTTGACCTTGACCCATTGATGCTGATATTGGCCTTCTGGCCTCCAAAACTGTAAGAAAGCAAACGTCTGTTGTTTTTAAAGTGCCACCCTTGGGGTAAGTTTTTCCCAGCAGCCCCAGGAAACTCACACAGTGTTTCTGGACTTCATCCCCGGCTCCTGCTCTGCCAGGTCTTCCAACATCTCTAGAAGCCCCTGGTACCCCCAGGGTCTTTCTTCTTGCAGGCAAAGCAGAACCCTGGTATCCTCTCCTGGACCTCTTGGGGAAAGACCCCCAGATTACCAGAGTTTCTCCTTCCAGCAGAACGTGAAGAGTGACCATCACCCTGTCCTTGACCTGCATACTCTGTTGAAGCTTCTTAACNTATCCTCTCCTGGACCTCTTGGGGAAAGACCCCCAGATTACCAGAGTTTCTCCTTCCAGCAGAACGTGAAGAGTGACCATCACCCTGTCCTTGACCCACATACTCTGTTGAAGCCTCTTAACTTTGCATGGGCTTTTTTTTTTTTTTCAAAGAACTAAGATCCTGGCATGTAGGATCTTAGTTCCCTGCTGAGGGACTGAATCCTTACCCCCTGCAGTGGAAGTATGGAGTCTTAACCAGTGGATTGCCAGGGAAGTTCCCATCCCAACATATTTTCATCTTTTCCCAAAGAGCTGGGAACACGATGCAAGGATTCTAGCCCCCCTGCCCGTCCACATACCCCTCTCTCCTTGAAGGTGAGAAGTTGCTGGTCTGCTTGGAAGCCATTGGCTGCCTTTGGATTTCACTGGCAGGCACAGTCATTCTCTTGAAAGGTAGTACAGGTCACAGCCATGCTCTGCTCACCTGTAGCCAGGTGAGTTGGCAAGCAGTCATCTTTATCCTTGGGCCTGCGGGACCAGTGTGCTCAGTGTCAGTGCCATAGTCCCGGTCATGCCAGCCCTGAAGGAGTGCCCTGCAGGAATTCTGTTCCAGGCCCTGATCCCAGGCATTGGCTCATCCCTCCCAGGGAGCTCTGCACCTGGGGCTGTAAGGTGCTTGGCCAGCTGTTGAAAAGATCAACATTCATTTGGCAATGTGAGTCCTTGTCAACGCATTCTCCCAAGAGTTGTGCCTTTGGCAGGAACCCGAGGCGGTGAGTGGTAAGGTTCAGAGCACCCCCCAATTCTGAAAGACCACTCAGAGAGCAGGGGTGAAGCAAACAGCGAGTGCTCAACACGTGACACTGACTACAGCCACGACCTTTATTACAACGATTTCTCCCAGCTTTCCATAAATATTTGCGGAATTGAAGGAGTAAGCGACAATTGCAGCCACAAATGTTTCCTGTCTCAGAGCTTGTTGGGTGTGTAAGTGGCATATTTGATCAATTTGCCAGGAGAGAGGAGTGTTGGGTGTTGGTCTTTGCCCAGGAAAGACAAGGGAAGGGGGATTTCACCTT
Organism: Oreotragus oreotragus; assembly: GCA_006410675.1. Lineage (NCBI taxonomy): Eukaryota > Metazoa > Chordata > Mammalia > Artiodactyla > Bovidae > Oreotragus > Oreotragus oreotragus. The sequence goes on from SJYX01009880.1 coordinate 655,214, forward strand.
AAAGAGAGTCTATATGTCCAGTCCTAGCTAGGTTTCTGGCTGGTCGTAGCTGATGCTAATATGATTGCAAGCTTTTCTGACTTTAGATGAGCCCCTCCTGGTTACTTTGGTGTCCTGGGGGTCTTCACATGGTCGTTGCCTAGCGATTTGCAGCAACTAGTTCTCTCTCCCTCATTCTTCTGCGTGGGTGAAGAAAGAAGTAGGTCCAGCAACAGCTGGATCAATACTGGACCTTCTCCCAGAGTCTGGAAACTCAACCCAAGAATTAATATGCCAGCACAGCCAAGCCTGAGCTTGTCATGCCCATCATATATTGTAGACTGACCCTCTGTGTCCACCTGCGTGGCTGGGTCAGCTCCCAGCATTGCCTCTCAGACCACCTCCCTGTCTTTGCTAATGATTTCAGAATACCTACAAGCTGAGTCCAAAATTATGCCCATAACGTGTCAGCAACTTCTAAGAGTAATGAGATCACTAGTTCTCCAAAGGTCCCGAAGTCCTGACTGAGCCATGCAAATCTTCCTCCTCCAGTCAACCAGGACCCAGGACTAAATGTTAATGCAAATCATCGGGGGAGCTTGTTAAAGACGCAGATGTTGATGTTGTAGGTCTGAGGTGGGGCCCGAGACTCTGCATTTCTAACAAGTTTCCAGGAGGTGCTGAAGCTACTGGTGTGCAGACCACACCTTGAGCAGGATAAATCTAGAGACACCAAGTTCACTGGTTGAGTACTTACTATGCTTCAAATTTAGGTCATTTTCTGCCAAGCTTGAGCAAATCTCAACCACAGATCTCTATTTTCCATTGTGTAGAACACTGTTTTCATAATTTTGTTACCATTCAGACTTTTTGCATTTGTAACTCCATTAGGAACTATCTCACCCCCATTTTGCCTACAACAGAAAACCAATCTGAATTTTCCCCAGGGGACTGTCTCTGCCCTTGACCTTCATTTCCTGTTGGGCTGTTGATTTTGAGTGGATTAAACAAGGTCCCCTTCTGTAGACTCTAGAAATTCTATTCTAGAATCAATGTCAATGCAACCCTGATTCCACATGCAAATGGAGGCACTGGGGAACTGAGTGAGGCAAGGACACTTCCTTGTGTTCGCGTGTGCGCTGCTGCAGAGGGTTCAAAATAGCACTCAGTGACCCTTGCCTCCAGCCCCACGCCCTGCACCCCTGGCCTTGCTGGGGAGCATCAGCATCCTTCAAGCTCCCACTGCTGGAGCCTGCCTCCCTTCCCTGCCTGGCCTCGGAACACCTGTGGAGTGGGGAGTGAATCAGCTCACCTTTGACTCTGGTACTGGGCTTGCTGTGTGCACGCATGTGTGCTGAGTTGCTTTAGTCATGTCCAACTTTTTGCGACCCCATGGACTGTAGCCTGCCGGGGTCCTCTGTCCACAGGATTCTCCAGGCAAGAATACTGCAGTGCGTTGCCATGTCCTTCTCCAGGGGATCTTCCTGATCCAGGGATCGAACCTGTATCTCTTACATCTTGAGCACTGGCAAGAGGGTTCTTTACCTCTAGTGCTACCCGGGAAGCCCACCTGGCTCATTAGGTGCCTAACAAACATGTACCTAAAAAGGAGCTTTAACTTTATCTCCTTGCCTGGGAGGATAACAGAACTGCTCAAGGCCCCACAGACAGTGACAGTGGAGGCAGATTCTTCAAAGAGACACTGAACCAGCCTTTAAACTCATGCAGAAAGAGACCCTGAGGCCATCCCATCCAGTCTAACATGTTGATAAACTGAGGTCAGGCAGGGCCACTGACTTGGCCCATGTGATTATCTTTGTTGTTGCTGTTTAGTTGCTAAGTTGACTCTTTGGGAGCTCATGGACTGTAGCCTGTCAGGCTCCTCTGTCTATGAGGCAAGAATACTGAAGTGGGCTGCTGTTTTCTTCTCCAGGAGATCTTCCCAAACCAGGGATTGAACCCGGGTCACCTGCATTGCAGATGAATTCTTTGCCATCTGAATCACCATTATCTTTAGGAGTTAGATATTTTTCCACTCAGATTCCATTTCTCCAGAAGCTCACTCTCAGGGAGCTCTCGAGATAGAGTCATGTTTATGTCAAGGACATTGGAATGAAGAGTTTTCTACTTAAGGGCTGCCAACACTCACTGGTGAGGAGGCAGAATCGAGTGTAATGTTAATAATTACATTGTGGGCATGAAGGTGCCACAGATCACAGAACTCGTGGAGAAAATGGGCCTTTTACAGGAGGACTCAGTCATCGGTGAAATTTCACATTCAGAATTAGTCAGGAACGGTAATTAGCGTCAAGGAATGCTGGCAGCCACATAGTTAACATGACGGATGTTGGTGGGCTCACGCTAACGACTTATGGCATCTTCGCTCCGGAGACGATCAGAGCAATTTGGTGGTCAGCAGACAGTCTGAGAATCAATCACCGCAACAGTCAATAATCCATCGCTTCTATTTAAAGTCCGGACTCTGCATCAGCTTGAACAGAAGGGATCCCTGATGGAGGAAGGTTGGCAGCCAACAAAATCCTGAACCCTGGCTCTTGAGATGCATCTGGCTTCTTCCTGGTGCAGAGCAAACAGGAAAGTTGTTTGAAGCATCTGCTCCTGATTTCATCTTGGGGCGGAAATGGTCAGCGTCGCTGGCTGCACGGAGATCGGGAGTGAGATTTTAAATTAGATTTAGCTTTACAGGTTCATCTCTGTGATCAGAAAATGGCCCCTACAGTTCAGTGGTCCCAAAATCACGCCAGTAGCTGTGAGATGGAAGGGCACTGGTCAGGGAGCCCAAGTACTTCTGAAGTTAACGAGTGGCAGAGCCAAAGCTCTGACCTGGGTTGTGTAGTCTTTGCTCAGCTGGAATAATATTTTTTTACCTTTGGATTTTATATTGGAGCATAGCAGATTAACAATGGTGTGATATCAGTTCAGTTCAGTCACTCAGTCGTGTCCGACTCTTTGTGACCCCATGAACCACAGCACGCCAGGCCTCCCTGTCCATCACCAACTCCCGGAGTCCACCCAAACCCATGTCCATTGAGTCGGTGATGCCATCCAACCATCTCATCCTCTGTCATCACCTTCTCCTCCTGCCCTCAATCCCTCCTAGCATCAGGGTCTTTTCAAATGAGTCAGCTCTTCACATCAGGTGGCCAAAGTATTGGAGTTTCAGCTTCAACATCAGTCTTACCATGAACACTCAGGACTGATCTCCTTTAGAATGGCCTGGTTGGATCTCCTTGCAGTCCAAGGGACTCAAGAGTCTTCTCCAACACCATATTTCAAAAGTATTAATTCTTTGGTGCTCAGCTTTCTTTACAGTCCAACTCTCACATCCATGTATGACCACTGGAAAAACCATAGCCTTGACTGGCAAAGTAATGTCTCTGCTTTATAATATGCTGTTTAGGTTGGTCATAACTTTCCTTCTAAGGAGTAAGCGTCTTTTGTTTCAGGTGGACAGCAAATATGTATATATATATGCATACATACTCAATCTTATATATATATGTATCCATTCTCTCCCAAACTCCTCTGTCATCTAGGCTGCCACATAACATTAAGAAGAGGTCCCTGTGCTGTGCAGTAGGTCCTTGTTGGTTATACATTTTAAACATAGCAGTGTGTACATCAACACAAATAATATTGATAAAACAATAATAGGAACAACAGCAGCTAATAGTTTTTGAGAGCTTACTGTGTGTCTCGTGCTTGCTGAAGATTTTACACATGTTATTTCAATTTGGTCTTCATAGATAGAAACTGAGAGGTTGAGTAAGTTACTCAAGATCATACAGCAAGCTCTTACAGGGCTGATCTTCAAAGCCAGATCCTGGTACAGATCTCCTAAGTACAGTGTTACTTTGAGCTGCTGGATGCAGGAAATTGATGCTAAATTCTTACTACCTCAGCCATCTCATCTATAAAATATGAATAATAATGTGCTCCACATACAATTTCAGGAATAAGTTGCTTGGCAAGCTGTTATGCAGGGAGCCTGAAGGTAACTGTGATCTGATAATTACAACATGCATTCATATGAAGGCACCTGTGTGCCAATTGCAAACACCCATCTCTACCCCTCCCTTCCCAAGTCCTTGGATGCACTGAGTCCTGCCCAGTCATTCTTGATAGCATCCTGTGTCCATACACTCACTTCACATTCACGCCACCTTTGGTCTATAGACTTAAGTTTTCTATATTTGGTCTGTGGATCTCCTCTTCCAAAGCTTTCAGTGGTACCCCATTTCCTTTAGGATTAAGAGTGGCCTTCTTAGAGCAGCAATTGAGCCCTCCCACCAATCTGTCTCCAGGGTACTCTCCTAGGCACATGCCCACGGCCCACTAAGATCCCCCCACCTCCTCCTCGGCCGCCATCATTGGTCATTGCCCCTCCCCCCCGATGACCATGACAACAAACACTCCACTGCGTACCACCCGCACCAGCATCCTCAGCATTAGATGCCCAGGAACGCGTCCCTGCTTGTGCCGGTGCCCACTCCCAAGAAGGGGTCCTTAAACCTCTTCCCATCTTCAGTATCAGGGTTGCTCAAATGCACACTGACCCCTGTCTGTGCCCAGGAAGGCCCAGACAGATGATGGAGGTTGGAGACAGAGTCTGAATAGGAGAGAGGGTGAACTTGCTGCACATGGATCTGTCCTCCTGGTTCAAAGTGGTGACCGTGTGGTCCAGGCTGAAAGCCTTTCCTTTTCAGTTGCGTTTTTGGTTCAAAAGTGATGATCACCAACTTTCTACTCTGGAATGTCAAGGTTTCATTCAGGGAAAGAAACCTCTGAAATTACAGATACATGTGTAGGTAGAGGGCTCCTGGTTTTCATAAATACTGTTAGAAGCCCATGACTCAACAAGACATCCCTTGGTTACTGGAGCTGCTAGAGAGTGAGACTGTGTGATCCCCAGTTCCCCTTCCCCAGAATTCTGAGGTTGGAGGCCAGAGGGAGTGCAAGTAGAGAGTAAGCATGCCTTAAGTGAAGAGCAAAGAAGAACTGACAAGCCCACAATTGCAGCAGATTTTAACTTGTGTCTCTCAGCAACAGATAGATCAAGCAAACAAAACAGTAATAAGATGGTAGAAAAGTTGAAACATACAGTGAACAGATGGATCTAATAAAAAGTACAGCACCCCGGTATTTGCCAATTTAAAAATACATGTTTTCCCAAACGCATGATTAATATTTACACAAACTGATTACAGTGGGCTGTAGAATACATCTCAACAGGTACTGAATCATTATATCATAGAGAAATTATGCTATCTGACCACATATGATAAAATTAAAGATCAAAACTTTCCATATACTTTGAAATAAAAAATATTAAGGGGATAATGCACAATCACGGAAGAAATCATAATGGAAACTTTAAAAGTGAACAATAATGAAAACACTATGTGTTATCAGTCAGTCTAGGCTAGGTTATGCTGAGATAACAAACATGCCCCAATTCTTGGTGGTTCACACACCTAAGGTTTGTTTCTCCTTGCTGTATTACATGTCTGTCCTTGGCCAGAAAGACGTTCTGTCCCACATCCTCTTCACTCAGAGCTGAGGCTGATGGAGCCTCAACCATCTGGCACATCACCAGTTCCTGTGGCTCAAGGAGGGGAGCCCTGCAGGGTCTTTACTTATTTGGCTCCATCGGGTCTTAGTTGCATCATGTAGATCTGTTATCTTGGCTCATGGACCCTCTAGTGGCACGTGTATGTGCTCAGCTGTGTCCAGCTGTTTGCGGCCCTTTGCACTCTAGCTTGCCAGGCTCCTCTGTCTGTGGGATTTCCCAGGCAAGACTATTGGAGTGGGTTGCCATTTTCTCCTCCAAGGGGTCTTCCTGACCCAGGGATCATCTCCTTCGTCTCCTGCATTGCAGGCAGGTTCTTTACTGCTGAGTCACTGGGGCTTCCTTGTGGTGTGAGAGCTTGATTGCTCCACAGCATGTGGGATCTTAGTTCTCCAGCCATGGATTGAATCTGCATCCCCTGCATTCCAAGGCATCCATGGACTGTAGCCTGCCGGGGTCCTCTGTCCACAGGATTCTCCAGGCAAGAATACTGCAGTGCGTTGCCATGTCCTTCTCCAGGGGATCTTCCTGATCCAGGGATCGAACCTGTATCTCTTACATCTTGAGCACTGGCAAGAGGGTTCTTTACCTCTAGTGCTACCCGGGAAGCCCACCTGGCTCATTAGGTGCCTAACAAACATGTACCTAAAAAGGAGCTTTAACTTTATCTCCTTGCCTGGGAGGATAACAGAACTGCTCAAGGCCCCACAGACAGTGACAGTGGAGGCAGATTCTTCAAAGAGACACTGAACCAGCCTTTAAACTCATGCAGAAAGAGACCCTGAGGCCATCCCATCCAGTCTAACATGTTGATAAACTGAGGTCAGGCAGGGCCACTGACTTGGCCCATGTGATTATCTTTGTTGTTGCTGTTTAGTTGCTAAGTTGACTCTTTGGGAGCTCATGGACTGTAGCCTGTCAGGCTCCTCTGTCTATGAGGCAAGAATACTGAAGTGGGCTGCTGTTTTCTTCTCCAGGAGATCTTCCCAAACCAGGGATTGAACCCGGGTCACCTGCATTGCAGATGAATTCTTTGCCATCTGAATCACCATTATCTTTAGGAGTTAGATATTTTTCCACTCAGATTCCATTTCTCCAGAAGCTCACTCTCAGGGAACTCTCGAGATAGAGTCATGTTTATGTCAAGGACATTGGAATGAAGAGTTTTCTACTTAAGGGCTGCCAACACTCGCTGGTGAGGAGGCAGAACTGAGTGTAATGTTAATAATTACATTGTGGGCATGAAGGTGCCACAGATCACAGAACTCGTGGAGAAAATGGGCCTTTTACAGGAGGACTCAGTCATCGGTGAAATTTCACATTCAGAATTAGTCAGGAACGGTAATTAGCGTCAAGGAATGCTGGCAGCCACATAGTTAACATGACGGATGTTGGTGGGCTCACGCTAACGACTTATGGCATCTTCGCTCCGGAGACGATCAGAGCAATTTGGTGGTCAGCAGACAGTCTGAGAATCAATCACCGCAACAGTCAATAATCCATCGCTTCTATTTAAAGTCCGGACTCTGCATCAGCTTGAACAGAAGGGATCCCTGATGGAGGAAGGTTGGCAGCCAACAAAACCCTGAACCCTGGCTCTTGAGATGCATCTGGCTTCTTCCTGGTGCAGAGCAAACAGGAAAGTTGTTTGAAGCATCTGCTCCTGATTTCATCTTGGGGCGGAAACGGTCAGCGTCGCTGGCTGCACGGAGATCGGGAGTGAGAGTTTAAATTAGATTTAGCTTTACAGGTTCATCTCTGTGATCAGAAAATGGCCCCTACAGTTCAGTGGTCCCAAAATTACGCCAGTAGCTGTGAGATGGAAGGGCACTGGTCAGGGAGCCCAAGTACTTCTGAAGTTAACGAGTGGCAGAGCCAAAGCTCTGACCTGGGTTGTGTAGTCTTTGCTCAGCTGGAATAATATTTTTTTACCTTTGGATTTTATATTGGAGCATAGCAGATTAACAATGGTGTGATA
>SJYX01009880.1:668633-740674 GCA_006410675.1 Oreotragus oreotragus
CTGCGATTCATGGGGTCGCAAAGAGTCAGACACGACTGAGCGCCTGAACCAAAGAATAAGTAGCGCTGGTCACTTACACTCACATGTTTACACAGCCAGGCTGAATTTGAAGAGAGAGAAGAAATACACTCCTCTTGTGGGTGGGAGGTGCTAGTTACCAGCAAGCGGTAGTAATGGATGTCACAACCCATCAGAACATGGGATTTGACTAAAGCAATGGTTTAAGAGAAATATATGGCCTTAAGTGCAGAATGACTAAAAATAAATGATCTAGGAGTCCAACTCAAGACAGTCGAAGGCAAACAAATCAGAGCAACTCCAATGAATGTAGCAAGAAAAGATGAAACGATGCCTGGAAATGAACGAAACGAAGAAATAATAAATAATGCAACGGACCAGCAAAGCCAACGGTGAGTCATTAGAAAAGCAAAAGCAAAACCAAAAACGACAACCTAGCAAAATAGAGCAACGTATGGCAAGATACAGTCATTAAAGAGGTAAAAGGGAACACCGATAAACAACAGCAGGACTTGTCAAAATGTCAGAAAACTTCAGCTTGATGGTAGTGGCAGCCGAGAGTTTGTTTCCTGTGGGTCAGAAAGAAACACAAGAGGTCTTTGTGAGGGGGAGAAGGCAGACCTTGGCTTGCTGTCTTAGAATGGGGAACGGGGTGGGTTTCCCAGCATGTAAGGGAAGGCTGGGGGGAAAACCCTACAGCCAGCTTGCTGCCTATAAGAAGACTGAGTGCTGAAGAACTGATGCTTTCGAATTGTGGTGCTGCAGAAGCCTCTTGAGAATCCCTTGGATGTCAAGGAGATGAAAGCAGTCAATCCTAAAGGAAATCAACCCTGAATATTCATTGGAAGGAGTGCTGAAGATGAAGCTCCCGTAGTTTGGCCACCTGATGCAAAGAGCTGACTCATTGGAAAAGACCGTGATGCTGGGAAAGATTGAAAGTTGGAGGAAAAGGGGACGACAGAGAATGAGATGGTTGGATGGCATCACTGACTCAATGGGCACGGGTTTGAGGAAACTCTGGGAGATACAGGAGGACAGGGAAGCCTGGCATGCTGCAGTCCATGGGGTCACAAGAGTCGGACAGGACTTAGTGATTGAACAACAGCAAAGCTTCCTGCCTGGGCTTTGGTTTTGTAAGAAGCCCTGGGCGTCAGGAAGTGAGAGCTAATGTTAATTGAGGCTCTAGAATGTTCTGAACACTGTACAAGCATTTATATGTAGAAACTAATTTGTTCCTCCTCATGACCCCAAAACTAGGTTCAGGTATTATCCCTTTGGGCTTCCCTAGTGGCTCAGACAGTAAAGAATCTGCCTGCAATGCAGGAGGCCCAGGTTCAATCACTGAGTCAGGAAGATTCCCTGGAGAAGGGAACGGCTACCCACTCCAATATTCTTGCCTGGAGAATCCCATGGACACATGAACCTGGGGGTCTACAGTCCCTGGAATCACAAAGAGCCAGACACGACTGAGGGGCTAACACTTTCACTTCACTATCATAATCCTTTCCTTGCGCATGAGAATACAGTTTCCCCAAGGTCACATGACAACTGGCACAGCCAGATTCAAACCTGGACCCATGCGCTCAGCTATGTCACTTTCATGGCCTCCAGGGTTGAAAGTGAATCCAGCTGCCCATTGACCCAGAGGTGACCCAGGCTCACCCTGAACCTGGGGCCCAGGGCTCTCCACCGACTTTACTTGTGGTGGTTTGGCCATGCAAAAGGTTTATTTTAATGTGCTCAAATATCATAGTCTTTTTTCCTTATTGCTTCTGGTTAAGCAACTCTTTTCTATACCCAGGTTGTATAGACCCTTTATACCCATGTTTCCCTCTACTACCTTAAGGCTTCAGTTTTTCTGTTTAAATGTCTGACCCATTTTGGATTTTACCCCAGTGTGTGGTATGAGCTCCAGGTTTGACTTTTTCCATATGGCCATCCAATTATCTCCAGACCACTCATTTGGGAAAAAAAAAAAAAAAAAAATCAACTTTCCACACAGATTTGTGAAGCTGCCTTTCTCATGGAATAACTTTCCAGACGCAGTTGGGTCTACTTCTGAATTTTCTTTTCGTCCGGTCGGTCTATCTGTTTATTCCTGTGCCAACACCAAACTCCTAATTACAGGCGTTACAGTGTATGCTGATGGTGAGGAACTCTGCCACCATATGGCGCTTCTCTTGGGTTCTTCTGGCTTGCTTTGCTTTTTTGTTCTTAAGCATAAACTTTTTAAACAAGCTGTTTTGCTCCGGAGGAAAAAGAAGCCTGGTGGTATTTTTAAAACTGGAAGTTCATTAAATCTGTTAAGTGAACGGAGGCAGAATGGACGTCTTTATGGCGATGAGTCTTTTCAGTCAAGACCATATCTCTTCACCCAAAATAGCACTTTGAGGGAAAAAATGTGAAGAGGATACTTACAGAATGGTTAGTATTCAAATGAATTTAAAAAAAAAACAACACACAGAACAGTCTATCTGGTTTACGGATTCCTATTAATGTGATATGCTGTGCTTAGCCGCTCAGTCGTGTCTGACCCTTTGTGACCCCATGGACTGAAGCCCGCCAGGCTCTGTTCGTGGGGATTCTCCAGGCCAGAATACTGGACTGGGTTGCTATTCCCTCCCTCCTGCAGGGAATCTTCTAGACCCAGGGATCGAGCTCAGGTCTCCCACATTGCAGGTGGGTTCTTTACTGACTGAGCCACCGGGACAGGGTAGGAGGGAGGTTGGTAGATAGCAAGGGAGAGAGAGAAAGAGAGAGAGGTCTGAATTATGGCAAACGTTTGCTTTTGGTGGGGAAGTAGCTGTTATATAATTTCTCTATGCTTTTTTATATGTTTGAAAGATTTCAAAATTAAAAACAAAAGGAAAACTGAGCTGTCTCCGCTGCTCGACGGTACTCCTCAGAAAACAGCACATTTCAGTCTCTTTTCATGTGGTTCTGGAGTGGTGTCCGCTGCTAGGCCTCTGTCAGGGGAAGCCTGTAGCTCTTTCTGTGGAAAAGAATTCTATTAAAGACTTGTCAGCTCCCTCAGCAGCTGGAGTGGGAAGATTTCCTTTCTCTAAGTGGGCATCCTTAGCAGCTCTGAAGCAGACACGAAGGCAGTGTGAAATCTGGAGTTAATGAAATCTTCCTGCAGGCTTCTGGGTTTCTGACAGGAAGGGTTTCACTGTATTAAAAACCCGTTCCCCGATATGTTGTAAACATCTCATTTTCTTCCTCTCCATCCATCCACAAGATTTAAAATCACCGGGGGAAAAAAAAGCCCAACAAGTCCCAAATGGAAGGAGGAACCATTTCTCCTCCCGACTCTACAATGGTCTTAAAAGACCCTTGTTTAGAACAGCTGACAAAAAATTGTATTCTCATAAACGGATTTATTGTGCAGTCTTCATACCTCCCATTTCAATAGGACTTAAGAAAAGTAGTTTCAAAATTGAGTTATTGAGTTCGCTCATTCAAAACAATTTTCCTCTATGAGGAAAAGTTTTCATTACTGAAAGTGGCCCAAATCGACGCAAACCATTTCTCCTCCCGACTCTACAATGGTCTTAAAAGACCCTTGTTTAGAACAGCTGACAAAAAATTGTATTCTCATAAACGGATTTATTGTGCAGTCTTCATACCTCCCATTTCAATAGGACTTAAGAAAAGTAGTTTCAAAATTGAGTTATTGAGTTCGCTCATTCAAAACAATTTTCCTCTATGAGGAAAAGTTTTCATTACTGAAAGTGGCCCAAATCGACGCAGTCGTGTTTTCCAAAATCCATCACCTCACGGTGAAGGCACTTGAGGAGCCTGTGTTTGGTTGCCACCTGCGTCTCCATTCCGAGGAGAGGTATTTGTTTTCCGAGGCGTGCTTAATGGGAGCCCGGCCATTGAATACAATCCCTTCATTGCTATTCTCGGCAGTGGGCTTGCATATATTACAATCGCCTCCTCGGGCCCACACAAGATTTCCAGAAAGGTGAGCATGGCTTGAAAACACCCTGTTCTATGTGAGGAGAAGCAGAGACAGGCAATTAGGCCTGGCAGCAGAGCTTCATCTCCAGACTCGGGAGGGAAAAGGAGGGATGTGGGGCAGGGTGCCTGGGGGGACCCCTGCCTCCCCTCCCCTGCCTCTGTCTCTGCCTCCAGGACCCCTCCTCCTGGCTCGGCTCTTCCCGGGGGAAAGTCCCCACCAGCATCTTTCCAAAAAAAGATGACTTCGCTGCTGGTGAGGGCGTTAATTCTGAGAAAGGACCTCCAGCAAGTGTGAGGTGGGCCTTTGGAAGAAATGCCATGTCAAGCTGAGTTTCCCAGAAAAGGCCTTGAGAGACTCTGTAGTGTCTCAGGAAAAGAACGTTTTGATGTAAACTTCTAGAAGTTGTTCTTCCTGATCTGGGGGGGTGGGAAGGAGGAAGGCTCTCAACATGAATATTTACTGGGAAAAAAAATATCCTCAGGAAAATACGTGACTGACCTTGATGAAGTTTGTCACTGAGATAATGAACATGAAGGCATGGGCGGGGAGGAAAGAAAACTTGGTCTCCCACTTCATTCCTGCTCTTTCTGTTGGACTGAACCTCGAAGGCTCAGAGCCAGTGGTGGGCTGGGGGCTGGGGGGAGGAAGGCCCCACATGTTTGCAGAGCCACAGAGAGTGTGGGCCTTAGGAAGGAAGGCCTTGAGCTGGGACTCAAGAGGTCCAGATGGTGATTCCTCCTCTTTCTCCGCAAAGCTCCTCACCTTGCTGTTTTCTCTCGCTCTTCACTGACCCGCCATTCTCTTGGGAATCCAGGCCGCCGACTCGGTGACAGCACCAGCCCCTCCCATTCCTCGGCCACCCGCTGCCGCCAGTGGCCATATCGTGTGGCTCCATCGTCAGAATGCCTCTTCCGTTTGCCTCTGACAGGCCTCTGGCCATGGATGCCAGTGAGCATCCCGTGAAAGTCTCTGACTCCCAGTCTGGTCCTCTCTGCCTCTTCGATTTTGTAAAAGGCCTAAATCGAGCTTTCCGAATATGCCTGTGACTCTGTTAGTTCCCTGCTCGAGAACTTTCAAACACTCCCCATGTTTACAGCATGAAGTCCAGCTGACATTTAAGCTTCCCTTCCCGGATGAGACCCTTCCCGGGTCTCACTCCTGTCCTGTTGCCTCTAGATCCCCAGAATCCAACCAATCTGACCCCTTGGGTTCCTTGAGTCCTGTAAGTGTGAGTCGCTCAGTAGTGTTTGGTTCTTTGCAACCTCATGGACTGTATGTAGCGTGCCAGGCTCCTCAGTCCATGGAATTCTTCCTGCAGGAATTCTGGAGTGGGTTGCCATTCCCTTCTCCGGGATCCTTGAGTCCTGTAAGGCTTTCCCAAACTCAGAATATTAACATATCTCCCCCTCTTTTTCCATGGCTGACTCTTTATCCTTCAGACCTTGGCTGGCTTAAAATAGCACCCTCTCAGAGAGAACTTTCATGAGCCTCTCATCGGGAACTCTGTTATGGCACCACTGAATACAGTATTTGTCTTAGCAATGATAATTTATACTTATTTATTTACTGGCTTGTTTACTCATTTATTATCTGTTTGCTCAATAAATTACAAACTCCAAGGGATGGGAAATTTGTCTTCTTTATTCACCCACAAATATTTAGTATCTAGCAGTGGCAGATAATAGACAATCAAAAATTATTTTTTGAGTAAGCGAATTAGTATTTTAAGGATAAATCATTAAAAGTAGAATCAGTCTATCAATGGACTGTACATGACTTCAAGGTTTTTGATGTGCATTTCCAAACTGCTTTGGGGAAAAGCAGTGTTTGGGAAAAAAAAAAAGTGTCTGAATTTGTACCCTATTAGCAGTGAGTGCTTTGAACATCTCCTCACACACTTGCTAGCACTGAGTATTATTTTTTAAATATTTGCCAGTTTTTAAAGATGAAAATAGTGTCTTTGATGACTAATGGAATTGGAAGTTTTTTTTCCTTCACATTTTCTGTTTCCATGAATTTTATTTTTTTCCTTTGCTTGTTGTCCTTTGTGATTAAGAGCTCTTCCTACATATGTCTGTGAGAATCACTGGCTTTTCTGTTGGTGATGCTAAGCTTCTGATCTCCCTGCTCACCACAGGCACTTTGCACAGACACCTAGCAGCGGTTCCTTTACTCTGGCTTCAGATGTGGTTTGTATTCACAACTCTTTAGACACCACTGATTTGTCAGCACCTGCGTGACCTCTAAATCAGTTTGGCAAAAAACAAAACCAAAAAACCCCAGACAGTTGTTTGACATGATTGATTGCATTTTGCATGTCTCACCTGGGGCTTTGGTGCTGTGCAGGCAGAGACTTGGGCTTCCTGGGAAAGTTAAAGAGCTCTAAAATCAGTCACCTTTTCTGCATTGCTTCATTTTCTTCATAAGAATATCTGGTTTACTATTAATTTTATGTGGCTGGCAAGATAGAGAGGTTCCTTGGAATCAGGGAATGTGTTTGTGCCAAAGCAGACGTTAAGTGGGTGCTGCATTTTTGCGCACACCTCTGGGTGAGGGGTTGGCAGGTGCCTCAGAAATGGTCTCATCTTGGGCCATAGGTATGCAAATGTTTGAATAGTGGTTTCCTAGTCAGGGACACCTGTGTGAACCTGTGCCACCCTCGGGGACATGTCAAAAGGTCTGTACTTGTCTCACCCATTCACTCAGCAAATGTTCAGTAGCTTGGAATTCAAAGCAAGACCAGAAAGGCAAGGCCCCTGCTGTTATACATGCTAAGGTTCAGTGTAAAAGGCAGATATTTAAGAAATAACCCAGGGAGGTCCAGTGGTTAGGACTCTATGCTTCCAATGCAGGGGGCTGAAGCTGATGAACTGAGATTCCATATATCTGTTGGTGTGGCAAAAAAAGCAACCCATAAATAGGGTGCTAGGCAGAGAATAAGAGTGGCTTACGCTTTAGATGAAGGGTTTGAAAAGAACACTGGCTCTTTAGCCAACTGTCAAGCACAGCAAAGAAACCTATCAGGTAAGAGTATCTCTTCGTTGAAGAATGGTGAGGCCTCCACCAGGCCCCAGGAAAGAAATTGTTCATTGCCCATCAGTACCCATTCGCTCCTCTCTTAATACTTGAATCTCCAAGTTTTACATGGGTACAAGACTGCCTAGGTGAAAACTGTCCCTATGACTAATTTCTGGCCTATGGGAGAGAAGCAGAAGGGGTGTGTGCAACATCTGCTTACTATCTCTAATGGAAGAGGGTGTACTTTTCTTTATCCCCTCTTCCTTCATTCTGGATAAAAGGAGACATAATGACTGGAGCTCAAGGAGCCATTTTGGACCAAGAGGTAGAAGGGTCATGCTGGTGACGGCTGAGTAACAAGAGAGAAGGAGATTGGGCCACTGACCTGGTAGAATGTCACGATAGATCTAATTGTCCATCTCTGACCTTATTTACTTAGATGTAGACGTCTATCCTGTTTAAGCTATTATACTTCTAACTGACAACAGCCCTGTGGAGGTATCCTCCTGAGGGCAGGGACTGACTGACTTTGTATTTACCTCCCCAAAGCATCATGTGGTATGGGTCATGCATGGAGGCTGATGGGGGATCCACTTTTAAGGTGGGTCACTCATATTGCTGGCAAGCTGGTGCCAGCTGTGGGCAGGAGGCCTCAGTCCTTCACTGTTTGGATACCTCCATAGGACTGGTTGAATGCCCTCATGACACGGAGGCTGGCTTCTCCCACAGAAAGGGATCTGAGAAAAAGCAAGGCAGAAACACAGTGTCTTCTGTGATGTGGTCTCAGAGGTTATCCTCTGCGATCTTCATAATACCTATAAAACCATGCTATTCAGAAGTGAAGGGCATGGCACAGCGTTACTGCCAGGAGGCTGGAATCCTTGGAAGCCACTTGGATGCTGTCCCAGTCTAGCCTTCAGACCCTCCCGCATGCTCAGGGAGGATACTTCATGGTTCCTCTTCTACCCTCAAGCAGAGAGTCTTTGGACTATAGCTCCGATGGTAAAGAATCTGCCTGTAATGCAGGAGATCCGGGTTCGATCCCTGGGTCAGGAAGATCCCCTAGAGAAGGAAATGGCAATCCACTCCAGTATTCTTGCCTGGAGAATCTCATGGACAGAGGAGCCTGGCANTGGCACCACTGAATACAGTATTTGTCTTAGCAATGATAATTTATACTTATTTATTTACTGGCTTGTTTACTCATTTATTATCTGTTTGCTCAATAAATTACAAACTCCAAGGGATGGGAAATTTGTCTTCTTTATTCACCCACAAATATTTAGTATCTAGCAGTGGCAGATAGTAGACAATCAAAAATTATTTTTTGAGTAAGCGAATTAGTATTTTAAGGATAAATCATTAAAAGTAGAATCAGTCTGTCAATGGACTGTACATGACTTCAAGGTTTTTGATGTGCATTTCCAAACTGCTTTGGGGAAAAGCAGTGTTTGGGAAAAAAAAAAAGTGTCTGAATTTGTACCCTATTAGCAGTGAGTGCTTTGAACATCTCCTCACACACTTGCTAGCACTGAGTATTATTTTTTAAATATTTGCCAGTTTTTAAAGATGAAAATAGTGTCTTTGATGACTAATGGAATTGGAAGTTTTTTTTCCTTCACATTTTCTGTTTCCATGAATTTTATTTTTTTCCTTTGCTTGTTGTCCTTTGTGATTAAGAGCTCTTCCTACATATGTCTGTGAGAATCACTGGCTTTTCTGTTGGTGATGCTAAGCTTCTGATCTCCCTGCTCACCACAGGCACTTTGCACAGACACCTAGCAGCGGTTCCTTTACTCTGGTTTCAGATGTGGTTTGTATTCACAACTCTTTAGACACCACTGATTTGTCAGCACCTGCGTGACCTCTAAATCAGTTTGGCAAAAAACAAAACCAAAAAACCCCAGACAGTTGTTTGACATGATTGATTGCATTTTGCATGTCTCACCTGGGGCTTTGGTGCTGTGCAGGCAGAGACTTGGGCTTCCTGGGAAAGTTAAAGAGCTCTAAAATCAGTCACCTTTTCTGCATTGCTTCATTTTCTTCATAAGAATATCTGGTTTACTATTAATTTTATGTGGCTGGCAAGATAGAGAGGTTCCTTGGAATCAGGGAATGTGTTTGTGCCAAAGCAGACGTTAAGTGGGTGCTGCATTTTTGCGCACACCTCTGGGTGAGGGGTTGGCAGGTGCCTCAGAAATGGTCTCATCTTGGGCCATAGGTATGCAAATGTTTGAATAGTGGTTTCCTAGTCAGGGACACCTGTGTGAACCTGTGCCACCCTCGGGGACATGTCAAAAGGTCTGTACTTGTCTCACCCATTCACTCAGCAAATGTTCAGTAGCTTGGAATTCAAAGCAAGACCAGAAAGGCAAGGCCCCTGCTGTTATACACGCTAAGGTTCAGTGTAAAAGGCAGATATTTAAGAAATAACCCAGGGAGGTCCAGTGGTTAGGACTCTGTGCTTCCAATGCAGGGGGCTGAAGCTGATGAACTGAGATTCCATATATCTGTTGGTGTGGCAAAAAAAGCAACCCATAAATAAGGTGCTAGGCAGAGAATAAGAGTGGCTTACGCTTTAGATGAAGGGTTTGAAAAGAACACTGGCTCTTTAGCCAACTGTCAAGCACAGCAAAGAAACCTATCAGGTAAGAGTATCTCTTCGTTGAAGAATGGTGAGGCCTCCACCAGGCCCCAGGAAAGAAATTGTTCATTGCCCATCAGTACCCATTCGCTCCTCTCTTAATACTTGAATCTCCAAGTTTTACATGGGTACAAGACTGCCTAGGTGAAAACTGTCCCTATGACTAATTTCTGGCCTATGGGAGAGAAGCAGAAGGGGTGTGTGCAACATCTGCTTACTATCTCTAATGGAAGAGGGTGTACTTTTCTTTATCCCCTCTTCCTTCATTCTGGATAAAAGGAGACATAATGACTGGAGCTCAAGGAGCCATTTTGGACCAAGAGGTAGAAGGGTCATGCTGGTGACGGCTGAGTAACAAGAGAGAAGGAGATTGGGCCACTGACCTGGTAGAATGTCACGATAGATCTAATTGTCCATCTCTGACCTTATTTACTTAGATGTAGACGTCTATCCTGTTTAAGCTATTATACTTCTAACTGACAACAGCCCTGTGGAGGTATCCTCCTGAGGGCAGGGACTGACTGACTTTGTATTTACCTCCCCAAAGCATCATGTGGTATGGGTCATGCATGGAGGCTGATGGGGGATCCACTTTTAAGGTGGGTCACTCATATTGCTGGCAAGCTGGTGCCAGCTGTGGGCAGGAGGCCTCAGTCCTTCACTATTTGGATACCTCCATAGGACTGGTTGAATGCCCTCATGACACGGAGGCTGGCTTCTCCCACAGAAAGGGATCTGAGAAAAAGCAAGGCAGAAACACAGTGTCTTCTGTGATGTGGTCTCAGAGGTTATCCTCTGCGATCTTCATAATACCTATAAAACCATGCTATTCAGAAGTGAAGGGCATGGCACAGCGTTACTGCCAGGAGGCTGGAATCCTTGGAAGCCACTTGGATGCTGTCCCAGTCTAGCCTTCAGACCCTCCCGCATGCTCAGGGAGGATACTTCATGGTTCCTCTTCTACCCTCAAGCAGAGAGTCTTTGGACTATAGCTCCGATGGTAAAGAATCTGCCTGTAATGCAGGAGATCCGGGTTCGATCCCTGGGTCAGGAAGATCCCCTAGAGAAGGAAATGGCAATCCACTCCAGTATTCTTGCCTGGAGAATCTCATGGACAGAGGAGCCTGGCGGGCTACAGTCCAAGGGGTCACAAAGAATCAGACACAACTAAGTGACTAGCACACACACAAAGAGAGTCTAAGTGGTAGGTGCCACCCGGAGGCCTCATGTTCTCTTGGGTCAGTGGGGTGGAGATATTATTTGACAGAAGACCACCTTATCAGATGGAAGGGGCCACTTACGCCTTAAAGATGAATGGTTCAAACTCAAATCTCCTTTCCCGCAGGGAACTAAGCAGAGAGTTCAGGGACCAGATCTCAGTGGAGGAGGGAGCAAAAAAGATAATAGCATTTGAGCTGAGCAATTGCTTAAGCTGATTAATGTGAGGAAAAAAGAGAAAGATTCTGCCAACAGCTGGGCTTGAGAAAGAGATTTCCTTCTGGTCAGTGGCTCTCTGCAGCTGAGCACATCAAGGGCAATACAGTAGAACTCTCCTAGGTATGTTCAGACTAATAAAGGTGATATATAGTCATTGACCTTCAACTGTGGGATCAGTGGTATAATGTAGCAAAACCACATTACCTCATCAGAACCGATGTCAAATCTCAGGAATTTTGAGAGCTGGTTATTAAACACAGTCATTATTAAGAATTAAATTGTGTGAAATAATTGTTTAGTTGCTAACTGATGTCTGAGTCTTTGCGATCCCATGGATCGTAGCCTGCCAGGCTCTGCTGTCCATGGGATTTCCCAGGCAAGAATGCTAGAGTGGGTTGCTATTTCTTTCTCCAGGGGATCTTCCTGACCCAGGGATCAAACCCATGTTGCCTGCATTGACAGGCAGATTCTTTACTGCTGAGCCACCAGGGAAGCCTGTAAAATAATTAGATTCTACTAAAACCAAAGGTAATAAGTAGTCAAAACATCACTTGTCAGTTTATTTACTCTGATCTACACTTTTGAGGTTATTTACATTTTGTGTTTGTGTGGTGAAGATACTATATAATAGTGAGCTTCTAGCGTCTCTCCCCAGCCCTGCCCCAGGGCCTCATGATGGTTCCTTGAAATTCGCCATGGTGGGAATACTTCCACCACAGGAGTTGGCTGATGCTACAGTCAGTGGCTGCTCAGCCAGTGGGTTGTTAAGCACTTTCCAGCGCTCCACTGTGAAGGGCCTGACCTGGAACGGTTGTCTGGTCCTGAGGGTGGTCCAGGAAGGAGGGCACTTGTGAGGCAGGAACACGCCTTGGGCTCTGCTCCTGTCACCCTGACCCTCAGGTGATGAGTGAGTGTCCTCTTCTCTCTGGACCTCAGGAGGAGTAGGAGGACCCTGGGTTCCTTTCTAGCCTTAGAAGACTACCCAAGAGCTGTAATTTTAAGAGGCTTAATGGCGCCCCTTACTACAGATACTGGTCACCAGACGTCTGTTTCACGGAGGGTTATTAATCCTGGGCCCAGGCAGCAGTAACGGTGTGAAGATGTCTCCTGGTAGACTTTGAAGGAGTCCAGGAAAGGAAAGTGACCTGAATTTGACCAAAAGGCCGAGACATTCCTGCAAATTGACAGATACCATAGAAAAATGAAAACTCCCAAAGCTTTCATGGAAACCAAGGACTAACTTCAGAACAGGACTGTCTCAACAGCCTCTTTCCTGCCCTCCAGCCCTGCACAGCTGCCCCCAGTTCATCCAACTGGAAGACTGGATCTCACCAGGAAAGAAGCAGTTAATCCGTGGCCCCCACAGCAGTGATTCTTCCTTCTGCTGTCGATGCCGCAGACCATTAAAATGTGATATGGCGTGTATCGCGGTCCGTTTCCCGGATGTGAGGAGTGTGGCAACAGGTCTGGGACTGCAGCATTTTGCCAGCTACGCTCGGATTCCCCAGAGCCAGAGATCACGCTGGGATGCGGGAGATGTAGCTGGGGTTTGGAGCAGTCCTGTTGCCCCCTTGGAGCTCTCACTGCCCTGGGGAAGCCTGGCAGGGGATGGGGGTGTGGAGTCCAGGAGCCACTTGGTGAGAATTGCAGGATCATTCACACTGGAAGCGTCTCCAGAGATCCCATTTTATGGATGAGTACGCTGAGGCTCACACCAGAGCCCAGAGCGCTTAAAGCCAGGGCCCAACTCCGTGGACCCCTGCCCCAGCAGGAGCGGCATCTGGTCTTCTGCACGGGAAACAAAGCGGAAACTCTGTTAGTTACTAGACCTGGATCTGTTGGCTCCTTTTCCAAAGGGTTCCAGAATGTAATGTCAACAGTGCCCAGAGCTGTTTGGGCCTCCACGGCTCACAGTACAACCTCTAATCCTTTCCATTAAAATAGCCAGCTCCATCTGGAGGGCCTGGGAAGCAGTGCTGGAATTAGGGGACGGAGAGATCCCGGCACTGTCCCCGAGGGCAGCTCCAGGCCCACCTGCAGGGTGGTGCGTGGGGGGCAGCCTCTATGGGGAGGAGGACAGTGGAGGTGGAGGCCTGTCTCTGCAGCAGCAGTGACGCTTGATCTGGTGGTCTGGCTGGCGAGCTGGAATCAGTCCCCTCCAGGGCTGAGTGTGGCCTGTGCTGCTTCCCACTGCGTGTCCCTTGGTGCTGCCTCTCCTCCCTTCCCCCGGCTGTGGCTCTGGTCGCTGCCTGGACCACAGCAGGCAGTCACTCCACCTCCTCCCCAGCTGCCACAGGTGCTCCCTGGGAGCTCTCCTTTTGCACTCAGAGTTCTTTCTCAATACAGTTGGATGGATCCCGTCCCTAGTCCACTGACCATCTTCATGGGCTCCCGAGGCCCACAGTGAAGTTCATTAACTTCCCAGGCCTGCTTGGCTTGGGAAGATGCGCCTCTACCCACGCTCCCACGTATTACACTCAAGGTCCTCTCCTTAGAGGGAGGAGGTTGGCATCAAAGAAGAGAGGGATTTGAGTGGTGACTTAACTCCACCTGGTCCTGCCTGGTGGCTCACTGATGTGCCTGGTGCTGTGCCCCCCGTTACCCCCTGCCTGGCGCCCACCTCTCTTCTATGCCCTCCCTCCTGAAGGAGCCCAGTAATGTCAGTGAGAGATGGGAGGATGGAGTGGGGTTCAGGGGTTGATCCCCCTTTAGCCCAAAGAGTAGCTTCCTGTTTAGAGTCCATTCCTGATGTTGAGAAAGATCAAAGGCAAAAGGAGTAGGGAGCAGCAGAGGATGAGATGGTTGGATGGCATCACCGACTCAACGGACATGAATTTGAGCAAACTCCAGGAGACAGTAAAGGACAGGGGAGCCTAGTGTGCTGAAGTCCATGGTGTTGCAGAGTCAGATATGACTTAGCAAACGGACAGCAACAGCAGAGCCAAGTGGGAAACAAATAATTTCCCCCAAGTCCTATTCAAAAAAATGCTCACAGTGAATATGTTAATGAGTATAATGAAAACACACTGACACGGTCCCTCTGGGCTGAGCACTGTGTATGCAGCATCTCACATGAGCCTGTGAGGTAGGTGTCCCATCTCCTTACTTTGTAAACCCCATTTTACAGATGGCAAAATTGAAGCCAAAACAGAAGACAAAAAAAGAGGTGAGGTTCCCCTAACACGAGAGCCAGCATGCAAACCCAGGTCCTTTCCACTCCCAGACCTGCACACTGAACTCCTTCAGTCAACTGCGTTCCAGAAGCCTGTTAACAGCCAAAGTGGACCTGGCTGGGCGGGACCCTGACAAACCTCGGGGCTGAGCAGACGGCTGCTTGGACGCCTGTGCAGCTCCGTCCTCCTCTGTAATACAACGTGCTGGAGGCAGCCACTCGGAAAATTGAAAAATGATGAAGGCCCGAGTGAGATGACCATTTTGATATCAGTCAATGGTTTTGTGCTCTGGGCGGGGGGACTAGGTGAAAGCAAAAAGATCTTTTGTCAGAGCTGTCTGCCGGGAGCTGGGAACAAGCCATAACAGAGAGCTGGCACCACGGAAGGGGCTGAAACCCTGCCGTCACCCCACTGGGGAGCCCCCTTAGCGGCACAGCCCACCCTCCAACCCTCCTGGACATGGGAGACTTGCTGGGGCTCCCAGCCCTGCCATCTCCCGTGGGAGCCCCAGACCCAACCAGAGAAGGAGGTTCTAACCCAGAGCTGGGAACTCTAACACAGAACTCAACTTTCTCAAGGACCCTGCTGCCCGGGTGTTATTTTTGTTAAGAGGACCAGATTATGGAATGGATGGAATGGATGCTAGTTAAAGCGCAGCCGGAGGAGTGGAGGGAGATCTGGGAGGCTCCTTAGGGGACCGGCGGGGACGGAGACGGGAGGGCAGACGCTAAGCACTGACAGCATCGGCTCAGATTCTTTGAGCCAGATGCACATCGAGCCCTGAATCCTAGCCGGCAAGGGGCACGAGGAAGCCGCGGGGCGCCTGGCCTTGACCTACCTGATCTCAGCCGTTACACCCACTCTCACCATAGCCTCTGAGACAGGCTGCATTCGTGGGCACAGGGTTCCACCTCATCGGCCTCAACTGAAAAGCCAAGTGGAGAATGAGGCATGGCAGGGAGAGGGGAACCTCTGTTGAATGTCTGCTGGTGCAGGGAACTGTGCTGGGTGCTTATAATTTCATTCAGTGTCTCTGTGTTCCTCTGGGACATGCAGTAAAGGAAATGAATCTGAAGTGATGGGTCCCTACCCACGCTGATGGAAGGGAGCTCAGGTTAGGAGGGAAGCTCCTGGGTATGGGCCCAGAGAAGGAGAGCAAGCAAATCTGGTGCCTCAGGGGAAACACAGGGATCGGCCCGGAGGGTCAGCTTCTGTGGATGGAGGAGGGGTCCCCGGGCTCCAGGGGAGGAAAGGCAGAACCCAGTGTCGCCACGACTGTGGGCTCGCTCACCTGCTGGACTTGGAAAGAAGGCCTGTGTGTGTAAGGGCGAGTCACCGTTGATCTCCAGCATTGACTCTGACCCCAGCTGGAAGAGGTGTAGATGACACGGAAGGTATGGATCAGCAATATGTTGGAGGCCAAGCTTGAGTGCCCTGGTGGGCTTGGAAGCATCCCACGGCCAGGGGGATTTAGCTATGTGGCTTCTTTGTCAGCAAAAGACCTGAAAAGAGATGGGTTTCCCTTGGTTCAGGGGGCTTGAGCTAGGCACAGGGGTAATGCTGTCAGTCCCTAGAGCAAGTGACTGACGTCTAGAAACCTGCTGTGCCGAGTCTATCACCTCGACAACCTGTATCATGTGGTGGAAACACATGTCACTGAAGTAAAGCTCAGATCCCAGCTAACGGTGAGCAGCTTTGTAATCTCAGGCAACTTGGGTGACCTCCCTGGGCTCCGGTTATTAAGCCTCAGTTTCCCGGAGTGCGTGAAAGGCAAGCTGATAGCCCTTCCAGAGTTATCATGCAGTGCCCTCCGTGCAGAGCCTAGGATGGAGCATGCAGGGCATGGTAGCCACTGGCACCTTGGCCATAGGAAGAAGTGAGAAGCTGGCACTTAGTTGCAGGTGAGGAAAGAAAGCAGCTTTGGCAAAGCCTTCCCATCTGTAGACTGGAGTGGGTAGAAAGGGGTTTGACTGTATCCTGTGGATCTCTTATAGCCTTCTCAGCTCCCCAGTCTCAGATTCTGGCGTTTATAAGACCTGAGACAGTAGATCATGGGAAGACAATGTCTCCACATGATAGAGAAATTGTGATGCGAGTTGCAGGTAGACCAGTTGGCTCGTTGCTTAGCAGGCCCCAGAGATGCAGCTGTTGACCGGGTGTGCGCCTCTCCTCCCATGGAAGCACTGATGGCAGGTGTCCTCCTCTTCCCCATTCCTCAGCAATGACAGACCCTCTGATATGCAGAACCTACTCCCTCCCATCAGAGAGCTTTCAAGCTGTCTGCATCAATAGGGGAGTCAAAACAGAGAAAGTGTTGGTGACTCTGATGAAGTTGGGTCTGATTTCTCCTTGACTGTAGCTCCTAATTGCTTTCTGTGGCCCGAGGGTCTTGGGAATTTACAGCTTTGAGCCAGTCCCTGTTTTAACACAGTCAATATCTGCTGTCTCTGTCCAAAGTGGACGTCTTTGAGCAAGGATCAAATAGTCTTGGAACTTGGGGTGAAGGGCATAGGGCCTGGAAGAGGTCTCTTTCTAGTTATTTTCCCTTTGGGAATGGAGAAGACAAAATGTATTTAAATACAACAGTCTCCAAACAAACAAAATAGTCTCAGCTTAGGCTTGTCGATGGTTTGTTACCAGTTCTCATGAATGACAGAAAAAGGCTTTTCAGATTCTTTCCCATTACAGGTTACTGTAAGATACGGAGCAGAGTCGTCTGTGCTGTATACCACGGTTCCCTGTTGCTCACCTATTTTATATATAGTGATGTGTATATGTTTGGAGAAGGCAGTGGCACCCACTCCAATACTCTTGCCTGGAGAATCCCAGGGATGGGGGAGCCTGGTGGGCTGCCGTCCATGGGGTCGCGAAGAGTCAGACACGACTGAGCGACTTCACTTTCACTTTTCACTCTCATGCATTGGAGAAGGAAATGGCAACCCACTTCAGTGTTCTTGCCTGGAGAATCCCAGGGATGGGGGAGCCTGGTGGGCTGCCGTCTCTGGGGTCGCACAGAGTCTGACGTGACCGAAGCGACTTAGCAGCAGCAGCAGCAGTGTGTATATGTTAATCCCAAACTCCTAAAAAATATGAGGAGATAACTCGTAGTGATTTTGATTTTCATTTCTGGTGTGGTCTTTTGTTTTGGCAGGGTAATAAGCAATTGGGCCACTGATTTGGGGTGACTCAGATTATTTACATACACAGAAGCCTGAAAACAACACTTGCCTGGGGACTTATACCCCAGGACAGCCCTGTCTGTCATCTTTAGCTGCCCCTTCCTTGGGTTCTAAAAGTAAACCCCCTTTGCTCTCGGGCACACCCATCTGGTCAGCGGATCCTAGCCTCAGTGCATTGCGGGGCTGGAGTCGTCCTCTGCTGGTTTGTGGGACAAACATTTTAGAAATCTGGGAGATCCCCAGTGTGGCCCCTAAACTGACGCAGTCTGAAAATCCAACTATAATCTCCTCCCGGGTGTGGCCAGGTCTGTGGGAGAAGTATTATTAATGTGTTTCTTATGCCTGACTTCCCCTGTCCAGTGTTTACTGGGTCCCTGTCACAAGCGTCAGATGTTACAGCACTGCATTCCAAGTGATGTCTCAATTTCACAAATGATTTACCCACAAGAAATGAATACCTTTATTAACCTTGCAAGACTCCTGGAGGGAAATTGTTTTTTGTTTTTTTTTTTAAGATAGGAGAGAGCCAAGAACATGGCTAATATCTAAATAGATGTCTTTCCCACTCTCATTTCCTGGTAGGACACACTGATCTAATCTTTCTGGAGGGCAATTTGGCAGCACTCACTGAAGCCTTTAAAACGTACTTACCCTCTAACCCAACAAATTAGTTTCTAGGAATTTGCCCCCAAAAAGAACTCAAGACGTTTTCCAAGACAGACCTAGGAGGACCCTTGTTTTAGTGTGTTTTAGAATGGTGAGACAGTTTAAAAAAAAAATTCGGATTGGAGCACGATTGCTTTATAGAGTTGTGTTAGTTTCTGTTGTGTGAGGGTGTGAGTCAGCTGTATGTACACAAATATCCCCTCCCTCTTTAGCTTCCCCCACCCCACCCCACTCCACCCCTCTAGGTAGTCACAGAGCAGCCAGCTGAGCTCCCTCTGCTTTCCTGCAGCTTCCTATTAGCTATCTAGAATAGTGAGACAGTTTTAAAACACATACTGAAAGCCAGCAGCTGGGAGTGGGTGACAAAGACGGTGAGCACGCATACACTGGAGCCCTAACCCGTCACTGAAAATGTTTGTGCAAGAAAACAATGACTGGTATGGAAAAATGCTTACGATGCGTTGTCTATCTCCATAAAGAGGAAAACTAAACAGGTAGTAGTCTCTCAGTTTGTTTTTTTGTTTAATCTCTCTGGGTATGTATGAAAAAGAGAGGAAAGCTCTATGTCAAAGTATCGTAGTGGGGACTATGCTTTTTTACCTAGAATTTTAATATTTCAATAATTACTGTGTTACACATCTAATCATTTGAAAGTAATGAAAATTATGCGCCTGATTAAAGCCTCTTGATGAAAGTGAAGGAGGAGAGCGAAAAAGTTGGCTTAAGGCTCAACATTCAGAAAACGAAGATCATGGCATCCGGTCCCATCACTTCATGGGAAATAGATGGGGAAACAGTGGAAACAGTGTCAGACTTTATTTTTTGGGGCTCCAAAATCAGTGCAGATGGTGACTGCAGCCATGAAATTAAAAGACGCTTACTCCTTGGAAGAAAAGTTATGACCAACCTGGATAGTATATTCAAAAGCAGAGACATTACTTTGCCGACTAAGGTCCGCCTAGTCAAGGCTATGGTTTTTCCTGTGGTCATGTATGGATGTGAAAGTTGGACTGTGAAGAAAGCTGAGCGCCGAAGAATCGATGCTTTTGAACTGTGGTGTTGGAGAAGACTCTTGAGAGTCCCTTGGACTGCAAGGAGATCCAACCAGTCCATTCTGAAGGAGATCAACCCTGGGATTTCTTTGGAAGGAATGATGCTAAAGCTGAAACTCCAGTACTTAGGCTGTCTCTTATACACATCTCCCATGGATGGAGGAGCCCGGTGGGCTGCAGTCCATGGGGTCGCNNNAAGGAATGATGCTAAAGCTGAAACTCCAGTACTTTGGCCACCTCATGCGAGGAGTTGACTCATTGGAAAAGACTCTTATGCTGGGAGGGATTGGGGGCAGGAGGAGAAGGGGACGACCGAGGATGAGATGGCTGGATGGCATCACGAACTTGATGGACGTGAGTCTGAGTGAACTCCAGGAGATGGTAATGAACAGGGAGGCCTGGCGTGCTGCGATTCATGGGGTCGCAAAGAGTCGGACACGACTGAGCGACTGAACTGAACTGAACTGAACTGATTACTTCCGTGCTTCCCCACAGGCAAGCCCATCTGAACTACCACTCTGGTGAGACTCCTTGAGGAATTGCCAGTCACTGGGGCTGCTGGATACACTTCTCCCTGCCGGGGCCCGAAGGAGTGAAGTGAGTGACTCCGTGCCTGCCTTCAAGGAGCCTGTCTCCAGAATAGGGGAGTCAGACCCTTCCAGGAGGAAGCCTGGGTCTCTGCTAGCGGAGTCTGGGAAGCGGACTGGGAAGGGGTCTTACAGAACTGGACACATTGAGGCCACTGGCTATGAGACACCTGTGACTGTTGCACAGGGTCTTAAGGCACGGTTGTGGGTAAGTGTTTTCCAAGGGAGTCCTGAGGGAGAGTCTTTCAGCTCTGCAAGGGCTGCCCCCCTCTGGTGAGCCCCCCGTCCTTCAGTGTGACTCATACGAACCCCATCCTGGGGGACCAATGCCTCGTGAAACACTCTGACACTATTTAGGTCTCGCAAGGAGGTCCCTTCCTCCTGAGGTCTGGTCCTAGCTTAGAAGCGCAGAAACCCCAACCATAGCTCTTTCTCGAGCCTTCTTGCCACACACATCTGGCTACGTCCAGACGTCGCTGGGTGTGGGAAAAATTGTTCCCTATTTTCTAAGCCCCTGTCGGCTGAATTTCTCTTTTACTTACAGCCGAATTCACGTCGAGCTGATGATATCGCCTACTGGCTGCCGGCACTGAGCCAGTTATGGTACCGTCGGAATTCAGCTTTCCTCTTTGTAAAACAGAAACATGATCCCTGGTTATGGTGAGGATAAATAACACAGATGCCTAAAGAGCTCAGCACACACAGGAGGTGCTCAGGAAACGTTCCTTATGCAGAAGACTCGGGTTTGATCCCTGGGTTAGGAAGATCCCCTAGAGAAGGAAATGGCAGCCCACCCCAGCATTCTTGCCTGGGAAATCCCATGGACAGGGGAGCCTGGTGGGCTACAGTCCGTGGGGTTGCAAAAGAGTCGGAATGACTGAGTTACTGAAAACACACAGGTCCAGTGATGAGTTTGTAGAGAATCCGTGGCAGACGGCCCCTCCTGGAGCAGGTCGGATAGTCCTGCTCTGTTGCCCATCCTGGTGTCACAGCTGTGGGCACCGTATTTCTGGCCCCCACTCTCTCCTTCAACCCAGCAGCTCTGCCCCAGGAGAACAGTTCCCAGGTTGGCATGGCTCCCCCGGCCCGCTTACCCTGCTGGACCAGGAGTGCAGACACTGGGTGAACCTCCCAAGCCTCTTACCTCCAACCAGGCTTATTACTCACAGATAGGAGTAAAAATGCAATGCCCGAGATTTACACTCTCCGGCCATTGGCAACATCCTAACCACAGGTTACACGAGAGGACATGCCCTCAGTGACAGGATGTCTGTTTGACTTCCTCTGACAGCCACTGCAGGCTAACTCATCAAGTGGAGGCCCATTTCCTCCTTTCCTTCTACTGCAGAGCAAGGTTCCTGATCAGTCTGGGAGTTGGCGTGCTCAGCTCAGAGCGTTTGGCTGGAACAAAATCATTTTTGCTCTGCTTTTCCTGGCCCTGGGGTTTTGGAGTTGATGAAACGAGCAAATCCAGGCCAGATGACCAGCAGGAATCGGAAATCAGGCGTAGGGAGGTGGGCCTGCTCCACTGCCCTCTCTGTGTAGTCAGAGAAGCTGGCAAGGATTCATACTCTGCTGCGGAGTGGGCCACTGTGCTGCTTCCAACTTGCTGTGTGGCTGGATCCTGGTACTGCTTCTGTCGTGAGCTGAAGTCATCAGGGGGTAATAACGTGAGGGGAAGGCACACACCTGCACACATGCCCACTCGGGCCAGGATCTCCCGGGGGTGACAGAGCAAAGTGAAACCAGCTCTGTACTCAGATGGTCTNACCACTCTGGTGAGACTCCTTGAGGAATTGCCAGTCACTGGGGCTGCTGGATACACTTCTCCCTGCCGGGGCCCGAAGGAGTGAAGTGAGTGACTCCGTGCCTGCCTTCAAGGAGCCTGTCTCCAGAATAGGGGAGTCAGACCCTTCCAGGAGGAAGCCTGGGTCTCTGCTAGCGGAGTCTGGGAAGCGGACTGGGAAGGGGTCTTACAGAACTGGACACATTGAGGCCACTGGCTATGAGACACCTGTGACTGTTGCACAGGGTCTTAAGGCACGGTTGTGGGTAAGTGTTTTCCAAGGGAGTCCTGAGGGAGAGTCTTTCAGCTCTGCAAGGGCTGCCCCCCTCTGGTGAGCCCCCCGTCCTTCAGTGTGACTCATACGAACCCCATCCTGGGGGACCAATGCCTCGTGAAACACTCTGACACTATTTAGGTCTCGCAAGGAGGTCCCTTCCTCCTGAGGTCTGGTCCTAGCTTAGAAGCGCAGAAACCCCAACCATAGCTCTTTCTCGAGCCTTCTTGCCACACACATCTGGCTACGTCCAGACGTCGCTGGGTGTGGGAAAAATTGTTCCCTATTTTCTAAGCCCCTGTCGGCTGAATTTCTCTTTTACTTACAGCCGAATTCACGTCGAGCTGATGATATCGCCTACTGGCTGCCGGCACTGAGCCAGTTATGGTACCGTCCGAATTCAGCTTTCCTCTTTGTAAAACAGAAACATGATCCCTGGTTATGGTGAGGATAAATAACACAGATGCCTAAAGAGCTCAGCACACACAGGAGGTGCTCAGGAAACGTTCCTTATGCAGAAGACTCGGGTTTGATCCCTGGGTTAGGAAGATCCCCTAGAGAAGGAAATGGCAGCCCACCCCAGCATTCTTGCCTGGGAAATCCCATGGACAGGGGAGCCTGGTGGGCTACAGTCCGTGGGGTTGCAAAAGAGTCGGAATGACTGAGTTACTGAAAACACACAGGTCCAGTGATGAGTTTGTAGAGAATCCGTGGCAGACGGCCCCTCCTGGAGCAGGTCGGATAGTCCTGCTCTGTTGCCCATCCTGGTGTCACAGCTGTGGGCACCGTATTTCTGGCCCCCACTCTCTCCTTCAACCCAGCAGCTCTGCCCCAGGAGAACAGTTCCCAGGTTGGCATGGCTCCCCCGGCCCGCTTACCCTGCTGGACCAGGAGTGCAGACACTGGGTGAACCTCCCAAGCCTCTTACCTCCAATCAGGCTTATTACTCACAGATAGGAGTAAAAATGCAATGCCCGAGATTTACACTCTCCGGCCATTGGCAACATCCTAACCACAGGTTACACGAGAGGACATGCCCTCAGTGACAGGATGTCTGTTTGACTTCCTCTGACAGCCACTGCAGGCTAACTCATCAAGTGGAGGCCCATTTCCTCCTTTCCTTCTACTGCAGAGCAAGGTTCCTGATCAGTCTGGGAGTTGGCGTGCTCAGCTCAGAGCGTTTGGCTGGAACAAAATCATTTTTGCTCTGCTTTTCCTGGCCCTGGGGTTTTGGAGTTGATGAAACGAGCAAATCCAGGCCAGATGACCAGCAGGAATCGGAAATCAGGCGTAGGGAGGTGGGCCTGCTCCACTGCCCTCTCTGTGTAGTCAGAGAAGCTGGCAAGGATTCACACTCTGCTGCGGAGTGGGCCACTGTGCTGCTTCCAACTTGCTGTGTGGCTGGATCCTGGTACTGCTTCTGTCGTGAGCTGAAGTCATCAGGGGGTAATAACGTGAGGGGAAGGCACACACCTGCACACATGCCCACTCGGGCCAGGATCTCCCGGGGGTGACAGAGCAAAGTGAAACCAGCTCTGTACTCAGATGGTCTGAAGTTTGCATCCCAACCCCAGCGCTGACTAGCTGGTGGCTTTTTGAGTGAATTCACCTTTCTGGGCCTCAGTTTCCTCATCTGTAAAATGGGGATGATAAAAGCTTCCAACCCAGAGGGCTGTTGTGAGATGATACTCACAGGAGGGCTGCTGCCACAATTAGGTGATGGTGCATGTTGGTACAAGCGAGGGCCCCAGGAAGGTGGGGCTGACTCTGCCCACACGCACAGGAAGTGGACGCTGAAGGTCACTCACAGGTGTCCCTGGGATAAAAGGTGGGCACTTGGGAGCGCACACTCTGTGTGTGAATGCTAAGAGGAAGGGACTTCCTTGGCGGTCCAGTGGCTCAGACTCCTCGCTCCCAATGCGGCAGGCCTGGGTTCAATTCCTGGTCACGGAACTAGATGTCACAAGCTGCAACCAAGACCTGCTGCAACCAAGACCAAGACCTGCTGCAACCAAGACCTGCTGCAACCAAGACCAAGACCTGCTGCAACCAAGACCTGCTTGCAGGAAAGAAAGAAAGATTCTAAAAAACAAAGAGAGCAAAGTAGGAGCAAGGCAGTAGGGGGTTCAAGCCGAGCAGACCTGGTGGGTAGGCGTGGTGGGGCAAGGCGGGCAGAGGGTGCCAGGCTGCATGTAGGAGCCAGTGGCCTGGGTCAGGGTGCATAACCGTGGCATTGGCCCTCAATCTGCAGGGAGGGGAGGGAAGGCAGACACGCCTCCTTGGACCACCCTGGAGGAGGCCCTTGCCGGCATCCTGCAGTCCTGGGATCCCCTCCCGTGGGAATGACTCATGAAGGCCTCCCAGGCAGGCTCTGGGAGATTCTCAGGTTAATTCAGGCCACCTGAGACAAGGACTTTACCATGAGTGGGGTGGGGAAGGGAGAGAAAGCACAGACTCCTGACATCCAGGACAGACATGGACTTCCCTCACCTGGGAGAAGATTCTGATGTCCCCTGGATGCTGGGAGGCTCAGAGGCATTCTCAGTTGTCGGGAGGCCAGTGAAAGGGCCTTCTGCTTCTCTAGGGTCAGACAGGCTTTCATAAGAGGAGGAAGCACAAGAGAAACTGGAATAAAATCCAAAGCGATGGCTGCAATTAGAGGATCGAGGGCAGGGTCTCCCCTGGGAAGCATCTCTCAGCTGCTGTGAATGCCACTGCTTTGCCCTGAGCTGCAAAACAAACCCACCCCTGTCTCCCACCCCACCATACACATGTGTCTGTAAACAGATCACTTGAGCAGAGTCCCTATCACCACAGCGGAGCTGGGACAGGATGACAGTCACGCTCAGCTGAGGAACCAGGGACCAGAGACCCCAGCCTCATTTTCCCTCAGACCATTAATGAGTCTGGATGTGTATTTTTGGAAACAGTAATGAATGCTTTTCAGGAAATGAAGGGAAAGGTGAAATAAATTGCCATTGCCACATGTTTGTGGTTGGTCTGTATTTATTTTTAAAATAATTATGCTATTGAATTCAATCATCTCTAGCTATGAAAGTGACTAGATTCTAGTGGATCTGGAGTCTGTGGTCTGGNAATGAAGGGAAAGGTGAAATAAATTGCCATTGCCACATGTTTGTGGTTGGTCTGTATTTATTTTTAAAATAATTATGCTATTGAATTCAATCATCTCTAGCTATAAAAGTGACTAGATTCTAGTGGATCTGGAGTCTGTGGTCTGGAGCCAGAAGCAGGCATCGAGGGGCGAGGTCTTGGGGAATGGGGAGTTGGGGCTCAGGCTAAGAGGAGGGGAAAAGGAAGAAGATGAGGCAGGCGGGTCAGAAACGAAATCTCCCTCCACAGAGACTTGTTGCTGCCCTGTGCCCATTTCAAAGATGGAGAAACTGAGCCTGAAGGAATTCTTGACGGAGGAGATGAGAAACAAAGACGTGATCGAGCTGGTTTTTATCATTCAGCAATGGGCACTCGCTTGTGTTCACAGATGGTGAGCAAACCAAGTCAGATAGAGGCAGAGAGAGAAACCTGGTTCCATCCCTGCTTTCTGCCACCGTTGCCTCCATGTCAGGCTGGGTCCCCGCTGTCTCTCCCCCACAGCTTTTGCTGTACTTCCAGCTTCCTGGCCCAACTCTCTCTCTGATCCAGTTTCTACCTGTGACTGGGGGATCTGGAGAGTCTATCTGCACCTCTAAAATCTTTCCATGACTCCCTCTTGCCAACTGGAAAACATCCAAACCCATTAGTCTGGCTCCAAAGGAACTTTAATGATGCAGCCTCATGTGTCTTCCTAAGCCTTTGCCCAGCAACCTCCCCTTGTCACCCTGCTCTCAAGCCCCCTCCCCACGCAAACCACAGACTTTTGAATCCTCTGTGCTATTTGCCATCCCCTCTCCTGGAATGCCTTTCCCTAGGATTCACCTGGAAATCTTTACTCATCACTGAGACTCAGGTAAAAATCATCTCTCAGGGTGGTCCTCCCTGAACATCCTGGGGTGGAGGTGGGGAGTACGCCAGCCTGCCCCCACACCATAGAGTGTCATGGTTGGTTTCCAAGGGTGTCTCCCTGCCTGGGTTTGGCACAAAGTCAAATCAACAAATATTTCCCGAGAGAATGGGGTTGCGGTCCCGAGCGCAACCTCCAGTCCTCCTTGACAGGGAGGGACCTGAGAAGGGGTCTCTGAGTCCGATGGGCTTTCTCAGGGCCCTCCAAGTCCTGCCCAAGGTAACCCTGTTTCTTCATGCTTGAGCTGGGGCACCGGGAGGTTGGGAAGCCTGCCCATCCAACCAGCTCCTAAAGGCCCAGCTTTCCTGCTCTGGGCTCTGAGATGAGGGAAGGGGCTGGGCTATTCTCAGTCCTGCCTTTCTTCTTCCTCTGGCTGGGACCAAGAGGGGGGCACCTGTTTCCTTCTGATAAAAGGACCGGTCAGTTTATAGCTCTCTGCCGAGCAGTTGTGATGACAGTCAGAAGAGCCCTATTAGAGGGGCCGCCAACACAAGGACATGAAAGATACATGTTCTGTGAATTCGTTTGCATAGAACCGGCTATAATTTTTTCCCCTCGGGAGAATGGGATGTCACAAATCTAACAGGCATTTAACAACTAGGGTAAGAAGAGGGGGAAAAGAAGTTGTCTGGACTTCAAAAGCAACACTTCCTTGGCAGAAAGGATGTGAGAACAACTTGACAAGATAGAGGGTGCAAAGTAATGAGTTGTGTGGATGCTCCAGACAAAACCGTCCTCTAGAAGACCAGGCAGTACCTGGATGGTGGCTCTGAAAGCATCAGAGAAAGAGGACCACAGGCAGGCAGGGGGGATCATCCTAGTTCCTGGGATGATGACGTTTTATGTTCACCACAAAGGAGTGTGTGTGTGTGTGTGTATTCCATATGAGCACCAGTGTGTGTGACCTGAATCTCCATGCAGACTTTGAAAGTTGAATGTTGTATCCGTCAGCAATTGTCATCTTGATGCTGTGTAACAAACCCCTCCAAATGTTAAAATGACAATTACTCATTGTTTTCAGGTACGCAGCAGTTCACCTGGGCTGTCTTGGCCTTTTACTTCCTGGCTCTGGGCGTTAGGGTCTACGGTGCAGTTTGGGACAAGGTGTGCCTTCTGCTGAGGCATCCTCCTTGGACTACAGTCACCAGGGTGTGTGGTCTGCCATGTGTGTCTCATTCTGGGGCCCAGGCTGTGGCGGCAGTGCTTGCTGGACCGTGGTCTTCTCTTGATGGGTCTCCAGAGTGAAAGAGAAGACCCCTCTTGGTAGCACACCACAGGCTCATGGTCAAGCCTCAAGTTAAGGGTCAGGGAAGTGTTCCTGCTTGGCACGAGGCCATCGCATGGTCTACAACTGGGCCCAGCGATTCAATCTACCACTCATCTCTCAGGTCCAGGAGTCATGTGAGAGTTGGACTATAAAGAAAGCTGAGCGCTGAACAATTGATGCTTTTGAACTGTGGGGTTGGAGAAGACTCTTGAGAGTCCCTTGGACTGCAAGGAGATCCAATCAGTCCATCCTAAAGGAAATCAGTCCTGAATATTCATTGGAAGGACTGATGCTGAAGCTCCAATACTTTGGCCACCTGATGCCAAGAACTGACTCATTGGAAAAGACCCTGATGCTGGGAAAGATTGAAGGCAGAGGAGAAAGGGACAACAAAGGATGAGATGGTTGGATGGCATCACCGACTCAGTGGACATGAGTTTGAGCAGGCTCCCGGAGTTGGTGATGGACAGGGAGGCCTGGTGTGCTGCAGTCCATGGGGTTGCAAATGTCGGACACGACTGAGCAACTGAACTGAACTCATTAGAGGGGCTTTAAGTGACATGGTCTCACCCTCACGTACATTGTCATGTGTCTCAGTGGATGTGGAACCATTCTGTGTGTGCACTAATGTGCTTTGCTCAATGATCGATCCCAAATGAGGATCATAAAATGATTTTAGCGAGAGGACTGAAAGGGTTCACATGAAGAATTGCGGAGAGTCATGGTGTTTTTGGTGCTGCTTCAATTTCAGGGCAGGAGTTCAAAAAGTCTGCCTCTGGTGTAGAAATTATAACCTGTAAGAAGCCACTCTGTGCACCGTCACCTTAGTGTATGTAAGTTGGGGTCCTATCTTGAGCTCCTAAGAGGGGAGGGCACCGCCAAGAAGACTTAATGTTCCCATCTCTGCAAGCAAGCTTCACAATCTATTATTTGGAGGCCAATACTGTTTCAGGTTTCCCTGGTGGCTCAGACAGTAAAGAATCTGCCTGTAATGTAGGAGACCTGGGTTCGATCTTCCCTAGGTCAGGAAGATCTCCTGGAGAAGAGAATGGCTCCCCACTCCAGTATTCTTGCCTGGAGCATCCCATGGGCAGAGGAGCCTGGTGGGCTACAGTCCGTGGGGTTGCAAGAGTTGGACATGACTGAATGACTGACATTTTCACAAGGAGGAGTTGAAGCGAGTTTATGCTTGAAGGACTGCCTCCATGGAAACTGTTGAAAGTGTCCCCACAGGTAAAGAAAAAGCCCAGTCTTGGCTGGGGTCTGTACCTAGCAAGGCAGGTGAAGTGAAGGGAAGTGAAGTCGCTCAGTCGTGTCCGACTCTTTGCGACCCCATAGACTGCAGCCTACCAGGCTCCTCCGTCCATGGGATTTTCCAGGCAAGAGTACTGGAGTGGGGTGCCGTTGCCTTCTCCAGAGGATCTTCCCGACCCAGGGATCGAACCCGGGTCTCCCACATTGTAGGCAGACGTTTTACCATCTGAGCCACCAGGGAAGCAAGGCAGGTGGTGGGACAGAAATAAATGTATGGATCCGAGCTCTTCAGGTAGGGGGCTTGGCGGGTCCTCTGCCCAGAGGCAGCAGCAGGGAGATTTTTCAGCGGCTCGGGGAGCTGGTTTCCACCAGCTCTCAGCAACCATGTTAGTTACACTTGCTTTTTATTTTTCACGAGATGAATTTTTAATTTTTATGACAGTATTGGGAAAATTTCAAAGCATCCCACGGCAGGCTCAAGCTTGCTGTGTATTCTGTCAGTCAGGGCTTCCACACGGGTCAATAAAGCCTCCCAAAGGAAATGAAAGTCAGCTTGTCCAGCCTTTAGAAGTGGCTGGGGTCCTGGAGCCCTGAGTGACACACCACCCTGGACTGGGGGTTGCCTGCCACCCGACCCCGGGACCCAGGCAGACAGACCCAGGAGAAGGAAATTAACATGTGGGCTGTGTGTGAACCCCCAAGGAGCTGAGGTGACAGATGACTGATAGCCTCTTGAGACCTCACCTGGGATGGGGGGTGAGGGGGCAGGGGCCCAGTGCCCCATCCCTGCAGGTAGCTACATCCAGCTTTGGCAGGATGGGAGGGAGGCGTCCAGCTCCCAGGTTGCCAGGAGAGGGGCCAAGTTAGCCCAGCCTGGTCCAGGGCGGATGCTTATGGCAGACTTGGTCACTTACTCATCTCTGACGCTGGAGATTTGCCCCCCACAGCGAGGTCCTGCTCACATCTCCCCACCTCCAGCTTCGGAACACACCTTGGTCCAGATCCAGGTGACTCATGGGCCTGTTTCAGCCCCTGTAGAGCCAGGGGCTTGTGGTCACCACCAGCTCCTGCCCTCTGTGTCCCTGATCTTCCCTCCCACTGGCCACGTCCCAGAATCTGGAGGCTGAGAATGCAGAGGAGTCTCAGAAAGTCAGGCTTCAGCAGCTGCTGCCCTCTCTCCCTACACCTGCCTCTTGTCTCTGTGCCTGATATGTTGCGGTTTGGGGGGCTGCCAGAGGACCCATGAGTTATGGCAAGGGCAGGAGGAAGTCTACCTCTGAAATGCCAGAGTGTTGGGATCATGAGAACACAGAGGGCCTGAGCCAGGCAGGGCCTTCCTGACTCACCTGGTGGTATTTATTGGAGAGGTGCTCTGTGCCCTCGACTGTGCCAGACAGATGCGGGTCACTCCCCAGGCACCATCCCTCGCACTGGAGGCTGAGGCCGAAGATGGCTCCTGGGCACCTGGGGCTTCGCTACAAAGGACCTGGAAAAGGAGAGAGGCAGCCCAGGGAGCCTGCATCTCAGGGGAATGTTGAGAAGGCCCGGCTGAGGAGGGGGAGAAGTTTACAAGGTGGACAGGATGCTTGCTTGAAATTCTCTTTTATTCTCTCCATCCTCCTGTTTAGACAGACAGCAGACCTCAGGGACCTCAGCCTCAGCATGAGAGGAGGAATCTGGCCTGGAGGTTTGAGCTGTGAGGTCATAGTCCAGTGATAGATCTGATGATCTCTTGCTGAAACTCCAGGGAGGTGAGCATTCTCTGAGGTAGGGGAGCCNTCTCAGGGGAATGTTGAGAAGGCCCGGCTGAGGAGGGGGAGAAGTTTACAAGGTGGACAGGATGCTTGCTTGAAATTCTCTTTTATTCTCTCCATCCTCCTGTTTAGACAGACAGCAGACCTCAGGGACCTCAGCCTCAGCATGAGAGGAGGAATCTGGCCTGGAGGTTTGAGCTGTGAGGTCATAGTCCAGTGATAGATCTGATGATCTCTTGCTGAAACTCCAGGGAGGTGAGCATTCTCTGAGGTAGGGGAGCGGGGGGGATTACAGCTAGACATGGGTAGGGGTCTGGAAACATCCTCCCCTGACCCAGATCCTGGGGAGAGAGGTTGAGGGGTTTGGAAATAAGAGCAGAGGAGACCCATGCACCGCCCCTCAACACTCCACATTGACTCTCCTCCCCCCGCCCTGCCCCCATGGTTACCTCATTCACAGCGCACCATCTACAATCTCCGGTCCCATATGATGCTTAAGTAGAAAAATAACTTGAATCCTCCGAGGAAATGTGGCTCAGACTCCCTCCAGGCTTCCACCATTTTCTCCAGTCTCTCACAGATGGCAGCCTACGTCTCATTTGATTGACAGTCTTTTTAGCAACTTGTGTTTACCTAGGCTTACCCAAGTGTTCAACTTAGCTTTCATTGAGACAGCAGCTTTTTCCTTTTAAAATTTCACTGGCTTAACTCATATATACGTGTGTGTCTGAGCCTGGTGGTTCAGATGGTAGAGTCTGCCTGCAGTGCAGGAGACCTGAGTTTGATCCCTGGGTCAGGAAGATCTCCTGGAGAAGGAAATAGCAACCCATTTCAGTATTCTTGCCTGGAAAATCCCATGGACAGAGGAGCCTGGTGGGCTACAGGCCATAGGATCACAAAGAGTTGGACACAACTGAGCAACTAACATGTTCGCTTTCTTGTATATATAGTCTTAATTTGGCTGCACTGGGCCTTAGTTGTAGCATGTGGTATCTATTGATAGTTCCCTGATCAGGGATCAGACTTGGGCCTGCTACATGGGGAGTGCAGAGTCTTAACCACTGGACCACTGGAGAAATCCCTGGCATAGCTCATGTTTAAGAAAACTGCATCATTACAACAGCAAATGGAACCCATGCAGTTTGGGACCATCACGTCTGGCTCTTGGTAGATGCGCAGAGGGGCAGACGGGGGCAGAAGTGGACTGCACACTGGACAGCAGCCCCCGAGCCCAGGGCACTCGTGTGACGTCGGGCGACCACGGGCACAGAGGGAGGGCAGGACTGGTGACATCATCTCTTCTTTAAGAGGAAGTTGGTTCAGAGCATTTGTGCTGTGGTTGTGAAAGAATAATTGTATTTTAGATGAAGTTCCCCCAAAGCACACCCCAGCTGCCATCTAAATGGAGTAAAGGGAGTGAATGAACATGAGGGACCACCAGATAGTGAGACAGTGAAGGGGTCAGTGGCTTGTGGGTCTCAACAAGGTCATAATGTTTGGATGGGGCCATGCAAGCTGATGGGCTGAGGAGTGGAAGGTGGTGTGGATTTGTGGGCTTGGAGGCCATGCAGTTTCAGGACTGTGATGAGAGTGGCTGAGATTCAGATCATCGTGGGCATAGGGGATGAGGAACTGTGAGCCAGGGCACCCATGCGGCTCACCCAAGTGGATGCTGAACAGTCTGGGGTGATGGCAGTCTGGGGTTTGAGGAAGGTGCTGGCGGACAGGGAGGTCTCCAGGGCCAGAAGGAGAGGGGCCAGCTTGGCAGCAAGCAAGGCGGC
The DNA here is from genome assembly GCA_006410675.1 of Oreotragus oreotragus. Taxonomy (NCBI): domain Eukaryota; kingdom Metazoa; phylum Chordata; class Mammalia; order Artiodactyla; family Bovidae; genus Oreotragus; species Oreotragus oreotragus. The sequence goes on from SJYX01009880.1 coordinate 700,509, forward strand.
TTCCAAGAGGGAGGGAGAGCACCAACAAAGCGCTCCTGGGGGACATGAAAGCTGTCCACCTACCCCTGACCTGAGGAGCTGCAGCAGAGAAAGCTGGACAACTGTTGTTTCTCCAAGCAACGATTTAGTTCAAGCCCCTCATCGCCAGAAGAGGAAATCCACTTTCCAGAATTTTTCTAGAATTCTTTCACCAGATCAAGGCAGAGTTGGGACCAGGACACAGCCCTTAAAACTGAACTATTCCAGCTCATTTTAAACAGGAGTTTATGTGACAGGCAGATAAGCTGTGTTCTTGGGCAGCCAGATAAAACATTGAATAGATGTCTATTCTCCTTGAAGCTAACATATGGATTAAATACAATTCCAATCAAAATTCCAAGAAGATGTTTTAAAATCAATATGCTTTGAAGTTCCACGTAGAAAACAAAAGTAGGCAAGAATTTCAAAAGATGTTCTTGAAATTAAAAGCAGAAAAGTAAGGGTGTGTGTGTGTGCGCGCGCGTGCACATGTGTGCACGCACTAAGGCTGCTGAATCCAAGAGCATATGATCAAGCAAAGCCATTACAATCTCCGAGCTGGCTCCTGCACAAAGAGACAGATGATGGGACGGCCCAGAAAACCAGGCATGAAAAATGTGAACACAGGAAAAAGTTCACTTTCCAAAGCAAATACTAAGGAAAGAGTGTTTTCAGATTGTGTTGAGTCTACAGCCACACGACCACAAATGCACCCGATCTTGTCAAACCGTGTTGAATAATAGGAGAGTCATTCGGAACAAAAGATTAGATTGGATGCACAGAATTTCATACATGCAACAAAGCCAAGGCAGATTCAAGTGTTAAATATGGAAAACCAAATTTCAGATAAACCAGCAGAACAGAAAATAGAATATTTATCAGACTGTGGATGAATTGCTCATCTCATGAGTACTAGAAGCAGCCGCATGAAGGAGATTGGCTGAGTTGAATAGTCTATAAACTTCCAAATCATGACAATATCAGAATAAGAAAGTTTAAGGGATAACANCTGGTGGTTCAGATGGTAGAGTCTGCCTGCAGTGCAGGAGACCTGAGTTTGATCCCTGGGTCAGGAAGATCTCCTGGAGAAGGAAATAGCAACCCATTTCAGTATTCTTGCCTGGAAAATCCCATGGACAGAGGAGCCTGGTGGGCTACAGGCCATAGGGTCACAAAGAGTTGGACACAACTGAGCAACTAACATGTTCGCTTTCTTGTATATATAGTCTTAATTTGGCTGCACTGGGCCTTAGTTGTAGCATGTGGTATCTATTGATAGTTCCCTGATCAGGGATCAGACTTGGGCCTGCTACATGGGGAGTGCAGAGTCTTAACCACTGGACCACTGGAGAAATCCCTGGCATAGCTCATGTTTAAGAAAACTGCATCATTACAACAGCAAATGGAACCCATGCAGTTTGGGACCATCACGTCTGGCTCTTGGTAGATGCGCAGAGGGGCAGACGGGGGCAGAAGTGGACTGCACACTGGACAGCAGCCCCTGAGCCCAGGGCACTCGTGTGACGTCGGGCGACCACGGGCACAGAGGGAGGGCAGGACTGGTGACATCATCTCTTCTTTAAGAGGAAGTTGGTTCAGAGCATTTGTGCTGTGGTTGTGAAAGAATAATTGTATTTTAGATGAAGTTCCCCCAAAGCACACCCCAGCTGCCATCTAAATGGAGTAAAGGGAGTGAATGAACATGAGGGACCACCAGATAGTGAGACAGTGAAGGGGTCAGTGGCTTGTGGGTCTCAACAAGGTCATAATGTTTGGATGGGGCCATGCAAGCTGATGGGCTGAGGAGTGGAAGGTGGTGTGGATTTGTGGGCTTGGAGGCCATGCAGTTTCAGGACTGTGATGAGAGTGGCTGAGATTCAGATCATCGTGGGCATAGGGGATGAGGAACTGTGAGCCAGGGCACCCATGCGGCTCACCCAAGTGGATGCTGAACAGTCTGGGGTGATGGCAGTCTGGGGTTTGAGGAAGGTGCTGGCGGACAGGGAGGTCTCCAGGGCCAGAAGGAGAGGGGCCAGCTTGGCAGCAAGCAAGGCGGCTTCCAAGAGGGAGGGAGAGCACCAACAAAGCGCTCCTGGGGGACATGAAAGCTGTCCACCTACCCCTGACCTGAGGAGCTGCAGCAGAGAAAGCTGGACAACTGTTGTTTCTCCAAGCAACGACTTAGTTCAAGCCCCTCATTGCCAGAAGAGGAAATCCACTTTCCAGAATTTTTCTAGAATTCTTTCACCAGATCAAGGCAGAGTTGGGACCAGGACACAGCCCTTAAAACTGAACTATTCCAGCTCATTTTAAACAGGAGTTTATGTGACAGGCAGATAAGCTGTGTTCTTGGGCAGCCAGATAAAACATTGAATAGATGTCTATTCTCCTTGAAGCTAACATATGGATTAAATACAATTCCAATCAAAATTCCAAGAAGATGTTTTAAAATCAATATGCTTTGAAGTTCCACGTAGAAAACAAAAGTAGGCAAGAATTTCAAAAGATGTTCTTGAAATTAAAAGCAGAAAAGTAAGGATGTGTGTGTGTGCGCGCGCGTGCACATGTGTGCACGCACTAAGGCTGCCGAATCCAAGAGCATATGATCAAGCAAAGCCATTACAATCTCCGAGCTGGCTCCTGCACAAAGAGACAGATGATGGGACGGCCCAGAAAACCAGGCATGAAAAATGTGAACACAGGAAAAAGTTCACTTTCCAAAGCAAATACTAAGGAAAGAGTGTTTTCAGATTGTGTTGAGTCTACAGCCACACGACCACAAACGCACCCGATCTTGTCAAACCGTGCTGAATAATAGGAGAGTCATTCGGAACAAAAGATTAGATTGGATGCACAGAATTTCATACATGCAACAAAGCCAAGGCAGATTCAAGTGTTAAATATGGAAAACCAAATTTCAGATAAACCAGCAGAACAGAAAATAGAATATTTATCAGACTGTGGATGAATTGCTCATCTCATGAGTACTAGAAGCAGCCGCATGAAGGAGATTGGCTGAGTTGAATAGTCTATAAACTTCCAAATCATGACAATATCAGAATAAGAAAGTTTAAGGGATAACACACTGGGAGAAGACTTACACCCAAAATGAAAATACCATGCTTTCAAAAATATGTCTAAGGAAAAAAAAAAAAAAAAGAAAATAGTATAATAACACCTAATGAGCTCATTCAGAATTTGTAAAAATAACAAGACGCTCAAAGATATTCACAGAAAGATAACAAAAATCTTTTTTAGGAGAAGAGCAAATTGCTAAAGAGGTGAACCTGGGGCTATCATTTTGGATTTATTTAAGAACACTGTATTTTTTTTTTATTATTTTTTTTAGAACACTGTATTTTTGAACAGTTTTGACTTGACGCTGAGGCTGAGGTGAAATGGACACATCGGTGCGTGCAACTGTATCGAGCACAGGATGTTTGGAAAGCAAAATGGAGAGAGGAAGGGAGAACCACAAAAATCTGTACAATCAATGTTTTTAAGTGTTTAAAAAATCTATTTATTTTTGACGGTGTTGGGTCTTCGTTACAGCATGAGGGACCGCTTGTGTTTTGCAGGCTTGTGGGCTTAGTTACCCCGCGGCGTGTGGGATCTTAGTTCCGGCTTAGTTCCCCAGCCTGGGATCGAACCCACATCCTCTGCTTGGATGGCAGATTCTTAACCATTGGACCACCAGGGGAAGTCCCTACAACTTAAGTGTCTATTCTGGCATCTGGAACTTGAGTCTAAGGAAACAGTCAAGGCATAAAGGGGTCCCTTATCATTTATGATACTATGTTTAACAGTGAAGCGAAACTCAGACAAACAGAAGGGACTGAAACGTTCACAAATAAGAAAAGAGCTTTAGTTATATTGTAGCATATCTACTCCAAAGAGTAGCTTCAGCTATTCAACCTATGTGAGGGTAGGGTGGGGTGAGAGGATGGAAATGTAGGGAAATGTTAAGATTTAAAAAACCCACAACCTTGTGCATGGGAAGATTATAACTCTTTAGTTATATATGTGAAATTAGCATGTGGGTAGAAAAGGACCAAAATGCCAACCAGAGAAGTAAAAATAGTTACTGTGTTAGCGCCGCCGGTTTAAGGATAATGCTGTAAATAATTCTGAATGAGGGATCCTGTTTTTATATCTTCCCTTCCCTCCTTTTCTCCTCCCTCCCTCCCAAGCAGTATGGACCACATATCCCACTGAGACAGCAGAGTTCAAACCCCAGCCTTCTAGGTCGTGCTTAGTCACTCAGTCGTGTCCGACTCTTTAAGACCCATGGACTGTAGCTCCTCAGGCTCCTCTGTCCATGAGGATTCTCCAGGCGGGTTGCCATGTCTTCCTCCAGGGGATCTTCCCAACCCAGGGATAGAACCCCGGTCTCCCACGTTGCAGGCAGATTCTTTACCTTCTGAGCCACCAGGGAAGCCCACTCTAGAGTCTATAGAATGCCTTTAATACTGTCAGTCCAGCAGGGCCGGAACTGGGCAGGGTGTGGGCGTACTGGGAGGAGGTGGAGACCTCGTCTCATCTGCTAAACTCGCACACACTTGTTAGGCCTGACTTCAAAGAATGAACCATTAGAAACACAGTCCATATATTTAGAAAAATCATGCATGCCAGCTATACTGCATATAATGCCAGAAGAACCCAAAGTAACTATTTTGAGCATGTCTGAAAAAAATTTCACCTCCTGGCGAAAATGAGTCACATTTGCAGCAAAACCACAAATCTCAGTGTGGATTTCTACATCCTGGATTAACAGGAGAGCTTGTCTTTCCTGAGGTGCTTCCATCTATCCCTTCCTTCTGGCCATTGCGGGGGGTGGGATCCCCATGTGTAACTAGAGCTCTGAGGTCCTGCTCTGCAGACCCTCTTTCTCCAGGCTCTGTGGCCCTCACCTTCCAGCTGCCCAGAGCCCACTGCTGTTCTGAGACTCCCACTGCCCTCTCCCCGGATCCCTGCTGTCTACCCTCCGCTCCTCCTCTGCCTCCTTCTTGACACCAGTTCTTGGAGGGATGTTTCCAACAGGGCCGTCCTGGTGAGGAGCTTGGCTTCATTCCTCTTCACTACAGCTTTGTCTTCCTAGAATCCAAGTCCTGCGGTGGCAGCTGGGGGAGGCAGTACTGGGTCAGGGAACGGTCAGGGGCCCTCACACTGCGTCCTCCTTCTGGGCCGCTGGTAAGTGCAGTTTGACCACCCGGTCAACCTCCTTCACTCCAGTGGTTTTCTCAGGTCACCGGTGTGCCTCTCCTCATCAGACCCTTTCAGGGACTCCTTCCCACCAGGACCTTGGAAGTGTCCCTGAAATTGTAGACTTGGTTCAAGTTCTCACTCCCAGACTCCGGGGATCTACGTAGGTGAATAGAGGTGGCTGGACGGTTGTTTCCAGGGGGCATTCTGGGGAAGGCAAAGGTCTCGTCTGTCCAGGGCAGACAGGGGACCTTCGAGGAGGTATGGCCTTTGTCTCAAAGCAACCTGATTGAATCCTTGAATCCCATTACCCACCTGCAATGGGGGAGTTGGGTAATGTAAAGAGAATCTGGTGAGAGAGAGACAGAGGGCAGACAGACCCTGAATGAATCTTTGCGTACAGCCAAGCCTGAAGTCAAAGCTGCTCCCAGTCTTATGCAAGACACTTATCTCAGGAAGCTGAACAGGAGCAGGATTTCAGCATAAGGATTATTTTAGGCTGATGATTTTTAAGAAACAGCAGACACAGGAGAAGACTGAAAATGGAGTAGAAGCCACTCTTTTGTAAGAGACACTTAGATGTATCATATGGGTGTGCATGTGCGTGCGTGCTAAGTCGCTTCAGTCGCGTCTGACTCTTTTCGACCCCATGGACTGTAGCCTGGCAGGCTCCTCTCTCCACGGGATTCTCCAGGCAGGACTACTAGAGGAACTGCCTTGCCCTCCTCTAGGGGATCTTTCCAACCTAGGGATCAAACTCGTCTCTTATGTCTTGTGCATTGGCAGGTGAGTTCTTTATTACTAGTGCCACCTGGGAAGCCCCAGATTTATCCTAGAAATATCCATTTGTAAGGGTGCCTTCATTTGCATAAGAAAGCGGAGGAACAATCAAATCGAGAAATGTATCAGTGGAGAAGGCATGGACTGAAATCTGCATGACAACCACAGCCTTGGTTACTGTGCCTTGCCTGATAACATCTCCCACAGTTTGCTCCCCACTTCCAGTGTCTTCTTGTGTCTTTAGCTGGTGTGGATGGCCTGGGTCATTTCAGGGGTTTAACTCAGTATTCCTGGGAGGAGGAAATGTTATTAGGAGGTATACATGTTATGAAATTTCTGATGACTTTTCTCCTGTTAATCTGCCTTTCTTATTGCAGGGGAGTCACATCCCTGGTAGTGCAGCGGTAAAGAAACTGCCTGTCAATGCAGGAGACACAAGAAACTCAGGTTCGATTCCTTGGTTGGGAAGATCCCCTGGAGTAGGAAATGGCTACCCAGTCCAGTATTATTGCCTGGAAAATTCCGTGGACCGAGGAGCCTGGCAGGCTACAGTCCATGGGGTCACAAAGAGTCATACATGACTTAGCACACACCCTCAGCCAAGGACCCAGGAGGGTAGAGGGGGAATCATTTTTCCTTCCCACACAAAGCTTATCTAAATAGGGTTTTTGATACACAACAAGTCTTCATTGTTCAGTCACTCTGCTGCTGCTGCTGCTAAGTCGCTTCAGTCGTGTCCGACTCTGTGTGACCCCATAGACGGCAGCCCACCAGGCTCCGCCGTCCCTGGGGTTCTCCAGGCAAGAATACTGGAGTGGGTTGTCATTTCCTTCTCTAATGCATGGAAGTGAAAAGTGAAAGTGAAGTCGCCCAGTGCAGTCACTCAGTAGTATCCAACTCTTTGCAAGCCCACGGACTGCAGCTTGCTAGGTTTCCCTGTCCTCCACTATCCCCCAGAGTTTGCTCGAACTCATGTCCACTTAGTCAATGATGCCATCTAACCACTTCATCCTCTACCGTCCTCTTCTCCTGCCTTCGATCTTTCCCAGCATCAGGGGGTTTTCCAATAAGTCGGCTCTTCGTATCAGGTAGCTAAAGTATTGCAGCTTCCGCTGCAACATCAATCCTTGCAGTAAATATTCAGGGCTCATTTCCCTTTAGGATTGACTGATTTGATCTCCTTGCTGTCCAAGGGACTCTCAAGAGTCTTCTCCAGCATCACAATTCGAAAGCATTAATTGAGAGTCTTGGGGGGTGTGATATTCATTATTACTTCTCAACTATCTCTATTCACCTGATTGTGCGCATTTACAGGGGTGAGGGTGTGGCTGCCACAGGCCTGGGGTGAAGGCTTGGAAAGAGGAACAGGCGCCCAAGCAGAGCCACTCTGCATCTTGGCGATAAGAGTAAATGGAAACAGCAGCTTTGTGTCCATGTGGGCTCAGCAACTGACAAGTGGGATGAGGAACCCTGTCTGGGTCAGTGTGTGGAGACAGCCACTGGGCTGGTCCCAAGGTGGATGGTGATAACTGTGTTCTGAAAAGTATTCTCAGAGGGCCCACCCGTGCTCATCAGCATGGTCTTTGATGGATTTCTGACAGCCAGACTTGGCTGATAAACTCATCTCCAATCCAGAGGAGGCCCTAGCATATCTCTTCCAGAAACGTGAACTTTAATTTATTTAAATTTAATGGAAAAGCATATGGAGGGGAACGGAAAGCTAATTTAAAATAGTGCTCAAAGCAATCAATATGTTAACAGATTCCTTCAACTTTTTCCACTTGGCTGCAGGGGAAAAAAAAAAGAAAACACAACAAACCTTTAAAATGTAAGTGGATCTCTTCCATCATCAATCCTTGCAGTAAATATTCAGGGCTCATTTCCCTTTAGGATTGACTGATTTGATCTCCTTGCTGTCCAAGGGACTCTCAAGAGTCTTCTCCAGCATCACAATTCGAAAGCATTAATTGAGAGTCTTGGGGGGTGTGATATTCATTATTACTTCTCAACTATCTCTATTCACCTGATTGTGCGCATTTACAGGGGTGAGGGTGTGGCTGCCACAGGCCTGGGGTGAAGGCTTGGAAAGAGGAACAGGCGCCCAAGCAGAGCCACTCTGCATCTTGGCGATAAGAGTAAATGGAAACAGCAGCTTTGTGTCCATGTGGGCTCAGCAACTGACAAGTGGGATGAGGAACCCTGTCTGGGTCAGTGTGTGGAGACAGCCACTGGGCTGGTCCCAAGGTGGATGGTGATAACTGTGTTCTGAAAAGTATTCTCAGAGGGCCCACCCGTGCTCATCAGCATGGTCTTTGATGGATTTCTGACAGCCAGACTTGGCTGATAAACTCATCTCCAATCCAGAGGAGGCCCTAGCATATCTCTTCCAGAAACGTGAACTTTAATTTATTTAAATTTAATGGAAAAGCATATGGAGGGGAACGGAAAGCTAATTTAAAATAGTGCTCAAAGCAATCAATATGTTAACAGATTCCTTCAACTTTTTCCACTTGGCTGCAGGGGAAAAAAAAAAGAAAACACAACAAACCTTTAAAATGTAAGTGGATCTCTTCCATCCCCCTCCTCTTATTTTATAAAAACACAGTTTTTGATGTCTGGTACTGAGTCCTTGGGAGTTAAAATCAGTCAGTCTTGTAAACATTCAAATATGCTTTTGGAAACATAAATCATCAGATGAGGTCGGAAGTGGTACTGGAAAGAACTCTAGTCAAAAAATAATTTGGGGGGGTTTGCTGAGGCAGGCGAGGAATATGAAGCATTTCAGATGAAGCGATTGTTTTTTTTGTGTGTCTACACTTGAGTTTGCTCATCTCCAAAGTGGGCATAATCATCCCCCCTTCAATATTCTTGTGGGAATTCAGCAGGATGAGGTTGGGAGGGCCTGTTTTGCAGATTGCAAAGCTGTGCAGTTTGTTGTTTATTTCACAGGCCTTGTCGAGCCACGCCCCTCGGAGGGGTCAGGCCTGGCTCAGCGCCATGGATGCAACTGAACTCATCTGAGCGGCCCAAGGGTGACCTTCCCGCATCCAGGCCTGTTTGCATACGAGAGCCATGGTGCCCAATTTCCACCCTTAGGGAGTTCTTCCTTGGTAGCATTCTCCTCTTAGTCTCTGCTGGACAGGCAGCAGGGTGTGGAGGAAGCACAGAGGCGTTGCAGCGAAGGACATGACTCCAGGACCTGCTGCCATGGGGCTTCCTGGCAGGCTGGACCTCTCCAGCTCACTTGCGCCAGCCCCAGCTCTTCTGTCCCCGATGCATTTAGGGCAGGTGGAGGGACAGCATCAGACACAGAGGAAGTGCCCAGCAAGTGCCCTGTTCCCTTCAAAGGTCAAGTCCCCCAGGAACGGCCGGAGAAAACACACTAATCACCAGTCCCTGGGCCTGCCTTCCAGCTGAGGGCGGGGAGGATGGAGCAAGCCTGAGGGGTGGGGTGGGGAGGGCTGGGTTTGGGGGAGTCTGCGCGGAGCAGGTGAGGTGACTAGGGCAAGGTTTTGGGGCATAAATCTCCAGCCTCGTCTTCCCATTCTGAGGCAAAGAGCATNGGGCGGGGAGGATGGAGCAAGCCTGAGGGGTGGGGTGGGGAGGGCTGGGTTTGGGGGAGTCTGCGCGGAGCAGGTGAGGTGACTAGGGCAAGGTTTGGGGGCATAAATCTCCAGCCTCGTCTTCCCATTCTGAGGCAAAGAGCATGACTGTGCGATGGTAACAGAGTCCTTTCTCTGTGTTGCTGCTTCCTTATTTCTAAAGGTACCTCAAGGTCAACTGTTTCCGGATTGAAATTTGGATACCAACTGGCGGACACCAGCGGAATCCCAATCCCACCCCCCGCCTCTCCCCCCGCGGCGCTGACCTTGGAAAGCCTGGACCGCGTTAAAATTCTAGGGCTTCTTTCTCCCTGTTCTACTGCCAGGTGCTAGAAGCCCTCATTTGCTTATATATTAAAAAAGGGGAGACAGAAAGGCTGCCGGACCACTTCAGAATTTCATCTGTAATCAACATCTGCCTAATTGCATTTTCTCCCAGAAAAAGGAGAATTTCAAGGCTACTGAGTTAACTCAAGGCCTCGTGGAAAGGTCTCCACCAGGGTTCCCCTGGCTGAGAGGTGACGATTGAGACGTCGTCGGAGCTCTTCCTCCAGGAACAGCATCTCAGCGTGCCAAGAATTTGCAAGCTTAAATGTCATCAGCTTGACTGAAAATGTCTTTCACTGAGTGTCCAGAGGTGGTTTCTTAGAAGGTTAAAGTGTTTCGGGGCTGTTCCCCAAGCAGAAAGTGGGATTCTTGAAAGACAAGGTGGTTCCTTCTCCCACATACACACAGAACCCACCCAGAGGGAGAGAAGGGCAGGGGTCCCAGGGATGGGGGTCAGGTCTGGGGATCCAGACAGATGTCTCAAAGTCCTGGAGTCAGTGCAGGGGAGACTCCTAAGGACATTGTTCACAAACTGTCAGACAGTCAGGAGGGACGACAAAACCTTAGAGGAGAGATGCAGAGATGCCTCAGGAGAGGTGCGGAAAAGATCCTTTATAATAAGCCGGAAGCAGAGACCTCCACTCAGCCTCACATGGTTTCAGGCCTCCACTCAGCCTCACATGGTTCCAGGAAGTGGAAGCAGGAACCAGATCAGGAGAACCAGAGTTACAGAAACATTGAGAACCAGGGCCCTGGATAACCCACATCATCTGGGAAGTCTTTGACATTTGTGTGCAAAGCGGATGTCAGGAAATTACTGCAGTTGTTAGCAGAAACACTGACCAAAACTGCCTGCCCTGGCCAGACCTGATAGTAACCACTTGCTTGAGTTATCTTACAACAGGAGGTTCTGGTAAGGAACTGGGAACTAACAAGCTACCACCCACTGGAAGAAGTCAGGAAAGGTCAAAAGGAGAGAAGACACACCAATTCCTATGTTCCTACCAAACTCCCAGAATCCTTCTTGCTAGAATCCATCTTGGCTGGGTGATACACACGCCTCCAGGAAGGACTCGGAGTCAGAGTCATTGGCCAGGGGCAACCTGGAAACTAACCCCATCACCATAACTCCCGAGGCTGTGAACCATGTGCAGAGCAGTCCTCCTGGGCCTCCTTGCCCTATTGCTCTCCACCCAGATGCCCCTTCCCAATAAAGTCTCTTGTTTTGTGTCTCCCTGAACAATTTATCTCTGAGTGTTAAACAAGAGCCCACTCTCAGGCCCTGGAAGGGGTCCCCCGTCCTGCAACACCCTGACACAAGAAATGCAGGAAATAGAAGTATGGAGTGCAGAAAAAAATCCATAAAATGACACAAAGAAGTGTCTGCTCCAGCTTAAGGCCAGGAGGGTCCTTGGTCAGGGCTGTGGGGGAGGCTGTGTCTGTATCCGATGGTCACGGTGTATTTCTGTGCCCTTGGGAGATGCATACATCATGTTCCCAGTGCCAGCCAAAGAATGTCGCTCACCATCTGGTTCTTCAAGGATTAAGTCATTAGCCACTGCAGTTGCTGACCTTCAACACACCCTGGAAAGGACTTCAGGGTAGAGAGCAGGAATGAAGCATTCTGTGCTCTTGGAAAAACTGGCAGAAAAGGCCTTCAGATGGTGAGATATTTTCAGGAGAAAATTTTATGAACCCAATTTCTTGCATCCTCCCATACCTAGAAAAGCACTAACATCCTTAACAGAGACATCTGGTCCTCATGGCTAGCAGCAAGCCTCTACCAAGATGTGTGCTCAGCTGCACATACCTTCCTCACCAAAACCACATAGTCTATAAAAGAACATACACACGTATCCCTAAGTCCTTCGCCACACGGCAGAAATTAACACAACATTGTAAATAGACTATTTTGTTGTTGTTTAGTCGCTAACTTGTGTCTGACTCTTTTGCAACCCTTGGACTGCAACCTGCCAGGCTTTGTCCAGAGGATTTCCCAGGCAAGAATACAGAAAGCGAAAAGCAGTTATCATATGCTAACACATATACACGGAATCTAGAAAGATGGTACTGATGAAACTCTCTGTAGAGCAGCATGGAGACACAGCCGTTGAGAGCAGATTTATGGACACAGCTGGGGTGGGGGGAAGAACGAGAAGATGGGAGGTATGACGGGGCTAACGTGGAAACGTGCATTACCATACGTGAACAGATAGCCAATGGGTATTTGCTGTGTGACCCAGGGAACTCAAACCCTGGCTGGATAACAACCTAGAGGAATGCGATGGGGAGGAAGGTGGGAGGGAAGTTTAAGCGGGAGAGGACAAACCTGTGGCTGATTCATGCTGATGTTTGGAGAAACCAATGCAATACTATAAAGCAATTATCCTTTGATTAAAAATAAATAAATGCAGAACAGACAAAGAAACAAGCAAAAAAAAGAATACCCGAGTGGACTGCCATTTTCTTCTCCAGGGGATCTTTCTGGATCAGGGATTGAACCCATGTCTCCTGCAGTGACAGGCAGATTCTTTACCGCTGAGCCACCAGGGAAGCCCCCAAATCAAAGACTAGACTTCAAACTTTTTTTTTTAAGTCATATACTTATTGGCCTCTTTGTCACCTCTTTGGAGCAGTTCCTCAGAGTTATCTGAGAGGCTGTCTCCCAGGTAATAGTCCTCAGTAAATCCCCAATAAAACTGAACCCACAGCTCTCATCTTGTGTCTTTTTTTCCCAGTCAACACAAGTCTAATGGGGTGGTGATCACCAGGCGGGCTTGGGAACCACTGGACTGGCGTTTGGGTGCCCGCTGCACTCCAGACAAGTAACCTCATCCTCTAAACCTCTCCTGAGAAATGGGGATCGTGGCTGTGCCAACAGTGGTAGTAAGTACCAAGTCAAGTAATGCTCCTTAGTTATAATAATGTTTTATAAGGGTCTGGTTAAAGGACTCTTTTGGGTGCTATTAAGAAGGACTTCATCCATGTGACCCCCAACCATGTCCACCTGGACAACCCAGGTGACCCATTCACAGGGCAGAGTCAGCCCTGTTGGACCCTGTGGGTGTGTGGATGACTCCAGCCTTGCCTCCGAGTTTTCCAAAGTGTGTGCTCCTGGCCCCTGGACTCCAGGGTCTCTCTTGACTCTGGCACAGCCCCCCTCCCAACTTGCATGTAAAACAGCATGTAATATGGGATTTATAATATGAGAGCTAAAAGCAGGAACCCAGCTCTATTTTTAGAAATGGCACTTAAAATTGTGCAACGTGGTGAAAGCTCTGTAATTTCTCCCTGGGTGTGAAGGGAGTGTGGTTTGCCCCAGCCCTGGAGGAAAGTGCTTCTGAAATGAAGAGTTAGGGGTGTCACGGGTATCCACCATCTGTTCATCCTGCTGCTCCCCTTCCTGGGCAGTGGGGGCCCCAGTCACCTACATCGGAGGGCCGAGTAGACTCAGCCTGGGCAGTCAGTGCCCTGCAGATGCACAGATACAGCCGGGATGGCTACTCTGGGGGCCGTGATAGGGACCTTGTTCGTGGGCTCTGGGACAGGATCGCACGCACCCACTGGAGCTGTGTAGTCCCAGGGGGACGCTCCCACTTTGATGAAGAGGTTTGAGCTCCTCTCCACTCTGTCCCTGCGTCACTGTCCCTCTCACAGTTCAACCCACGGAGTGGAAACCACATCTGGGCTCTCATCACAGCCTGGACCCAGGTGACACGACTGGTCACTCAGGGATGAGTGGGACGTGAACTTTTGACCCTCAGGGACACAGACTACGCCCTCCATGGCCAGAAATACTGGGCTAGGGGGCCGTTGTTCCTGCCCAGAAAGGGAACTCAGCACAGGGTCTGTGGGGTGGATGGGACGTTGAGGGTGGGGTGCAGAGTAGGACCTGGATAGGCAGACTGTTTATTTTTTAATTCTTAGGGGTGGGGATTTTTTTTTAATACTTATGTAAAATACTATGTCAGGCCTTAGTTGTGACACGTGGGCTGTGGGATCTTAGTTCCCAGACCAGGGATTGAACCCACATCTCCTGCATTGCATCTCCTGAATCTTCACCACTGGACCACGGGGAAGTCCACAGACAAGCAATCTTTGAACCTTGTGTTATTCTAGTTGCTGTTTCATCCCTCTTGGCCTCAGCCTCCTCTGCTATAAAACTGGTGAATGTTACTTCTCAGAGACTGAATGTGGACGGGCATCTCTCGGGGGCTGGGCTTCATTGTAGCACAGAGGGCTCAAACCTCAGCATCCCCTGCAGGAAGTGGCTCATTAAAGCCTCTAGACATCTGCAAAGCAGTCCTATGGCACAGACACCTGGGGACAAAGGGGCCTGAATGGAGGCTGTTGACCAGACATCTCTTCCAGCTCTCAAGGTTTTCAAGCTGCTGAGTTGGACGTTCCTGTTTAACCCGTATCAGAAACCCCACAAGAAGCAAATGAGCAAAACACTCTGCTCTGGAAAGCAAATGTTTGGGGCCAGGGGGACAAGGCTGGGGTGAGGAGCCAGGCCAGGGTCGCTGGACTGCAGGGCTTTCAGAGGTTCTCCCATCGGGGGAAAGACGGGCCCTTTGTTCTGTCTCTCTTCTGACCCATGTCTGGAGCAGGGGCAGGCCTGGCTCTTTGGTGATCCCTTTGGAAAATTAGACTTTAGGAAGAGGAGAGAAGGGGAAAGAGCAGACCCCGGTGGGAGCTGAGTGACCGCCTGGCTCTGAGTTCCCTTGTCCACAGGCACTGGGTTGCGGCCGGCCGGCCAGGCAGGGGGCTGGCCCTGTGGGCGTCCCTGGCTGGAGTGGCAGGCACAGGAGTCTCCCTCTGTCACTCTGGGAGAAGGGCCTTTGCGACTGTCAGGAGCTGTAAGGGTGTGTGTCTGGGGGAGGCGGCTTCCCACTGCACGGGCCCAGCCTGCTCCGTCAACACGCTTCAGCGTCTTCACAGCCGCTCCAGGCCCTCTGTGGGGCTCCCGTCGCTGCTCCTGCTGGTCCTCTGCTGCACGAGGTTCTCCTGGCTGACATGAGCCAGAGTAAGAGGAGAAAATCACAAAAAAGTTTAATAACACGGAAGAGACCCAGGAAGTCTGAGTAAGTCACTAAAATGGCTGCAACCATCTCTTTAAATTCCATCTTCAGCTAAAGATAAAAGATGTTGAGGATAATGGTTGGGGACTTCAAAGGGGAGAAAGGCGATTCACCTGGAGACAGAAAAACAGACGTCTGATAAATGTTTGCTGGCCCTGCAGAGACAATGGACACAGAGCGGACGCTGGTCTCTGGGCCCCGTCCCCACCACACCAGTCCAGGTTCTTTGCAGATGGACACAGAGCGGACGCTGGTCTCTGGGCCCCGTCCCCACCACACCAGTCCAGGTTCTTTGCAGATGGACACAGAGCGGACGCTGGTCTCTGGGCCCCGTCCCCACCACACCAGTCCAGGTTCTTTGCAGATGGACACAGAGCGGACGCTGGTCTCTGGGCCCCGTCCCCACCACACCAGTCCAGGTTCTTTGCAGATGGACACAGAGCGGACGCTGGTCTCTGGGCCCCGTCCCCACCACACCAGTCCAGGTTCTTTGCAGATGGACACAGAGCGGACGCTGGTCTCTGGGCCCCGTCCCCACCACACCAGTCCAGGTTCTTTGCAGATGGACACAGAGCGGACGCTGGTTTCTGGGCCCCGTCCCCACCACATCAGTCCAGGTTCTTTGCAGATGTCTCTGTGATGACTGTTCTGGGAATAAGCCTTCCATCTAAATTTTTTTAGCCAATTAGGGGGAAAGAAAGAAAAGAAAGAAAGTGAAGCTGCTCAGTTGTGTCCGACTCTTTGCGACGCCACGGACCGTAGCCCACCAGGCTCCGTTTTCCAGGCAAGAGTACTGGAGTGGGTTGCCATTTCTTTCTCCAGGGGATCTTTCTGACTCAGGGATCGAGCCCGGGTCCCCCACATTGCAGGCAGACGCTTTACCCTCTGAGCCATCAGGGAAGGTCAGAGCTCTTCCTGAGTCTTTTGAATCTTGCTTGCTTTCAATCAGAGATAATCTGCAAGCCAGAGAGATATTTTGGGGTGGCAAGTTCTGCTCCCCTACAGGTCCCACCACTCCTTTCTTCTCAAACTCCCATGGCCTGGGCAGGGGCTCTGGGCCCCACCTCTGGTTCCTACCATACTTGGGGTCTGGCTAGCTGCTCTACTCAGCTCCTTCCCTTTTTTTGGAATTCCTACTCCCTGCCTGTATGCGGCTGTTGGGCATCCATCAATGCCACCTCCTCCAGGAAGCCTTCCCTGATGGGCTGACTCATGCCTCTTCTGAACTACCACTGCACTTAGCACAGTCCTCCTGTGTTGTGGACACAGTGCCCTGCACCGGGGACATCTGTTCTGCACTGGGAAGGAGGTGGTGGCAAGAGGGTACCTTTGTAGTTGAATCTTGGCACTGTCAACTGCCAGCTGGGTGTCTTCAGCAGATTATACCAACACTCTGAGCATCAAGCAGAAATCTGCCCTCATAGGTTGCTGGGAGGAGAGATGAAAGAAATCCTCCAGCACGAGGGGGCAGGCCTCTGTTGGCTCCCAACTCCTTCTGACCATGGCGCTGTGATGCTCAATGCTGGCTGGGTACTAAGCACTCTGAACAGCCCTGAGCTGAGTTAACTCAGGGTCAGGGGCCTCTCCGGTGTCGCTTATTCAAGGGAGCAGGCAGAGCAGGGGCTGGACAGAGCTTGACCGTGGCTCCACCTCTAAGCAGCAGGCATCCTGATGCCCTTCTCTGGGGACAGCAAGGCCAGGCTCACAGTAACAGCGTCACCCTGTCGTGCCTGCCCCTCTCCAGGTGGACACAGAAGGACTCCCACCCGCCCCTGTTCTCTGCCTTCCCCTTCTCTCTCTTCCTGGTGTGGGCTGCGAGGCCCCCTGAGGGACTCCCCCACCCCCTGAGCCTCCAGGAGCATCTCAAAGTGTGAGGGCACAGGATAGTGAGGGGGTGGGTGGAGGTTCCACTGCTGAGGCGTTAGGGCGCCCCCCAGGGCTGGTCAGTCCTCCTGGAGTGCAAGCAACAGAAACTCCGACAGGCTCTCTGGAAAGTGCTACCAGCCTGTGCCTCGGAGCTGGCTGTGCTGTCCGCTGGGGGCACCGACCGATCAGGAGATGGAGGCTCCGGGAGCTGGGGAGCAGCCTAAGGGGGTCTGTGCAGCCTTCCCTGGGGGCCTGAGCTCAGGCTTGGTGGTTGTGGGTGGGCAGCTCTCTTTCCTTCTCCCTCCATCTCGCCCTCATTCTCCCTGGACTGTGGGTCTGGGCTGCCTGCCTTGACCTGCCTTTCCACTGGAAGCCAGCAGCGCCCAGCCTAGCCTGTGCTGGTCTTCTCACAGCCACTTCCTGGGCCTGTTTACTGCCTCATTTACGTACCTGGTCAGCAGCTCTGCCTGCCTCGGCTCCCATTACCTGGAGATGTGGCTTGGTAACAGCACAGCCAGTTTCTCACCCTCTATGAGCTGTGGGGTTGATGACACTTATACCGATCAGGAGATGGAGGCTCCGGGAGCTGGGGAGCAGCCTAAGGGGGTCTGTGCAGCCTTCCCTGGGGGCCTGAGCTCAGGCTTGGTGGTTGTGGGTGGGCAGCTCTCTTTCCTTCTCCCTCCATCTCGCCCTCATTCTCCCTGGACTGTGGGTCTGGGCTGCCTGCCTTGACCTGCCTTTCCACTGGAAGCCAGCAGTGCCCAGCCTAGCCTGTGCTGGTCTTCCCACAGCCACTTCCTGGGCCTGTTTACTGCCTCATTTATGTACCTGGTCAGCAGCTCTGCCTGCCTCGGCTCCCATTACCTGGAGATGTGGCTGGGTAACAGCACAGCCAGTTTCTCACCCTCTATGAGCTGTGGGGTTGATGACACTTATTTCACAGCCTTGTTGTGAAGATTAAATGAGAAATGACCACGTAACTCCAGTGCATCTCTCCCCACACCACTGGCCCAGGGCCTAGGGCCTGCACGCTGGCCCCTGGAAAGCACGCGAGAACCCAAGATAGGCCCCAGAGGGTGGAGGAGACGCTGGTGAAGGCTTCTTGGGTCACACCAGAGGAAGTCCATCTCGCAGGACACGCCATGCTCCCTGCGTCCCCACGTGAGCAGTTCTCTCTGCCAAAGTCCCCCTTTCGGTGCTCCTGGGAGCCCCCAGGCTGGCCTTGGCTCCCCTCCCCCATCTTGTACCTGGTCAGCAGCTCTGCCTGCCTCGGCTCCCATTACCTGGAGATGTGGCTGGGTAACAGCACAGCCAGTTTCTCACCCTCTATGAGCTGTGGGGTTGATGACACTTCTTTCACAGCCTTGTTGTGAAGATTAAATGAGAAATGACCACGTAACTCCAGTGCATCTCTCCCCACACCACTGGCCCAGGGCCCAGGGCCTGCACGCTGGCCCCTGGAAAGCACGCGAGAAGCCAAGATAGGCCCCAGAGGGTGGAGGAGACGTTGGTGAAGGCTTCTTGGGTCACACCAGAGGAAGTCCATCTCGCAGGACACGCCATGCTCCCCGCGTCCCCACGTGAGCAGTTCTCTCTGCCAAAGTCCCCCTTTCGGTGCTCCTGGGAGGCCCCCAGGCTGGCCTTGGCTCCCCTCCCCCATCTTCCCTCTCCAGCCACCTCCCTGCCTAGGAAGTTAGCAATCTTGCTTCCTCTTCGCCCTGTCTCTTATACACATCTAGATGTGTATAAGAGACAGGAGCGGACGCTGGTCTCTGGGCCCCGTCCCCCACCACATCAGTCCAGGTTCTTTGCAGATGGACACAGAGCGGACGCTGGTCTCTGGGCCCCGTCCCCCACCACATCAGTCCAGGTTCTTTGCAGATGTGCCCCCAGGCTGGCCTTGGCTCCCCTCCCCCATCTTCCCTCTCCAGCCACCTCCCTGCCTAGGAAGTTAGCAATCTTGCTTCCTCTTCGCCTCTCCCATTTGCATTTCCTCCAAAAGACTGATGTCTGAGCCATACAACAAAGGATTCATTTTCTTTGTTGGACAAGGCAAGGCTGCTTGGAAGCATCCATAATTTTATTTTTTAAATTATTTGCTGTCACGTATGTGAAGCTCCTAAACATTACACGGCCCCTTGTAGCTTGCTAATCCATAGTGCTTCCTAGTCCTAGGTCAAGGGGCCCCTTCGACCCCTAAAGAGAAGGGGTCCTCCAGAGACAGAGGCCCAGGGGCTGCTCAGAAGGTGCTGGCGTCCAGAGCCCGGCTGTCCTCTGCCTGTGGGGCTCCCCTCTGGGTCTGGAGTCTCTGCTCTAAGGCAGGGACTCATGGTGGGGCAGGCTCTTCCTCGGCCCAAATAGCCTGGTGGAAATCAGGGTGCCCCGCGCTTTTAATTTCATGTTGATCTCCAGTGGAGCTACTCTCTGGTCCTCCTTCTGCCCAGAGCCCTCGCTGGCTCTCCAGCACTGTCGGGGCAAAGGCGGCTCGTTAGGACAGCATCCGGTCTCTGTGGACTGTCTCAGCTGTCCCTGGAAGCTCACCAAAGCCCTTTTGTATGCTTCTCTCTCTTACCACGGCTCTCTCTCCCTGGGCTTGCTCTGATCCACCCTCGCAGTTCGGCTTGTTCATCCTCAGCCTCACGTCTCTCTGCTCAGGAGGTCCCTCCTTTTGCTGTCACGTATGTGAAGCTCCTAAACATTACACGGCCCCTTGTAGCTTGTTAATCCATAGTGCTTCCTAGTCCTAGGTCAAGGGGCCCCTTCGACCCCTAAGAGAAGTGGTCCTCCAGAGACAGAGGCCCAGGGGCTGCTCAGAAGGTGCTGGCGTCCAGAGCCCGGCTGTCCTCTGCCTGTGGGGCTCCCCTCTGGGTCTGGAGTCTCTGCTCTAAGGCAGGGACTCATGGTGGGGCAGGCTCTTCCTCGGCCCAAATAGCCTGGTGGAAATCAGGGTGCCCCGCGCTTTTAATTTCATGTTGATCTCCAGTGGAGCTACTCTCTGGTCCTCCTTCTGCCCAGAGCCCTCGCTGGCTCTCCAGCACTGTCGGGGCAAAGGCGGCTCGTTAGGACAGCATCCGGTCTCTGTGGACTGTCTCAGCTGTCCCTGGAAGCTCACCAAAGGCCTTTTGTATGCTTCTCTCTCTTACCACGGCTCTCTCTCCCTGGGCTTGCTCTGATCCACCCTCGCAGTTCGGCTTGTTCATCCTCAGCCTCACGTCTCTCTGCTCAGGAGGTCCCTCCACGCATTGTGGATGCCTGTCTTACCCCATCAGCACCCCTCTTGGCTTGGCTCACAATCACCTACTCTCTTTTCTGAAGGGAACCCCTCACCCAGACTCCAAGCTCTGCGAAGGCAAGGATGGTGTCCGTCTTGCCAGCGCTCTGTCCCAAGTACCTCCTATGTGATGCGGATCCACACAAGACTCAATGGAATAGATGGAGGAAGGTTCTCATTGTGATCAAATGGCACACTTTTAGCAAAGAAATTCTTGGTGTTGGTTCAAAAGGATCTGCTAGATATTCACCCTAAATGGCATGCTGTTGTTGTTCAGTTGCCGCCTCATATCCGACTCTTTGCGACCCCACGGATTGCAGCACGCCAAGCCTCCCTGTCCCTCACCAACTCCCGGAGTTTGCCCCAGTTCATGTCCACTGAGTCGGTGATGCCATCCAGCCATCTCATCCTCTGATGCCCTCTTCTCCTTCTGCCCTCAATCTTTCCCAGCATCAGGGACTTTTCCAAAATGTCAGTTAAATGACATATCACTGCCTCGAATTAAAATGTTAAAATACTAAGCACATTGCTTTGCGTTTTGGGTTCAATGTAAAATATGGTTTGTTGAGTTTCTGGAATCCTGGTTGGGTCTAGTTTTTGTAAAAAGTAAAACTTCTCAGTCAAATCAGTTATTTATTTGTTTGTGAAAATTAATATCCACACCCAGTGGTCTGGTTATAATAAATCCACGCCCCCCCACCACCCAGTACCCCCTCCTCTGGCCTCAGATCTGGGGATCCTGGCATGAGGTCCTTGCAGGGCCTGACATCAGCCCAACCCAGGAGGGCACGCAGCAAGCTGCCTGTGGTTCTACATTTTCCATTTCCATTTTCAGATGATTGAATGCTTTGGGGGGAAAATGCTTTGAAAAGAACCCCCCACCCCCACCCTAGCCCTTCAGCAGGTTAGTGTCGCTTAGTAATTAGCAATCACAATATGAGCTGGGATAATTATCCCCCAAAGTCAGAAGAAAAACACAGATGTTTTTAAAGCTGCACAGTGGAGGGTTTGCCTTTCGATTGTAATAATTTAGCATGCGAAATGAATTAGAGGCTGGCTTTTCCGGGGACTTCATTTCCAAGGTAGGTTAGGGAAAAACCTGCTGTTTTTGAAAAGAACAGTCTTGGTTTGGGGGGTGGCGGGTGGGATGGGGGAAACCCATACAATGCATGACAATTTTCAAAATCTAGGAGGAAGCAAGAGACACCGGATTGAATGAATTAATGAGGTTTTTTTTTTTCCCCTCCTGGGATTTGAGTTAAAGCTTTCTCATAATTGAAAACTTGTGGGATGCTCCTCGACTGAAATATCAATATAGAAGTACAGCTGTGTGTTCAGCTTGGCTATCATGTGGAACAGGTCTGGACAAAGGAATAGATACCTTTGGATGGCCCTGCTTTCTCTGGGTTCCAGAACTTTCCAGGGGCCTCTCTCATTTGCTCACCGTGATTCTTCCATAATTATAGGAAAGTATATATCAGAAAGGTCCTCAGTGAAACAAACCAGCCAATCTTGTTTCTGGAAATGAAATGATCAAAAGGATCAGATCATAGGGAAAATGGGGAAAAAACGTGGCTAAGACGGGCCTCTGGTGCACTGGGTCCTTTCTTTTCCTTTCTACGGAGCTGAGAAATTTTTAACAAGTTTGTTATTGGAGTGTAGTTGTTTCACAATGCTGTGCTAGTTTGTGAATTCGCTATATGTGTGCACGGTCCACTCTTTCTCGGCTTTCCTCCCGACTCAGGCCATCACAGAGCCCTGAATGTGGTTCCCCGTGAATAGGGTGGGCTCTCATTAGTCACCTGTTATGTCCAGTACCCATCGTGTACAGATGCTGCACTGGTCCATTCTGGGAGCTCCATCCTGTGCCATCTGGGAGGGTCCTCAGGAAGTTTCATTTGTCTGAGGAAACACAAGCGCGCTCTGGCCTTGGGTCAGGGACTTGAATTTGAGACTTGCTACTGACTATAAAGAAAGCTGAGTGCAGAAGAATTGATGCTTTTGAACTGTGGTGTTGGAGAAGACTCTTGAGAGTCCCTTGGACTGCAAGGAGATCCAACCAGGCCATCCTAAAGGAGATCGGTCCTGGGTGTTCATTGGAAGGACTGATGCTGAAGCTGAAACTCCAATACTTTGGCCACCTCATGCAAAGAGTTGACTCGTTGGAAAAGACCCTGATGCTGGGAGGGGTTGGGGGCAGGAGGAGAAGGGGATGACAGAAGATAATCTAGTTGGATCGCATCACCAACTCAATGGACATGAATTTGAGTAAACTCCGGGAGTTGGTGATGGACAGAGAGGCCTGGCGAGCTGCAGCCCATGGCATCACAAAGAGTCGGACACGACTGAGCGACTGAACTGAACTGATTCATTTGGCTTTTGTCGTTTGTCAACCCTGTCCCCCTAGGGCCTTGGTTCCCTCAACTGTAAAATGGGACTTGGTTCCCATCGATGTTTTCCCAAATTGTGTTCTGCAGAATTGTAGTTCCAAGAGATATTAAACAATAAAACAAGGGACAGAAGGACCTAGTGGACCTCACTTTCCCCTGGGCAGTAGTTCCCAGTCTGGGAGGCTTTATTCCCAGGGGACACGTGGAAAGGTTTGGAGAATTTGCTTGCTTGTCATAAATGAGAGAAGGTGGGGTTTACTGCTGGCATCTAGCAAGTAGAGGCCAGCGCTGCTGCTAACACCACGCAATACAGTCTCCTCAGCCAAGATCTATCCAGTCCCTCTCAAAAAACAAAATTCAACTAAGTACCTTTTAAAGTTTTATCAGCTTTGTTCAACAGTTCCTGAATCGGGCAGTGTCCCAGCTAGTAAACAGAAAGGAGCTCTGAAGAACTGTACAAAATGGAAGTCTTATATAGGCAGAAATGGGGCAGGACTAGGAGGTTACTAGCAGAGAGAGGACTGTGGCAATTTTCTTGGGCTCCAAAATCACTGCCACCAGTGACTGCAGCCATGCAATTAAAGGACGCTTGTTTCTTGGAAGAAGAGCTATGACAAACCTAGACAGGGTGAATAAGCCCTGAATATTCATTGGAAGGACTGATGCTGAAGCCCCAATCCTTTGGCCGCCTGATATGAAGAGCTGACTCATTAGAAAAGACCTCGCTGCTGGGAAAGATTGAAGGCAAAAGGAGAAGAGGGTGGCAGAGGATGAGATGGTTGGATGGCACCATTGACTCAATGGACATGAGTTTGAGCAAGCTCCGGGAGACAGTGAAGGACCGGGTAGCCTGGCCTGCTGCAGTCCATGGGGTTGCAGAGTCAGACATGACTTAGTAACTGAACAACAGCACTTTCCTTTAAAAGGGGATGGCAGGGGTCCATCAAGCAGGCTACTTCACGAGTGCCGACCAGATGATTCCAGATTAACTGGTCTGAGGTTCCACTCTTGGGAGAGATTGAAGCTCTAAGCTTGGTGCTAAGTCTTGGTTTGGTGATGTGGGCTTCGCACGAGTGTGCCGTTTTAAGCTTGTGATTATTATTTTGTTTAATGTGGACCGTTTTTAAAGACTTCATTGAGTTTGTTACTCTATTGCTTCTGTTTTATGCTTTGTATTTTTGGCCACAAGATATGTGTCATCTTGGCTCCCTGACCAGGGATTGAACTCGTATCCCGTGCTTTGGAAGGCAAAGTCTTTACCACTGGACTGCCAGGGAAGTTCCCTGATAGTACTGAGGTTGAGAAATGCTGCCAGAAGTTTCCAGAATCTATCTGAATAATAAAGACTATGTGCAGTAAAAAGACCCTTTCAACTTTTAAGCCAATATGCCATATATATGGGGGAAGGCAATGGCACCCCACCCCAATACTCTTGCCTGGAAAATCCAATGGACGGAGTAGCCTGGTGGGCTGCAGTCCATGGGGTCGCTAACAGTCGGACAGACTGAGCGACTTCATTTTCACTTTTCTCTTTCATGCATTGGAGAAGGAAATGGCAACCCACTCCAGTATTCTTGCCTGGAGAATCCCAGGGATGGGGGAGACTGGTGGGCTGCCGTCTATGGGGTCACACAGAGTCGGACACGACTGAAGTGACTTAGCAGCAGCAGCAGCAGCCATATATATATATATATATATATACAGGCAGGCAGAGTCTCTTGTTTTCCTACCTAATAGGATTAATGTACCTTAGGACTCACTCTGGGAAACAGAGCTAGGTGTTAACTGAGGTTTCCTTCTACTCTGACCAGCTCAGATGCTGTATCTAATGAACAGACCTTCCCAGAAGGATGCAGGGGCTTCTAACTACCCATATCTGGCAGATGAAGTGTTCAAGAACTGCCAGGCGAGCTGAATCCAAAAAGCTGGCCTTAGCTTCTGTGGAGCAGAACCTGAAACAGAGGCTTTATTGGAAAAGGACTCTCAGGAGAAGAGAGAGGGAAGAGGATGCGGCTGGGCGCAGAGCTAAGTTCAAGATGCGGTCTCTGCTGGAGTCTTACTTCTGCCTGAACCTGCAGCTCCAAGGCAAGTATTGCATCTCAATGTTGGGAGTGACTTTGAGGCAGGAGGCCAGTCTATGGTTCAGTCCAAGGACTTGGTCCAACATTGACCTTGGTCTAGGAAAAGGCATAGCCTCCCAGGCAAAGATGCGTTCTTTGGAGAAGGAGGTGGCTGTGAGATGTCATCACAGACCCTTCTGGGGGTTGACTAACCGACTTCCCTGCAGCAGAGTGTGGAAGTGCTCAGGATGGTCCATTCAGGGAGCCCCACAGCCTAGAGGAAAAGCTCGGTCTGTGCTTGACTGAACTGGGGAGTGATTTGGGGAATTAGCCCCCTTGCCACATCACTGGGTCAAATTCCCCTTCGACTTTCACTCAGAGTGACGAGGGGTGTGTGCAGTGGTAAGTGCTCCCCCCACCCCTTATTTCAATGACTAACTGGGCTTTCACTTTTTCTCTTCTTTAGCTTTCTGAGATCCACTTGTGGTTCAGTCACTCAGTTGTGTCTGACTCTTTGCGACCCCATGGACTGCTGCATGCCAGGCTTCTCTGTCCTTCTCTACTTCCCGGAGTTTGTTCAAACTCATGTCCATTGAATCAGTGGTGCCATCCAACCATCTCATCCTCTGTCGCCCCTTCTCTTTCTGCCTTCCATCTTTCCAAGCATCAGGGTATTTTCCAATGAGTTGGCTCTTCTGGGATGCTATCACTGCTCTAAGTGGTGGGAGCCCAAGGGAGTAAAACGGCTGGTAAGGGAAACTCCAGAGGAAAAACCAGCCACCGGCCGGGGCCAATCAGCCACTTGATGAGCCCCTGTGTCAGCCAGGTGCCAGGGGAGGGGTGGTCTCAGAGCAGGAATTGGGTGTTCTGAGAGGTTCAAGGGCACACACTTGACAGGTGCTGGGGAGCAGGACTTGGGGCCTTCGCTCTGGGCTCTTCCTCATATGGACCACATGTGTACTTCCAAATGGCTGGGGTGGGGCTGCTGATGGAGTAAACAAGAGTGAAATACGCAAGATGTAATTACTTAATTAGCCTCATATTTGAAAACATGTGGCTTCAAATCGGATGCCAGTGGAACATCCTGGCCCACATTCCCTCTCCTTCCCAGACCCGAGCCCATGGCGTCTTGGATCATTTCAGGGGTGTTAGCGACTGCTGCTGTCCCAGCAGATTTGCAACCGCAAAAGGAGGAGGCTCTCCAGGGTCAGACTGAGAGCCAGCTTCCTCTGGTGGGAGGACACTGGACTTGGGGTCAAAGCCTCTGATGCCATGGCATTTCTAAGAGCGGCATTATATCCCTTCATGTGGATTTACTGTACTTTTCATGAGCAGCAATTTATTGCTAGCCATTTGGGGTATTTTTTCCCCCAGAATTTTCAGTATTCTAAGTATCAAAACAATGACTATCTTTGTATATTCAGCTCTGCCTACAGCTCAACCAAGTCCCTTGGGATACAGTCTTAAAATAATTACGGGGTCAAGTTTACGTACATTGCCAGATTGCCCTTCAGAAAGATGTGCCAATTTAAACACCGAATGTCAGCGTACAGAGGGCCAATTTCTCTGCTTCCTCATCTGGACTAGGTATTGTCTTGGCCAATCTATTTTAAAAAATAGCATCTTAGTATTTTAGTTTGTTTTTATCGTTCACTGTTGAGACTGAACTTTCCCCCTCGCGCTCTTCCATCAGTTGTATCTCTTCTTTTGTAAATCGCCCTCACATGATGTTCTCCACTATTCTCTGGGTCGTCCAACTCGTGGTCACTTCTGTGTATGAAGGATCTCAGCCCTTTGTGATGAAGGTCACACCTACTCTTCTCAGTTGACTGTTTGCCCCGTTTTCGTTCTGTGGGAATTCAGTTTTGAGACCTTGCCCCTCCAGGTGGAGACGGTTCCCCCGGAAGTAGTGACCGTGGAACTTCTGGGTTAAGAGACTGTCTCTCACTTATCTTAAAAAATGAGAGCTCAGCTGGAACCAGAGAGGGCCAGTGGGGAAGAGGCTTGAGGGGTCAGAGCGTATCCTGTTCCTCGTTTCACAAATCATGCTGCGAATTGCCCAATTTGGAGAGATTTGGTGGTGATTCTCGGCAGCGGGACGTGCATTGCTTCACACACAAGGACAGCTGAGGATGTTTTGTTTCGTTGGGTGGTGTGTCAGGAAGCCCCGCAGCGGCCTCTGGGGCCCAGTGACGAGAGCCCTGTCTTAGAGCGGACAGAGCTAGGACAGATCTAGCTGGGCTCTGTGTCCCTGGGAGGGCTCACTGAACTCCGAGCTTTCTGTTCCCGAAAGAGAGGCCCTAAGGCTTAGTCTGTAGCCTTGTTGGGGCCACTAATAGTGGCTGGCCAGTGTGAAAGTGGTCCTGCCCGTGGGTGGTGATCTGAAGCTTTGAACGGACTCTCCTTCGACCGCTCAGAGCTATGAGGTGAAGTATGGAAAATATTTATTTAGGCCTCAACTCTGCGGGTGGTGACTCAATGTCCTTGCCCCTTCCATAGAACAGAGTTTTCACGGGCTGGTATGGACTGTGGCGCCACGTCCCGTGGGCTGTGGGGTTCCCTCTGAACAGAACTCTGGGTCAGAGGCTTCTCAGGAAGCCTGCTGCTGCGAGGTGGGGAGAGGGCCTCCTTGTCCTCTCAGGCTGCCGGAGCGTGGCACGGCTACTGGCTGGCTGTGCCACGCGCTCAGCCGTGTCCGACCCTCTGCGACCCCACGGACTGGAGCCTGCCAGGCTCCTCTGTCCACGGAAGTCCAGGATGCTCAGGTGAGGGTCCTCTTGGTTCTCAACTCTGCCTTTTCAGGGTGTCCCCTCTCACATGCTACAAGGGGCAGGGGAGCAGTGAGGCCTCTCTTATTAGGGCACAAATCCCGTCATGAGGGCACCACCCACATGACCTAATCCCCTCCCCCAAGTCCACCTACTAAGAACATCACCTTTGGGGGTTAGAATTCCTACGTGTGAAGCTGGGGGGACACAAACATTCAGCCCGTAGCAAGGACTTTCCACCTCCCCACCTGGCAATCTCCCTTCCGGCAGGATGTGGCTAATGCAGCAGGGGGACCTTGGTTACAAGTCAGCATGGCCTTGTGCTAACAGTAATGGCTGAGTCATGCTGGGCACCTCCTGGGCACCAAGGCCTGTGCTCGGTGATTCGGAGACGAAGTCTCCACACACGTGTGATTGTCACCAGGAGGCCACACCCAGCTCTCCTTCCGAAGGACGTCCGGATGGGGACTCAGAGACCCACACAGAGACACTAGTGAGCAGATACACACGCACACACACACAGACATGCTCATGCACATATATTCACACTCATTCATACAGACGCAGACACACACATGCACAACACACACATACACAACACTCACAACACACACACATTCACATTTGCAGATACACACATATGTAACATAACACATATATATACCGCATTCACCCACACAGACGCTCAGACACAGACACATATACACAGAGACACTCATGCACACACACATATACACACTCATTCACACAGACACACTCTCACACAAGCAGACACACACATATGCATACAACACACACACACATGCACCCACACAGCAACATCAGACACAACCCTCAAGGGCTGGGCAGGCTCCTGGCCATCACACGTGAAGAAGGACAGACACAGGCTGAGGCCCCCTCAGAAGCAGATGGGCAGGCAGAGGATGTTTCTAGACAAATACAAACGAAACACATCTCCTGGGCCGGGTGCCGGGGTGACGCCGTGCAGGGCAGACCTGCAGGGCCGTGTCCTCCCTGGGCGGGGCATCTACAAGGACGACGAGCGGGAGTCTCTGCAGGGCTGCAGGCAGAGCCCGGCTAGCTGGAGTCAGCTCCCATCACGGGCTGTGTCAGCAGAAAGGCGACAAGGATGCTGGCTGGGGCGTCACCTCCTGGGTGGGGAGAGTCCCTGAGACTCTCAGTGAGATCTTGTCCATCCACGACTCCAAAGCTACTGTTTTAGATTTCACACTTGGTTCTCACAGAAAACAGAGCAGGAAGAGGAAGTAACAAGAGTTTCGTGGTTTCCTGCACACCTCGCCCTCTGGGTTCTTCAGGGGGTATTATTAGAGCATATCGGTGGCAGAGGGTAAAGAATGGTTCAGTAGCTCAGTGACCTCTGCCTTGGCTGCCCCAAACCTGCTTCAGCAAAGATGATTCTTTCAAGTTTGGAGGCCCAGAAAGCCAGGGCCGTGCAGGAGAAGGCAGAGCGTGGATGGGCCGGCAGGGAGCCTGGCTTCATTCAGCCCTCTGCTCTGGAACTTAACTTGCTGTGTGCCTTTAGGCAAGTCACTCACCCTTACTGGGCCTCTGCTGTAATTTGAGGGAGTTGCACTGGCTGGATTTATAGCCACTCCAGCCCTAAAGGGCTACAAATGACCCTGTAGTTGCTGAGCCCACGACAGGCCTCCATCAAGGGGTCGATGGGTGGGTGGGCTGGCCAGCCTTGCTGTGTGGCTGCTGGGCTAAGATCAAACATCAAACATTCTGGGAGTGATGCTATTTATTTCTTTCTGGGTTTCAGAAAAATACTTCAGAAGCAGGTTTACTTCCCAGAACCCCAGAAGTTTCTTTCCAAGGATGATATGTGCTAACCAAGATGGTCGCATCAGAGCTGAGACTTCTTTTAAACCCTTTTCAGTAAACCTCCACGTGGACACTCCCCTTGTCCTGTCTCTTATACACATCAGATGTGTATAAGAGACAGGGCTGGTATGGACTGTGGCGCCACGTCCCGTGGGCTGTGGGGTTCCCTCTGAACAGAACTCTGGGTCAGAGGCTTCTCAGGAAGCCTGCTGCTGCGAGGTGGGGAGAGGGCCTCCTTGTCCTCTCAGGCTGCCGGAGCGTGGCACGGCTACTGGCTGGCTGTGCCACGCGCTCAGCCGTGTCCGACCCTCTGCGACCCCACGGACTGGAGCCTGCCAGGCTCCTCTGTCCACGGAAGTCCAGGATGCTCAGGTGAGGGTCCTCTTGGTTCTCAACTCTGCCTTTTCAGGGTGTCCCCTCTCACATGCTACAAGGGGCAGGGGAGCAGTGAGGCCTCTCTTATTAGGGCACAAATCCCGTCATGAGGGCACCACCCACATGACCTAATCCCCTCCCCCAAGTCCACCTACTAAGAACATCACCTTTGGGGGTTAGAATTCCTACGTGTGAAGCTGGGGGGACACAAACATTCAGCCCGTAGCAAGGACTTTCCACCTCCCCACCTGGCAATCTCCCTTCCGGCAGGACGTGGCTAATGCAGCAGGGGGACCTTGGTTACAAGTCAGCATGGCCTTGTGCTAACAGTAATGGCTGAGTCATGCTGGGCACCTCCTGGGCACCAAGGCCTGTGCTCGGTGATTCGGAGACGAAGTCTCCACACACGTGTGATTGTCACCAGGAGGCCACACCCAGCTCTCCTTCCGAAGGACGTCCGGATGGGGACTCAGAGACCCACACAGAGACACTAGTGAGCAGATACACACGCACACACACACAGACATGCTCATGCACATATATTCACACTCATTCATACAGACGCAGACACACACATGCACAACACACACATACACAACACTCACAACACACACACATTCACATTTGCAGATACACACATATGTAACATAACACATATATATACCGCATTCACCCACACAGACGCTCAGACACAGACACATATACACAGAGACACTCATGCACACACACATATACACACTCATTCACACAGACACACTCTCACACAAGCAGACACACACATATGCATACAACACACACACACATGCACCCACACAGCAACATCAGACACAACCCTCAAGGGCTGGGCAGGCTCCTGGCCATCACACGTGAAGAAGGACAGACACAGGCTGAGGCCCCCTCAGAAGCAGATGGGCAGGCAGAGGATGTTTCTAGACAAATACAAATGAAACACGTCTCCTGGGCTGGGCGCCGGGGTGACGCCGTGCAGGGCAGACCTGCAGGGCCGTGTCCTCCCTGGGCGGGGCATCTACAAGGACGACGTGCGGGAGTCTCTGCAGGGCTGCAGGCAGAGCCCGGCTAGCTGGAGTCAGCTCCCATCACGGGCTGTGTCAGCAGAAAGGCGACAAGGATGCTGGCTGGGGCGTCACCTCCTGGGTGGGGAGAGTCCCTGAGACTCTCAGTGAGATCTTGTCCATCCACGACTCCAAAGCTACTGTTTTAGATTTCACACTTGGTTCTCACAGAAAACAGAGCAGGAAGAGGAAGTAACAAGAGTTTCGTGGTTTCCTGCACACCTCGCCCTCTGGGTTCTTCAGGGGGTATTATTAGAGCATATCGGTGGCAGAGGGTAAAGAATGGTTCAGTAGCTCAGTGACCTCTGCCTTGGCTGCCCCAAACCTGCTTCAGCAAAGATGATTCTTTCAAGTTTGGAGGCCCAGAAAGCCAGGGCCGTGCAGGAGAAGGCAGAGCGTGGATGGGCCGGCAGGGAGCCTGGCTTCATTCAGCCCTCTGCTCTGGAACTTAACTTGCTGTGTGCCTTTAGGCAAGTCACTCACCCTTACTGGGCCTCTGCTGTAATTTGAGGGAGTTGCACTGGCTGGATTTATAGCCACTCCAGCCCTAAAGGGCTACAAATGACCCTGTAGTTGCTGAGCCCACGACAGGCCTCCATCAAGGGGTCGATGGGTGGGTGGGCTGGCCAGCCTTGCTGTGTGGCTGCTGGGCTAAGATCAAACATCAAACATTCTGGGAGTGATGCTATTTATTTCTTTCTGGGTTTCAGAAAAATACTTCAGAAGCAGGTTTACTTCCCAGAACCCCAGAAGTTTCTTTCCAAGGATGATATGTGCTAACCAAGATGGTCGCATCAGAGCTGAGACTTCTTTTAAACCCTTTTCAGTAAACCTCCACGTGGACACTCCCCTTGTCTGCCACAAAACTTGGATGGCGGCTTTAAATAGATCTCCTCAGGGCCTCAGATTTCAGCGGAGGCAAAATCCACAAACAGCCAAGGGCAAATGGGAAAATTAAATGTTTCAGAAACTTACATTTTAAAACTTATAATAAGCATGCAGCAAGCTTTATGAGACTATTCAGTGGTACTAACCAGTCTCCAGCCCTCCCAATCCTTGGACTAAATCGACGCTGGTAATATGCCAGCCAGCTGGCATGAACTTTGAACCATTTCTACAAAGTCTGTGGTGTAGGCTGACCCCCACCGCCTCAACCAGCCCCCACCCCAGTTGATACGAGCAGGCTTCATGGGTGGGCATGGTGTTTTTTTGCCTAGGAGGGTCTCATGCTTGGTTTCAAGTCCAGCTGTCACTATCTTAAAATTCTTAAGTTTTGAACAAGGGGCTCTGTGTTTTCATTTTCGACTGGGCCTTGCAAATTTTGCACAGTGTCTGAACCCAAGCATACTTTTCCTAGACAATCACTGAACTGATGGCGGTGTGTTAATATCTGGTCTAAAGCCATTAACTTTCAGAAGAACTAAGCATTCAACTTGGGTCTTATTTGCACATGACTTAGCCTACTTACCTGTCCAGGGTCAGTGCCAAGCACAAAATAAAGAGGAGTTATTTTTGGCTCAGAGAAATAAAACCAAGTCTGTTTCATGTGTAATTCCAAATACAAATGCCCAAACATGTAAATTTGATGAGGTACCTACAAAGACCATAAGGAATTGCCAGTGTTCCAGTACTTGAATTAGATGGTATAGATCAGGGGTGAGCAAACTATGGCCCTGGGTCTGATCTGGTTTGCCACCTGTTTTGTGAATAAAGTTTTATTGAAACTTTTACCTATTGCCTAGGTCTGTTTTCAGGCTGTAATGGCAGAACTGAGTAGCTACAAGAAACTGGAGGACCAGTCTGGCCTTTTACAGAAAAAGTTTGCCAACCCTGGTCTGCTATTAGAATTTATAAATGTCTAGAATACACTGATGAACTCTCAAAAGCATAGCTCTGAAGAATCACGTTGTACCCTTGGGACAGGAAATAATTACTTAGACATAAACCACAATTGAAAAAGATTTATTTATTTATAAATTTGATTACAGTAAAATAAAAACTTTTGCAAAGCAAAAACCACCATTAACAAGGTTAAAACAAACTTAACTCTTTGGGGAAAAGTTCAAAATACTAAACAGAATTCAAATTACATGATGAAATCCTGAGAATCCAAGAGAAGCAGAAAAAGTGGCAAAAGGGAATCATGAGGGGGGTCAGCCAGATGACCAGTGCCAGTGACAAGCCTGGACAGTGACGAGGGGTCCGGTGTGGCCGTCGCTGACTGCCCGCTCTGCATTCCCGTGGAGGGAATTCTCTCCCCCCGGGTCTTTGCATGGCTCCCCCTTTCAGCATACGGATCTTGACTCAGCGTTGCTTCCCACCCCAGCCATTGGCTTGTTTGCCCTACGATCTAGCCCCTTTGTCCCCCTGCCCTGCTATAATACATCACAGGGCCCTGGGAAGGGGGCTGGGAAATGTGTTTCTGGGCTGCTAACCGTTGGCTCTTGGTTATGTTCAGCCCTTGGCAGGAGCTGGCAGCAGACTGGAAGGTGGGAGAATGGAGAAGCCAGGTATCTGTAGCCCCCAGGCTTCCTCTGCTTCAGGGACCATCTCATCTCCAGCAGCTGCTCCACCTCCCTGTAGTCTGGATCCTGCTTCCCTCTGTGGCACCCCCTCCTGGGCTCTGGGACACCCACCTGCCCTCCTTGGCCTCTCCTCTAGGATTAGTGCTCAGTTGCTCAGTTGTATCTGACTGTTCGCAGCCCCATGGACTGTAGCCTGCCAGGCTCCTCTGTCCATGGGATTTTTCAGGCCGTAATACTGGCATACGTTGCCATGTCCTTCTCCAGGGGATCTTCCCGACACAGAGATCAAACCCTACCTCCCGCGTCTCCTGCACTGGCAGGCTGATCCTTTACCACCGGGCCGCCTGGGAAGACCTAGGGTTGGTAGTAGCTGTCTGTTGCTGCTAATCTCCAGGGGGACTCACCATCCTCTTTGTTCCTTCTGCTCTTCCTGCACCTTGTAACTGGTTCTCTTTACTAAAATCCTTCTCTTGAACTCCGTGGTATAGGATCTGCTTTCTCCATGGGCTTGAGGTTAAACATCTGGGATTCTGTGATTTGCTTTGCAATTACTCTTGCAATTCAGCCAATCTGGAAATAACTCAAAATTTCAAATTTCCTTGTCCAGAGTTGTCAACCCAGCTAATAAAAGCCAGAAATCACGAATTCCTTGGAGTGCTTTGTTCTGCTGGAAGCCCGTTGGTCCTGGGACACAACTACTCTCTGTTAAGCGCTCAAGTGTGTGCCCTCATTAGGAAGAAGGAGCAGAAAGGCCATCACTCAGATTCAGCAATGACCTGACAACGTGGGCAGCTCACACCGTCCATTCCAAATACCAATCAGCACGTCATTACAGCAGAGCTCGGCCAAGCTCATTGGAACCTGCCACTCTAAGCTGTCTCTAGCAACACATGGGGAGAAGGCTGGAGCCTTTGTGAACTTAAAGGCAGCTGCACTCCGAGCAGCCATTTCCACGTGAGTGCACCACACGCATTAGAAATCTTCTGAAATGGGCATTGGACACTTAGTATTTAGACAGCGTCTCTCTTCCCGTTGCCACTGGCTCTATCCCAGAGTCCCCTCTCTTCTGGTATAGACCACTCCCCAGCCTCCTATTGGGTCCTCTGCAGCCAGAATGCACCCCCTTTCTGCCCCATTCCCGTCCAATCCATCCTCCACACTGCCATGAGAATGGCCTTTCCAAAAGGCTCAGAGGACTGAATCACTTACTCACTTAATACCCTTAAATAATTCCCTGTAGCTTTCAGGCTAATTTCCTGGCTCCTTAGCCTGGCACTCAAGATTACTGCATGGTCTGTTCCTCCCACAGCATCTGCAGCCTTAACTTTAACCATCCCCTCTCCGTGCGTGCTTTAAACACCACGCTTCCTATGGTTCCCCTGCTCCATATGCTCAGCGTCTTTGCTCATGTTCCTTCCTCCTCCTAAGTTCTAGGATCCAGAATGCTCTTCCTCCCTTCTTCATATGATGCTCATAGCTTTCCCCCTCAATTTTAAAACAAAACATCCGCATTCAAGGGTTATGAAGACTATCCTACTAAGCTTAAGAAATTAAGTCAATCCTCTCTATGAAGTGAAGTGAAGTCGCTCCGTTGTGTCCGACTTTTTGCGACCCCATGGACTGTAGCCTACCAGGCTCCTCCATCCATGGAGTTTTCCAGGCAATAGTACTGGAGTGGGTTGCCATTTCCTTCTCCAGGGAATCTTCCTGACCCAGGGATCGAACCCGGGTCTCCCACGTTGTAGGCAGATGCTTTCCCGTCTGAGCCACCACGGAAGTCACCGCTTCTTAATCCTAGTGCCCTTCCTCCCTTCTCCCAGGTNTACTGGAGTGGGTTGCCATTTCCTTCTCCAGGGAATCTTCCTGACCCAGGGATCGAACCCGGGTCTCCCACGTTGTAGGCAGACGCTTTCCCGTCTGAGCCACCACGGAAGTCACCGCTTCTTAATCCTAGTGCCCTTCCTCCCTTCTCCCAGGTAACCACCATTCTGAATTCACAGTTTCAGCGTTTCTATAAAGATCTTTATACGTTTGCCGTGAGTGTGTGTACACACGCCTAAGCAATATGCATTGTGGCTTAGAATGTTTTAAAACTTCGTATAAATGTCATAATCTCTGTGTTCTTCTACAGTTTGCAATGCGTGCCCAATATCATGACTCTGAGATGTTTCACATTAATGCAGTAGCCACAGATCAGTCAAGTCAGTTCTGTACAGTATTCTAGCACACACGTGCACACAAATGTGCTCACATCCATCTTCTCGTTGATGGACATTTAAGTTGATTTCTTTTTTTTTCGCGATTACAAATCTTACTGCTATGAACACTGTGAAGACATCTCCTTGGGCACATGGGCAAGAGCTCTTCAAGGGCATCCTGCAGCAGAGGAATCACAAATCACAGGGCGATCACGCTTTCATTCTCACCAGGTATTGCCAGATAATTTGCCAAATGGTTGGAGAAGTTTATGCGCTCATTAATGATATTTAAAGAAAATCCCTCCAGTCTACAAGGTTGTCTAAACTTTCTAATAACACATTTTAAAGATTTTTGGAAACCAATGAGTGTGAAATGAAATCCCACGGTGGTTTTGATTTGACATTCCCTGATTGCAAGTGGACTTCTGTCTTCCTTCTGCAAAAGGCCTGGTGATAACTTCTGTTCATGTTTCATTTTTTCCTCTAAGAATATTTAAAGAAAATCCCTCCAGTCTACAAGGTTGTCTAAACTTTCTAATAACACATTTTAAAGATTTTTGGAAACCAATGAGTGTGAAATGAAATCCCACGGTGGTTTTGATTTGACATTCCCTGATTGCAAGTGGACTTCTGTCTTCCTTCTGCAAAAGGCCTGGTGATAACTTCTGTTCATGTTTCATTTTTTCCTCTAAGGGCTTTTAAAAATATTTTGATCAATTAAAAAAATTCATTTTGGATAATACTTTTCTGGTTGTATGTATATATGTATTTATGAATGGACTATAAATAAAATATCTTTTCCCTGTTTGTGGTTTGCCATTTTCTGTTTATGGTATCTTTGATAAGCAGAAGTTTTTTTTTTTTTTTAATGTAGTCAACTTCTATTTTTTCGTTTTGTTATTTATTTTTGTTGTCTTGTTTCCTCCATAGAATCTGAAAAAGGATCCATTTTTTTCCTTTTTTTTTCCCTAGCACCATTTATCTACGAGTCAATCCTTTACTCTTATATTCAACTTTTTCCATTGAATAGAAGCAATAATCATAAAATTTTAAAAACGCAGTGATCATAGACTTGCTTTATTCATCATTCTAAAAGGAACACTTTTAAATGCTCTATTGTCAAATGTGATGTTTATATAGATTTTTAATTTATTCTCTCAGAATAAGTAATACTATCTTTTTCTAGATTTCTAAGATTTTTTTTTTTATCATGAATGGGTGTTAAATTTTATCTAATGTCTTTTTCTGCTCTTAATGAGATTCTAATATGGTTTTTCTTTAATCTCTTAATAGTGCTATTATTAACCCTGATAATAAAGCCAGAGGACAGCATGAGAAGGCAAGTCACTGAGTAACGTTTCTCACCAGTTTGCATGCTTAAAAGTCCTAACAGCACACTAGCAATTTGAGTCTATCAATACCTATAAAATAATAATACATAATCATCAAGTTGGGTTTATCCTGAGAGAGTGAAGATGATTTATTAGCAAACTATGGCAATACAGCAGATTTCACTACATCACTGACTCAATGGACATGAGTTTGAGCAAACTCTGGGAGATGGTGAAGGACAGGGAAGCTAGAACAGTATCTGTAGTACAAACTCACTGAATATTTTTTGAATGAATGGAAGTCACTGCTGTGTGGAAG
Source organism: Oreotragus oreotragus (assembly GCA_006410675.1). Lineage (NCBI taxonomy): Eukaryota > Metazoa > Chordata > Mammalia > Artiodactyla > Bovidae > Oreotragus > Oreotragus oreotragus. The sequence continues at coordinate 737,540 of SJYX01009880.1, forward strand.
TTTGTTATTCAGTCGCTAAGAGAAAACTCTGGGAAACAGTGGAGGATGGGGAGCTTGGTGTCCATGGGGCCAGCTACAGCCCATTGGGCCACAAAGAGTCAGACATTACTCAGATACTATTCTAGATGCAAAGAAATAATAGTGAACAAAACAGGCAAAATCTCCATTCTTATTGTTCAGTCACCAAGTAGTGTCCAACTCTTTGTGACCCCATGGGCTACAGAAGGCCAGGCTTCCCTGTCCATCGCCAACTCTCAGAGTCTGCTCAAACTCAAGCCCATTGAGTTGGTGATGCCATCCAACCATCTCATCCTCTGTCATTCCCTTCTCCTCCTGCCCTCATTCTTTCCCACCATCAAGGTCTTTCCCAATGAGTTGGCTCTTTGCATCGTGTGGCCAGAATATTGGAACTTCAGCTTCAGCATCGGTTCTTCCAATGAAGGGTTGGTTTGATTTCTTTTAGGATCGACTGATTTAATTGGTAGGTATAGGAAATCAAGTATAAGAGTTGAAAGACCTTTGGAAACAGACTATTAGCTGGCTGTATAGACCACAGTTTATAAAGCTAATAGCTGACCTCTATTCAGGTTGGTAGGCTTTGGGTTGTGAGGGATGCCTCCCCTTGAGGGATCATGATCTAGGAGGGGAGACAGACAGGGGTTTTTTTCCTCTTTCAAAACAGAGACCAGGCCCCTGGCAGCTGCAGCACAGAGAGGCTGGCGTGTAGAGTGAAAGGAGCCCAGGGGCTGTGCCTTCAGTCAGTGCTGTAGAGTCAGGGTGAGCTGTGCCCCATGGGATGGACAGGTGTGAGCGGCCTGGGTGCTTCTTGATCCCGGGCCTTGGATATGGACTTGAGCAGTGGCCAGACCCCACGGGCAGGTGAACCCACAGGCTCATCATCTGAGTTCCTTACTGATGGCAGGATACGAGCCAACCCTGTTGAGAAAGCCCCTGCACACACCACTCAGAATCCAAACCCTGCTTCCAGTTCACTCCAAGCCCCTGGGGATGTTCCCTGGGCCATCCAGTCATTTAAATTGTGGAAGCACTTGCTACCTTGTCTCAGGGAGCTGGATAGGACTAATGGGATGATTTGCACTCTGAGAAGGAGAGAAATGTCCTCCCCCAAGGTGTGTCATCAAAACAGTGAAAGTATTTGGAATTAACTGGGCAGGCCCATGTTTCTTCATTTCCCAGCCGTGTGTGAGTGACATTTTCTGCCAGTCGGCTTTGCACAGCCCTTTTCAGATGGCTCAGAATGTGCTGATGTGCTGGGGCTTGGCTGATGCTTCATGAGGGAAGCCGTCATTTGGAGGAGTCAGGAAAACAAGCCTCTAAATACACAAACAATGACAGTGTCTTATTTCAATATTTACCTACACCTTGTAAGGATGGGTTTCTAAGACGTAAAACTTGCTCATTTCTTCCAGATACGATTCAGTATATATGATATATTGAAAATAATAGAACTCTCCTCTGCTAAAACAAAGATAAGAAAGGAAATCTTGTGTGGACATGTGGTGGGGAGGGCGAAGAGGGGTGGGATGAATTGGGAGGTTGGGACTGACATACTTACAGTGCTATGTGTAAAACAGATAAGCTAGTGGGAAGTGTATAAGAGACAGACTCTCCTCTGCTAAAACAAAGATAAGAAAGGAAATCTTGTGTGGACATGTGGTGGGGAGGGCGAAGAGGGGTGGGATGAATTGGGAGGTTGGGACTGACATACTTACAGTGCTATGTGTAAAACAGATAAGCTAGTGGGAAGTTGAGAGTCCCTTGGACAGCAAGGAGATCCAACCAGTCCATCCTAAAGGAAATCAGTCCTGAATATTCATTGGAAGGGCTGATGCTGAGCTGAAACTCCAATACTTTGGCCACCTGATGCAAATAACTGACTTGTTGGAAAACACCCTGATGCTGGGAAAGATTGAAGGTGGGAGGAGAAGGGGGCTACAGAGGATGAGATGGTTGGATGGCATCACTGACTCAATGGGCAGGAGTCCGAGTAAACTGTGGGAGTTGGTGATGGACAGGGAGGCTTGGCATGCTGCAGTCCGTGGGATCGCAAAGAGTCGGACGCAACTGAGAAATTGAACTGAACTGCGCAATGGGAAGTTGCTGTATAGCACAGGGAGCGCAGCTCGGTGCTCTGTGATAACCCAGATGGGTGGGAGGGCGACCCAAGAGGGAGGGGATATACGTATACACACAGCTATTAGTAATTCACTTTGCTGTGCAGCAGAAACCAACACAACATTGTAAAGCAACTATACCCCAACTGCATTAAAAAAAAAAAAAGGAATCTCCAACCACCATAAACAAAGAAAGTAACTGGCAATTTAGAATAGAAGCTAAGGAATTACAAATGTATAGGACCAAGCAGGTACCTTGTCAAATACTCCAGTTACCGAGAGTCGCTGCTTAGTCAAAGCCGGTCTTTGTGCACAAGCTTCTTTCAAGCAAGGGCTGCAGGAACCATTTGGGGCCTCAGGGATGCTGGGATAAAAGCCTTTGTCAGCGCACCAATCCACTTGGATTCCTTGGCAGGAGGTGCCTTCACTGCTCATCTTGTGGCGGGCGAGTCACGGTTCCTCTCCACCCTGGCTCTGGGGTGACCCCTGGGGCTCTGACCTCCCTGAGCTTGGCTGGTGAAGCAGCAGGTGAACAACAAATTCATAATAAGAGGCAGTGTTCCTGAAAACTTACGAAAGAGAGCCTATGCCTTCCCCATTTCTTACTTTTTCTAAGTTTTTTCCTTGCAGCCACCATTAACTGATCTCTTTAGGAGGCTTGAGCATTCTTTGGCATTGCCTTTCTTTGGAACTGGAATGAAAACTGACCTTTTCCAGTCCTGCAGCCACTGCTGAGTTTTCCAAATTTGCTGGCATATTGAGTGCAGCACTTTCACAGCATCATCTTCCAGGATTTGAAACAGCTCAACGGGAATTCCATCACCTCCACTAGCTTTGTTCTTAATGATGCTTTCTAAGGCCCACTTGACTTCACATTCCAAGATGTCTGGCTCTAGATTAGTGATCACATCCTCATGATTATCTGGGTCGTGAAGATCTTTTCTGTACAATTCTTCTGTGTATTCTTGCCACCTCTTCTTAATATCTTCTGCTTCTGTTA
>SJYX01009880.1:744038-887716 GCA_006410675.1 Oreotragus oreotragus
CTGCTTGCATTTAGTCAGAGCTTTTGATTCCTTAAAGAGCTGTATAAAATAGGTTTTATGTGCAACAGTCAAACAAACAAAACTCCATCCTTCTATGCAGAGTCAGGATTTTACCTTCACATCCTCAGAGGGCTAGACACGACTGTGAATCCATAGCTGATCACTTCCAAATCAGTTCTTATCTTTGACCTTCCTGTCCTTCTGATCAGGAAGACACTGTTACTCCACAGCTCTGATGGGGAAACCAAGGCCCTGAGAATTTGGGGGTACATCTAGCCCTGCTCTCTCTTTTCCATACTCACTGCTTTGAGGTCAGACACCACCCTCTTACCATGTCGCACTGGGAATCCACAGGGATCCTATAGCTGGCCTTAGCACAGGCAGCTTTATCTGTCCCAGTCTCTCTGTGGCCCAGGACAACCGAGGGGGCTGTTCTCAAGGCTGCTGACAGCGCAGGCACCCTCCACAGCAGCAGACAGAAGTCTGTGCTGTAACCAGCCTGGGGAGGCAGAAGGCAGAGGCTGGGTCTCAAGTTGCAACTGGAGCCTCAGTTGTGTGCATATCGAGTAAGGGGCTCAGTAAATGGCACAAACTTACATGTAAGCAAATGCAAAAGAGAAATCTAAAAATAGAATGAGGTTCTCAAGGTTTCCCCGGCTGGTTGGGAGCAGAGCTGAAGGGAGAGGCCAGGCCCCCAGTTCCTCCCCCAGGACCCTTCCTGTCTCCTTGTGATATATCTTCAAGTTCTGCCATCATCGTTTTCTTTTCACAGAAGTTGTTCTTGTTCAGTGAGTCACCACGTCATGTCCGACTGTTTGCAACCCACTGTGAATCCATAGCTGATCACTTCCAAATCAGTTCTTATCTTTGACCTTCCTGTCCTTCTGATCAGGAAGACACTGTTACTCCACAGCTCTGATGGGGAAACCAAGGCCCTGAGAATTTGGGGGTACATCTAACCCTGCTCTCTCTTTTCCATACTCACTGCTTTGAGGTCAGACACCACCCTCTTACCATGTCGCACTGGGAATCCACAGGGATCCTATAGCTGGCCTTAGCACAGGCAGCTTTATCTGTCCCAGTCTCTCTGTGGCCCAGGACAACCGAGGGGGCTGTTCTCAAGGCTGCTGACAGCGCAGGCGCCCTCCACAGCAGCAGACAGAAGTCTGTGCTGTAACCAGCCTGGGGAGGCAGAAGGCAGAGGCTGGGTCTCAAGTTGCAACTGGAGCCTCAGTTGTGTGCACATCGAGTAAGGGTCTCAGTAAATGGCACAAACTTACATGTAAGCAAATGCAAAAGAGAAATCTAAAAATAGAATGAGGTTCTCAAGGTTTCCCTGGCTGGTTGGGAGCAGAGCTGAAGGGAGAGGCCAGGCCCCCAGTTCCTCCCCCAGGACCCTTCCTGTCTCCTTGTGATATATCTTCAAGTTCTGCCATCATCGTTTTCTTTTCACAGAAGTTGTTCTTGTTCAGTGAGTCACCACGTCATGTCCGACTGTTTGCAACCCCTTGGACTGCAGCACACCAGCTCCCCTGCCCTTCACCATCTCCCAGAATCTGCACAAACTCGTGTCCATTGATTCAGTCTCATTCTCTGTTGCCCCTTTCACGGAAGAGTATTTGTCAAAGATGTGCTTTCTTTCTTTTGCCTTTAAAGCCCCGGGGGTAGAATCCAAATGCTTCTTTACAGTCATCAATGTACAATAGAGTATTAAAAAGTGATCGCAGGCAGACCTCTTTTTATTGTGCTCCACAGATATTGCATTTTTTTCTTTCACAGATTGAAGGTTGTGGCAACCCTGGGTCGAGCAAGTCTATTGACGCCATTTTTCCAGCAGCATTTGCTCAGTTTGTGTCCCATTTTTATAATTCTTGAAATATTTCAAACCCCCCACCAGCAAAAAGATGAGGATTTTCTGAAGGCTCAGATGATGGCTGGCAATTTTTAACAATAAAGTATTTTTAAATTAAGATACGTATGTTGGGGGATTTTTTAGACATACGCTATTGCACAGTTAATACGCTATAGTGTATTGTGAACATCTGTATGCAATAAGAAATCAAAAAAAATTTACGTGACTTTCTTCTCTGTGGTATTTACTTTATCATGGTCTGGAATCGAATGGGCAATGTCAAAATCTATCTATACCGCTGAGATGATGAAGTTCCAGGGGAAGGGCCAAGGACCCACCTTAGAATGGTCTTTACTTGTGGCTGGGCCTAGGAAATGCCCAAGTTTGGGTTGAGGGAGTCTCTCCTCTCACAAAAAAGCTCCCCACTTGGCTACCTGGAAGGTAACTCATCCTGTAGCCAGACCCTCCCTGGGACACCTGGCACTCGGTCCCTGGGCCCTCGTGACTTCAACAGCCTTGGCAGGTCTGCAGTGCTGGTGGCTGGTCGGGGGGGAGGCGGGGTGTGTGTCACCAGTTTGCCCCGCTAACAGTCAGCCTCACTCCCTGCCTGGAGATCCAGTGCTGATACCTGCGGGTAATCATGGCCCTCTCATCTGTCTTCCCAGCCTGGCTCCATCCAGACAATTCTTATTGGAACAATGCTTTTGTTCTTTCTTCTGAGATGACAAATGGTGGAATTAAACTGACTGATGGGGTGGGAAGTTTACAAATGTTGAAAATATGTAAAAATATTCCAGGAAGTTTAAATGGTGCCTTCTTTTTAAGACCAAGCCAGGGGAGAAGGGGCCATCAACATATGTACAGGGGATGAATGGAACCAGCCGCCCCTTGAGCCACGTGGGGCAGGAGAAAAGATCACAAGGCTGGTGAATTTCAAATTCTCTCTTTTAGCTTGTTCTTGCTGTAAGAAAAGGGCATGTGCCCATGTTAATGTTTCATATCTAGGAATTTCCAAGTTCCTGCCTGAGGCTAACTAGAAATATCAGTGACTCTGAAGAGATTTGGCAATGTAACCGCAGGAAAAAAAAAAAGGAATAGCTTCCGCCACAGGGTCTGCAGGAAGTCCCAAGATGCCGAGTGAAACGCTACCAATGATGTCATTTCAAAAGACGTTTTTCCTTATTTAATTTTTTGAGCTATTATAGTTCCATCCATATCTTTTTCTTCCTTTGCTCCTGACTTCCAGGCTGCCCACTCTTCTCCTTATTTCCTCCCTGTTTATGGGTTCGTTTCGGTCCTCCAGGGATTAAACAGCATAGAGGATTTTGGCTTGTGACCTGAAATCCAGGAAGAACAAGGAGGCTGGGAGAGGTGTGAAAGGGAAACCAGGAGGCCAAAGAGGGGAAGGAGAAGAGGGAGGGGTCCCCAGTCCTCCTGATGCTGGTCCCCTGGGGCCTCTCCCTGCAGCTGTATCAGCCCCCCACCCCCAGACAGCGTGGCAGCACTTGGGAGAGTGTTGCTGGCCTGCCTTGTGATGTGCTGGCTACGAGCCCTGGGTAACTGCTCAGAGTCACGCAGCTTTTCCCCGCCCTAAGGTGATGGCGTGCTCTGCCCTCCTGGGCGGGGGGTGGGCTCAGCCTCCCTGCTCACCGCTCCAGGTTTTAGCCCCAGCCTGGAGCTTGCCTTGAGCGGCCGCCTTCTTGGCTGGAACCTGATCAAGGTCTTGGCAACCCTTCGGTCATCCCCACTGCCCCTGGCCAGCCCAGCCCCAGCCTGGGTTCCCACTTGCTGAGGCCAAGCAGTCCCCTTCTCAGCAGAGTTGTTTTCCCAAGTCCCTTAAATGTCCCTTTGACCCAGTAGCCCAGTCTAGGATTCTGAGGTCCCTGAGCATCTCAAACCCAGGTCGGTTGTAGGTGCGGAGTAGAGGGGAGAGGGGTAGCGGGGGGCAGCTGTAAAGTCCTCTTTTGCTCCATCCTTCCACTTCAAGGGAAGAAGCTCCCCAGGGGCCCCAGCTTACCCCCAGGATGTGAGGACAGAGCAGACACCTCTTAAGCGTTCTGCAGAGAAGGGAGGAGCCCAGTGCATGGTGGGCTTGCTCACCGACCTTGGCAGCTTTGGGGCAGGGGAATGGAACAGCATCAGAACTTGAGTCCAGGGCCTGCCACTCCTGTGTATGCGTGTGACAGGTCCCTAACCTCTCTGGGCTCAGAGGGCACATCTGTAAACCACAGCGGGGCTGACAACCTGCTTCTCAAGGCTGCTGGAAGGCCCCGCTGGATGCTGCAGCCCTGAGTTAAGCTCCCAGACAGAGAGAACCAGCCCCACTTCCCCTCCGGGATCCTTGGAATCAGGCAGTCTAGTTACAAACAGGTCCCCCTTTGGAGAACAAGGAAGATGGTTTAAAAGCAGAGAGCAGGAACCCAGAAATGTGGCCTGCCCCCGCCCCCCCCCCCCGAGAAAAGAGGCAGGGCGCTTGAGAGCAGTCTGTTCCTCTATGACAGTTGTCTCCTTCACTCCTTGTTCCCTGGGCACAAAGGGGTCCCCTGGGTGCCCTGGGATCCCCGGGCATAAAGGCCTGGACCCCAGGGGCATGCCCTTCTTTCTTTAGTGATGAAAGGAACAGATGAGAGCGGATGTAGCTCCTTCGAGGAAGCAGATACTAAAGGCCTGGGTGCTTCTGAAAACACCTCAGAAGCATTTGCAGGGGAAATCAAAGCTGCAGCAAGATTCATAATTGGAAACCCCTTTATTACATTAATTATCCCTCTTGGAGACCAGAGCAGGGCTTCCCAGGAAGCTTTTAACATCCTGCATTATGGCCGTGGGTGTCTCAGGGCTGCATGCGGAGAGCATGGGCCTCGTCAATTATACATGGCCCCGCGGGCAGGCGGTGGGGCGGGGCCGGGGGTGGGGCAGGCTCTGCTGGGAGTGGTGGGGCTGGACCACGATCCACTCAGCTGGGAGAGCTAGCAGAATGTGGCTCATCTCCAGGCTGCCCTCTGGGCCATGCCTCCCCTGTGGAGTGACGTGTGACTAAAGAGAAAAATCACTCCAGTGATGCAGGTTAACAGGGAAAATAATTGTTGGGAAATGTGTGCAAAATGGGACTTTTTCTTAAAGACTGTTTTTTTTATGTGGATCATATTTAAAGTCTCTAATTTGTTACAGTATCGTTTCTGTTTCATGTTCTGTATTTTTGGGCATGAGGCATGTGAGATCTTAGCTGCCCATCTGGGGGTTGAACCTGCACCCCCTGCATTGGAAGGTGAGGTCTTAACCACTGGACCACTAAGTAGTCAGTTCAGTCGTTCAGTCGTGTCTAATTCTTTGCTACCTGATGAACCGCAGCACGCCAGGCCTCCCTGTCCATCACCAACTCCCAGAGTCCACCCAAATTCATGTCCATCGAGTCAGTGATGCCATCCAACCATCTCATCCTCTGTCGTCCCCTTCTCCTCCCACCTTCAATCTTTCCCAGCATCGGGGTCTTTTCAAATGAGTCAGTTCTTCAGATCAGGTGGCCAAAGTATTGGAGTTTCAGCTTCAGCATCAGTTCTTCCAATGAACATCCAGGATTTATGTCCTTTAGGATGGACTGGTTAGATCTCCTTGCAGTCCAAGGGACTCTCAAGAGTCATCTCCAACACCACAGTTCAAAAGCATCAATTCTCCAGTGCTCAGCTTTCTTTATAGTCCAACTCATAACCATACATGACTACTGGAAAAACCATAGCTTTGACTAGACGGACCTTTGTTGGCAGAGTAATGTCTCTGCTTTTCAATATGCTATCTAGTTTGGTCATAACTTTTCTTCCAAGGAGTAAGTGTCTTAATTTCATGGCTGCAGTCACCATCTGTAGTGATTTTGGAGCCCCCCCAAAATAACGTCTCTCACTGTTTCCCCATCTATTTTCCGTGAAGTGATGAGACTGGATGCCATGATCTTCGTTTTCTGAAAGCTGAGTTTTCAGACAACTTTTTCACTTTCCTTTTCACTTTCATCAAGAGGCTCTTCAGTTCTTCTTTGCTTTCTGCCATAAGGGTGGTGTCATCTGCACACCTGAGGTTACTGATATTTCTCCCAGGACCACCAGGGAAGCCCCCCAGATGGGGCTAACATGTGAAAGCGGAAGAGGAAGAACCTGTTTCTCCCACGCGTGGGCCCTGCAGTTTGGATGTTTGGGAGGCTCGTGCTGAAAAAGCCTAGGAGAGTCTAACCCACACCCTCAACTGACTGACGGGGATGCACAGAAGGGGATATGACCGAACCAGGGTCATACAATGGTGGAGGGAAGATGAAATGTGGTGAAAGCCCTCGGGGGTGCCCCGAGGGGCTGCTTGGGAAATGTGGGGTGAGACCAGGGCCCCTCCTGGGTTTTGTGGCTTCACAGAGCTGGGAGCTGCTGCCCCCTCCCAAACAGACCTTTCCTGGCAGCCTCGACCCCAGGCCTTGCCTCCTGCTTCCACCTCTCAACTGTGATGCTTCGGCTGGCCCTGTGGGGCCACTCCTCTCTGCCCTTGCTGGGGCCACTGGGGTCAGTGAGCCTAGGAGTGCCTCAAACTACTGCTGGTCAAATCCAGAGCCACCAGAGCCCTGCCAGGCGAGGGGACAGGATGGCAGCTACAGCCAAACAGAGAAGAGGACCTCGTGGTCTAGGGGGCCGACAGCTGGTCAGGGCTGAGTGAGAAGACGCAGCAGGCAGGGTGGCTGGGAGTCTCTCGGGGGTCCCACAGGGGCTGGGGCAGACAGTCGTTCCAGGGGTGGCGCAGGGTGGGGATGCGGTGGTGTTTGCCCAGGGAAGTGTCTGCTGAATACACACTGTGCATACTGGAGAAGCCATTCAAAGCCTCAGCATTCATCTCGGCAGACAGCTGTGCTGCTGGATGGCTTCCTGGGATGAGGCTCTGGGGAAGGTGAGGGAGATGGTCACTTACCTGAGAGAAAGCTCTAATAGCTTGTCCTGGCAGAGGAGAAATAGTCCTGGGGCCAGGGTGCCCCAGATTTCACTGTCAGGGCCCCAGGGAAGGCTGGTGACCTTGTGACAGGGAGTGTGTGCCACCTAGCAGAACAGTGGGGCAAGGATGCTCTTAGCTCCGAGGTGGGTGGCCGCTGGGGCACCTGCAGTTCACCTCTGCTGAGGTGCCAGGTTCAAGGGCTCTGGCATAGGAAGGCCCAAAGCCTTTAGAAAGGGAGCAAGATGGAAATTTCTAAAAATAGGAGCCCTGGAAAACAGCAGCAGAGGGGCTTTGCGCTTGCTTGGATATGGGCTCTCGAGAGTGAGGGTTAGGGGACTCTTTGGCAACTGGTGGGGGGCAACTTTGGTCTCTCCCAGGACCACCAAGCTATAGCAGTGGGAAATGTAGGGGGTGGGCTGGGTTCTGCCACTTGCCAGCTATTATGGACTGAAAGTTTGTGCCACCCTCCCCCCCAATTCCTATGCTGAAGTCCTATTCCCTAATGTAATATTTGGAGATGGGGCCTTTGGGAGGCAATTAGAGTCAGATGAGGGTGGGGCCCCCACAATGGGGTTAGTGTCCTTATAAGAAGGGACACTAGAGAGATGCTCACTCTCTGTCATGTGAGGAGGCAGAGAAAAGGTGGTCATCTGCAAGTCAGGAAGAGTTCTCACCAGAACCCTGGCCTGTGAGCAGATGTTTAAGCCTGCCAGGGTGTGGTATTTTGTTACAACCGCCTGAGCAGACTAATGCACAAGCCACACGATGATCTCTGAACTGCTCTGAGTTGTAGACAACATCTTTTGGAGAGGAAGATATAGCATGTGTTTATGTTTGGGTCTGCTCAGAACAGCACACCCCTTTCTCTGGGGGAATCTTCTCTCCAGTCATGGGGCTCTCGGGGTACAGCTGAACAAATGCTGTTCTTAGGAGAACTGATGGCATCTGAGAGCACTTGGCAGTGTTGGGCATAGAGAAGGCGTGAGGTGCACACCCTCTCTCCACTGTTCCTTCCCTGTCCACCACCACAAGGGACCTGGGGCCGGAGGCAGGGCTAGACCCTGTGCCCAGCGGGCACTGGGCACATAAAAAGTGGTGGAGGGGAAGAGCTTTGAAGTACCTTCTGGGATTCGTGTCCAATTCACCCTCCCAGGCTGCCTCTGGGCCTCCATCTGTTTCCTTATTCTTCACCAGAGGGAAGGCGAGGAGGTCTCAGGCTTCTTCTGAGGCTCTGAACCCCTGATGAGTGGCATCCAGGGTGCTGGCTGGCTGTGTGTGAGGATGGAGGCGGCACCCTCAGGGACCTCGGTAGAGGTCTGGGGTGTGGGCACTGCCCAACTAGCTCCCTCTGGGGAAGAAGCTTTCTGTGAGGGCGTGAAGCTCAGCGGCCAAAGGGAGACCAGGGCTCAGCAGCTAAGAGGCCACACAGCCAAACTCCAAGTGGGAATAGATTTAGCATCTGGCAAGAATACCATATTAAGAGGTAATTTTTCATCTGTTATAAATCCATTAGGAAATTAAAAATCTAGGCTGTGACTTTAAAATATGGAATGGGATTTTCTTCAGAGCCCCTGAAGGTAAGATTTTTTTTTTCCCCTTAATAAATACTGAAATCCAATGAATCTAAATCCCCTGGACGAGGATAATGCTCCCAGAGGCAGCGCCCGCTCTGTAACCATTTGCTGACTTGGGGCCAGGACCATATTTTCAGAAATATTAACATAAACTCTGGCAGTTTGGCAGTCTTTGCCCTAGGCTGAACCTGGAGCGGTACTCACAAGTGTTAGGAGACACCGGCTAGTTGCCAGGACCCGCCAGGCGCTGAGCTGGGGCCCTGGAGGCGGGAGGGGCCGACTGCCAGGTGGCTGAGGTCAGCTCAGGCCCGTCAGCTCAGGGCTGGTTCTGGAGACAGGAGGGAAACAGTGTGTCAACCAGGGCAGGTCAGAGTCAATGGGGACTAGTTAGTCTTCAACTAGGGAAGTTACTGTCCAACCAGGTCAAGTTCTTGCAGAGTCAGGGAAATCAGTGTACAATTAGCTCGTCACTGTATAACCAGGTTAAGTTAGTTTTTGACAAGAGCTAGTTAGTATGCTCCAAGGTCAAGCTAGTATATAACCAAGACTTCAGCGTACCACGAGTAGACTGCATGAAAGGGTTTTTAATATTCCACCGATCTGGAAATCAGACTTGGAGCAAATCAGGGTCTAGAATCTGATGTCTGAGCTGGAAGTGAGGACGGGGGAGGCCGGCAGGGGAGGCTCTGGGTCTTCACGCCTATGGCTCGTCCCTTACCTGGGCTTCCAGTGATGCCCGGGCAGGAGCAGGAGTGAGTCTCGCAGCCGGAGCCGGCAGGTCGCATGGCAGCCGGAGGATCGGAGCAAGGACACCGCAGAGGTCCGAAGCCTGGGGCCTGAGAGCCACAGATGGCCGCGGATGAAGCAGACCTTTCTGCAGGAACTAACGCTCATGTGATGATCTAAAATCATGACTGATGTCAGAATGCAAGAAGCATATAAAACTTTTATCTAGGTTTTTGACCAAAGTGGTTGAAATTTTAAAACCTCATGTCCTGAGGGTGAATCTTGCTGACCTGGGATACTTGATTTAGTTTGACGCACATCCTCCAGCCGTGCTGGAAGAGCGTGAGAATGTGTGTGTGTAGTATGCATGTAATTTGTGTGTACATGTCTGGTTCGTGTTTGGTGTTTGAGGGAGTGTAGCATGTGTGTGTTTCTGTGTACTGAGTAAGTGGAAAAGAGATATCAAGAAGGGAGCTAGATACCCAGACAGTGCTCTAAAGAGAAGGGGAGTGTGGCTGGCTCAAGGTCGGTTAGGGCATTGGAGGTGAAAAACATATAGGCAAATGGACATACTGTTTTGACCGCAGATGAGGTAACACTTTTCTCAAAACATGTTTGTTCAACTTGGTTGCAAGTTTTAAGCTGAGTCATTTGGGTGTCACGTGACTTCTTACTGTCGCTGACGACCAGGATGATAGTGAACTAAGGCTACTGACTAATCAAATTATTTCCCCAGGGAAATGGAAAGACAGTGTCAGCCCGTGAGGGTCAGCCTTCCCTGCCCATCCCGTGTCCTGGTGCCTTACAGCTCTTGGCAGCCAGTAGGGCTTTCCAGGTGGTGCTAGTAGTAAAGAACCCACCTGCCGATGCAGGAGACGCAAGAGGCGCAGTTTTGATTCCTGCATCGGGAAGACCCCCTGGAGGGCATGGCAACCCACTCCAGTGCTCTTGCCTGGAGAATCCCACGGATAGATGAGCCTGGCGGGCTACGGTCCACAGGGCTGCAAAGAGCTGGACGTGACTGAGGTGACAGCATGCACGCAGGCACCTGATATCTACTAACCGAAGGACTAGGCCAAGCAACCCAGAGGCTGCTCAGATTGTCGTGGCCGTTAAACCTGCAAGGCCACAGGTACTCCGGCAGATTGCAAACGAGAAGAGAGAGACGTGGAGAGGAGTGAGACCATGGGGCTCAGGGAAGAGGGTCAGAGACAGAGATGGAGAGGAAAGAGATAGATGCATAGAGAGACAGAGAGACTTTGCATTCCTGAATTCCGCAGCCCCTCAGCATAAACCCTGTCCAAGCTCTCTGTGCAGGTCCTGCTGTTAACCACGGCAATGGCAGGGCTAGGGTGAGGATTCAGGATCCCAGGACTTTCTCTCCTGATCAGCAGTTCTCGACCCTTGCATCTTTTTTCCAATCAGACCCCAGGCTCGGGACTTCCTTGGGGGTCCAGTGGCTAAGACTCTCATCTCCCAATGCAAGGGCCTGGGGTTTGATCCCCGGTCAAGGGGCTAGATCCCACACGCCACAACTAAAGATCCCGTGTGTCACAAGCTAAAACCTGGTACAGACAAAATGCAAACAATACCTGAGTCTCCTCCAGGAGAGGAACAGAAACCAGCTTTCCCGAGAGAACATTCTGGCGTTCCTGGGTGTCTTGTGTTTTCCTAGCATCTTTCTAGCCTGGACTCTGGCTTCCCGTTCCAGGGTGCCCCCTTTGCCTAGAGAACTCCCAGGCACCAGGAAGCACCCCAGGCTGCCACAACCTTGGTTCCATCCGCATCCGTGAATGGAGCTCATTCCACAGGTGGTACACACACACACACACCCCCACACATCCACACAAACCCACACTCCCTGCCCCCCACCCCATTTCCTGTTTTGCTTCGCTGTCAAGCCTGCCTGCTCCCGAGCCACCTCCTCTTCACACCAGCAGCATCTTAAACACAAGGCTTCTGAACGATTGCGCGCTTCTCCAGCAGAGTTCCAGTCCCCACTCATTTCCTCCTATTGTTCAAAGAGGATGCACTTGATGCTGTGTGTGTGTGTAACCATATGGCCTCGGTGTGTAGCCATAACCGAGGAAATGGCTGCAAAATGCTCTGTTGGTCAGGTTTATCAGTAAGGGGGAGATGGATGTGAATTCTAATTCCTGGGGCAGAAGCGAGGAGAGGAGTCCCTCCTATATGCTTGTCTTTTAGGTAATTTTAATGCACTGACCGAGTGTTTGCAGCATGCTCACCTCCCCAGCCCTTCACCAGCCACTGAGCAATGCTTGGGGAATTAAAAAAAGAAAAAGAAAAAGAAAAATAAGACCTGCATCCACGTCCTGGGGAAGGTGAAGATTGGCAGGTGGTGAGGGGTCAGGGGGAGCAGGGAAAGCAGCCATCATCCGTGGAGCTCTCGCTGGGTTGTCTAGGACTGTGCCTATATAAGCTTTCTCTTCCCTGTCAGCCGAGACGCAGCTTCCATTCTGTAGATGAGGAAGTCAAAGCTCAAAGAGGAAGTGACACAGCTATTAAGCGGGGAAGCCAAGATCAGGGCCCAGATCTGCCATGGCTGGGTCACCAGGCCAGGCTGCCTTTAGAAATAAACAAAACCAGCAAAAGAAACATTCGCAGGCCAGGAGCTGCGTGTGTGCCTGCTGGTGGGCCCGTGGGTTTGCAGAAGGGGTTCGGGAGGAGCCAGGAGTGGAGGAGACAAGGCTCCCAGGCAGGGAAGCCCTGCGCCAGATGAAGTGGCCGGTCCCGTGCTCCAGAGGGGGCCC
Organism: Oreotragus oreotragus; assembly: GCA_006410675.1. Lineage (NCBI taxonomy): Eukaryota > Metazoa > Chordata > Mammalia > Artiodactyla > Bovidae > Oreotragus > Oreotragus oreotragus. Next base: position 755,918 of record SJYX01009880.1, read on the forward strand.
TGGCTGCCCGAGCTGGCTTTGATGCTCATCCCGACCAGGGGCTCCGAGGAGGCAGGCTCCACGCAGGGATCCAGGAGGCTGAGGAGGACCAGCCCTGCCCTGGGGACTGTCCTGCTGCTGGCACACCTGACCTCTCCTCTCTCCCTGACCCCGCTTCTCGCCCCCTCCCGCCCCAGCCGCACCCTTCCCCTTCCCTTCAGGCAAAGCGGGTGGGGTGCCCTGTGAGGCTGCGTCTCTCTGTGTCTGGGACGAGCTGAGATGGGAATCTGTTTCCTCAGGAGCAGCAAATTGCTGATTTTACAATGCGCCCACAAGAAAGTCACCTTTCTCCATTTTGCAGGGCACGGTCTTGATCATGCGCTCCCCTGGGGAAGGGAGATGGCTCTCTGCTGCCCTTGGACCAGCGGTGCGCCAGGGTGGTCTCGCCCCACTGATGGGAAAGGATGAGGACACAGGAGGATAGGGCCCCCATCTTGGGCTGCAGCTCAGTCTCCAGGAGGTAGGATGTCAACCCTCTCCGGGTGCGGCACGCTGGCCACCAGCCCGGCATCAAAGCCTGCCTGGTCCCGCGCAGCCTGGGGAGCTGTGTTTCAGCTCAGACTCTGAGATGAACCCTCAGCGTGCCCTGGACCAATTGCTCTGCTCTCTCCTCCCGACCTCGGTGTCCCTATCTGCTCAGCGGGGCTGGGGGACGAGACAGCAACCAAACATTATCCCTGACCTGGGATCGAACCTGCTCCCTTGGCAGAGAGCGTGCGGAGTCCTAACCACTGGACTGCCAGCGAGTTCCCTACCAGGGAGCTTTAAACACACAACCGAGGCCCAGCCCCAGGCCCTGAGATTCTGATGTAATTTGTTTGAATGACTCTATTATTCCTGCCTTGAAAAATCTCTGCCAGCGAATCTGAAGTCACAACCGAGTTGGGAAACTGAGGCCTAGCTGAAGGCAGGGGTTCTCCTCCAGGTCTCCCGTGGGGGTCGGGGGTTGGCCTTGGGAAGGAGAAACAAATTATTTGAAAGCCAGAACTGTTTTCACCTCTGATGCTCCTATTTACTGGTCCTTCAAATCAACAAATTTATAGGTAACTTTATTGAGATACTGGCTGAAGCTTTCATAAAATTACAGATGAGGGTAAGAGCAGTGAGAATTATGCTACCCCACACAGCAACCCCTAGACACACATGGTGATTTAAATGGTTAAAAATGAAATAAAATAAAAATTTCACTTCCTCAGTGTTCAATACCCCCACGAGACCAGTGACAACGGGAGGGGACAGCCCGGGTACAGGCCGCATCTCTCATCACAGGGAATTCTGCTGGATGGGCTGATCTAGCAGAGACTAGACCACAGTACAGCCTCGCCAGACTACAGAGGGGGACACTGCCTGCTGCAATGATATGTCTTGCTGAGGGCCTTGGGCTGAGTGAGGCTCAGGGCCTGGGTCTTGACATTCTGTCCCGTATCCTCCACTCGAGGAGGACTGGGGAAAGAGTTCAGACTTTGGAGACTGGAGCTTTCCCAAGCCACATGTTTTCTTTCTCACTATCTGCCTTTCCACCCCAGCCCCCCTCCCCCCCAATTCCCCGAAAATGCCATGCTGGTGTCGTCTCTCCTCTGCCAGCGCATGGCACACACCAGGTGCCCAGATAATTACCGTCTGCATAAAAGAAGATCGGGAAGGTGGCTGGAACCCTGCAGAGAGCAGAGAAGGGGCTGCGGGAGAAATCCTTTAAGAAGCAGGTTGGGAGGGGCAGGATGATGGGGAAGGGCTGGGGCTGTTGGAGGAGGACCAGGCCAAGAGGGGGACAGGCGACCCCTCAGGAGGAGGGTGACCACGGGAGCCTAATGCCACCGAAGGGCCAAAATAAGGACAAAGGGTAGGGAGATATCGGGGCACACACAGTGGCTGGGAGCTGGTGGGGCCAAGGCTATTGGCTGCCTCCTTGCAGCCATGTTTGCTTGGACCTTGGTCAGCGCCTGGCTGCGTCCTGTCTTCCAGGACCTTCTGTGTCCAGAGGACTTCTGAGTTCACAGATGCGGGCACAGGCCGGCTGCTGAAGGACCCTCATCCCCACCGTGCAGGTTACTGGACGAGGGGCCTCCACTGGAGCCTCTTTCTCTGTGGGCCTGGGTCTGAGACAGGGGAGGGCACCGCTTTGTTCCCAAGCCGGAGCCTCGCCAGTCAGTGCCCCCCCGGCTGATGTTACATCCCAGAGGTTCCTTCTGAAGTCGCCAGTGCAGAGCAGAGTGGAAAAATGGATCTTCCTCTTTTCCGTCCCCCAGCTGTCAACCCTGAAGCATCTTTACAGAAGGGTGTTGATTTTATCAAGCATAGGAGCCTCGCCAGTCAGTGCCCCCCCGGCTGATGTTACATCCCAGAGGTTCCTTCTGAAGTCGCCAGTGCAGAGCAGAGTGGAAAAATGGATCTTCCTCTTTTCCGTCCCCCAGCTGTCAACCCTGAAGCATCTTTACAGAAGGGTGTTGATTTTATCAAGCATGGATGGGAACCAAGTCTGTTAACTGAAGGCAAGCCTGAACTGGGCTTTCAGGAGTCAGAGGCCCCTCCACCCTGCTTCCTGAAGCCTCCACATCCTAGACTTCAGGCTGAAAGGAAATTCAAATGCAAGGTGTCTTTAGGATAACATTGAACAATTTTTAAAAAATGCTATTTCATTTTCTATTCTTTTTTAAAATTCTCTGTGGAACATATGACTAATAGGTTTTCTTCTTTCTTTTTTTTTTTTTTAGCATTCAGGGGGCCAAACTAAGGGTAATTAGAGCAGTCACTAAAAATATCCCACCCCAGTACTCTGAAAGTGATGTACTAAAGGTGATCAAATTAGCAATGGGAACAGGGTTCCCACCAGAAGGAGAAAGGTGCAGCCTTTGCCTCGCTGTGCTCCAGTCTGTGAGTTGGGGTTCAGGAAACAATGTGGGCAGGAAGGTGCCCCATCCCGGCAACACAGCTGAGGTGTTGCAAAACATACGGTATCTTTTACATCCCTAGGTAGCTGGGAAGGGAGGCAGGATCGCTCTCTGAGAAGCACGCCCTTTCCACCCCTAGGAAAATCGCGGAAGTGCTCAGCTCATGGACTGGGGGACAGACGGCCGCCCCATCGCCTGTCTCCATGGACGGCCTTGCATCTGCTTCAAGCGGAGAATCAGAGCAACCTAGGAGGCTGTCCACAAGCTCCCCGCCCACCTGCCCGTTTGCTTTCACAGTCTTCATCTTCTCTCCTTGCACACTGGACCGACCACCACCCACATCCAGCCCTTGGGTACTGGATCCTGTCTCATCTCTCCTGCTCTGAAGACGCTACTCGAGCAAGTTCCCATCCTCCTCGCCCACATCCCGTCTTCCTTTCTCTATGGGTTCACCCCCATCCACATTCTTCCATGCTCTGCTTCTCTCTCCTCTTGTGACCCCACTTTCCCTCCACCTGCCACCCCCTTCTCCTCCTTCCTTTTGTAGCCTAGGTCCTGGAGAACACCGCCTACTCATACTGTCTCCAACTTCCCTCTGCCAAACCCCTCCTTTTCCCCTCCCTGCCTTATTTTTTCTCCTTATACCTGTCTTGCTATAGAACCTTACTCGTTTCTCTGGTGCTGGCTGCCTCCCTATAATTAATCTTCCTGAAGGTAGGGATTGGGTCTACTTTATTCATGGCTGCCATCTGACGATCTAGAGCAGTGCTGGTCTAGAGCAGGGGCTAGATAAATATTTTTTTAAATAAATGAATGGAGGAAATCACAGATGACAAAGCACGTCCATGTACACTGGTGAGTTATCGCCATGGATTTTCACAAACCCCCTGAGGCTGGTCTCGGTCTGCCTCATTTTGCAGAAGAGGAGACAGAAGCATGAGGGTTGGCTAGCCGTCCCCAGGATGTGGGGCAGGACAGAGCTGGGTCCAGGACAGAGCTCAGTCCAATGTCAGTTTAGTGCTCTCTGCTCTACACCCTCGGGTTTCCACGGTGGCTCAGTGGTAAAGAATCCACCTGCAATGCACAAGAGTTGCAGGAGATGCAGGTTCGATCTCTGGGTTGGGAAGATCACCTAGAGGAGGGCATGCAACTCACTCCAGGCAGGAGCCTGGAGAATCCCATGGACAGAGGAGCCTGGTGGGCTACAGTCCTTAGGGTTGCAAAGAATCGGACATGACAGAAGCAACTTAGCACTCACACATGCATGCTGTACCCAACGGCTGCCTCTGGCAAAGGGCCCCCCTTCTGTGTCTCTAGGCCCTGATCAGAGCCACACACTCTGCAGAAGGAAGCCAGGACCAAGTTGCAGACGACCTGCATTAACCCCATCACCTCCTGTCTCAGAGCTTCCCTCCCTCTGTCTAGGACTGGCCTCCCCCTGCCTCCCAAACCTCCCTAGTTCAGCAAAACATCGACTGCGGGATGCGTTGGTTAAGATATTACATTTGGGGGTGTAATTATTTCAAAGACAATTAGGTACTTGATATTTCTTATTCTGGCTGCCAGGAGGAATTAATAGGAAACTTTTCAATCAGGAACAACTGCAAAATAATTTCTGGCCCCAAAGATAATCAATATTACCCAGCAGAACATTCTTTGAGCTTCAGGAGGCTATTTGCTTCTGGTACTTTCAAAACCGGAGGGCAAAGTGTTATTTCCATCTTCATCAGAAAGCTCCTTCATGTAGAGTGTTTAAGAAGACACTGACATCTATATGGCTTTTTCTGACCATCCATCTCCATGTCACCCTCCAGGGTTCAGGCATAAAACCCTCCCCAGCGGACGGTGAATGATGTTCACGTTATTAGGAACACGAGTTGCTGTCTTGCCCCTGAGCCTTCCCACCAGACCTTCTAGGGCCTGCAATGGGATATGAGACTCCCAGCCATTTGCTAGGTGGTATGTCCTAGAAGCCCCCCTGAGCCCACAGAGCTGGCATCTTCCCAGAAGCACCTCTGGAGGGGCCGGTGGCATCTTCCCTCCCCATCCTGTGATGCAGGCAATTCCAGGGCTGCCCTCTCTCTCAGTCTCCCTGCTGTCATGAGGGTTGGTGTCCTGCCTGCTTGGCGAGGTCACTGACATCCTGTCCAGCTCAGGCCTGGCCCTCTCCCAGGTGGAGGCTCTATGCGTGTGGAGGAGGGGGATGTGGAACAAAGGTTTGTTGTTGGTTCCTGCTCTCTATTCCCCTGCTCTTTTTTCTGAGTTCATTTCAAGTTCTGCTCTGAAAATCTGCAGGACTTACAGTGGGAGGGAGGCCACCAACAGGGACAGTCCATGGAGTGGGAAGAGTTTTCCTACACTAACAGAAAAAGTGATCTCAGACCACCATTCACGTGCAGTAGGGAAGGAAACTATAGGGCAATCAAGTCAGAGGGAGAAAGGCAGAGAATGTTCTAGAACAAAGACACCTGTTGCAATGACTTCTTGGATAGGAGGATTCTGTTTCCACTGGAACTGATGTAATTTCTGCACTTGTAGGCTTTCCTATCCATGAGCATGGGAACGTCCTGCTCCTTGGGCTCATATATAATCTGTAATGCTGGCCGCACAGGCTGAGGTCTTGAAGATGCTGTGGGAGGTTTGAAAGATGATGGGAAAATGACCACACGGGGCCTTTTCTGGAAAGGAAAAGAGGGAACTGTGAGCCTTGAAGGACTGAAGTCAGAGGTAAACCGCCAGGCTGTCTCTGTGGCCAGCAGAGCATGAGGATGCTGGGGAAATCCAGGAAGCCTCGGTTCCACTGGAGCACTCCTGTTTCCAGGTGGTGATAATGTGGAATCAAGAGGGCCAACACGGAAAGCACCTTCAAGACAAGCTGTTTAAGCTCAGCTCAAAGGTGTACTAGTGAATATACGTGGGGCGCTGTGCTTCGTCGCTCAGTCGTGTCCGACTCTTTGTGACCCCATGGACTGTAGCCCACCAGGCTCCTCTGTCCATGGGGATTCTCCAGGCAAGAATACTGGAGTGGGTGGCCATGCCCTCCCCCAGGGGATTTTCCCAGCCCAGGGATCAAACCCAGGCTTCCCACATCGCAGGCAGATTCTTTGCCATCTGAGCTACCCATGGAAGAGAATAAAACTGTAGGTGGTTGAAGATGGGGAAAACTTTATTTCTGATTAGAAGCCATCGAGTCCCCCTCCTCCAGCCTTGCTCCTCCCCTTGTTCCCCCTCCCTCCACTCCCCCTTAATTCTCTGCCTTCAATCCCCTCAAAGAGCTCTACCCTCCCTGACAAAGATCTAGCACACACACAAAGTTTGGGGAAACTGAGGTGCAGTGATGTGAAGGGGCAGTTCTGTGGCCACCCCGTCAGGAAATGGCAGTTGCAATGTCATCCCAGGGGTGTGTGATCGCACGTGCCTCCCAACCGAGACTCCTACGGGAGATTTGGGGTGAACTCCATACAAACATCTGGGGAGTGCCTGAGCCTCCTGTGGTCCACTTACCAGTGAATGAGCATTAGGATTCAGCAGGTGACGGTCTCCGGCTGTGTGACTCATTGGAGTAGCACATGCAAGATAAATATCCTAATTTGATCCCTTCTGCTCTCTGAAGATCATACACTGGCACTTCCTGGGCTTCTGATCTGAGATTTCTCCCATTGTTTACTGGTAAAGGGAATCAGGAGGTGACGGCGTGATTACGTGGTTGTGTTTTCAATTAACAATGCCCTCCAGTGACCGTGGGTTGACAAGTCAGGCACAGTGCTGTCTCCGAGGGTGGAGAGGTGATGGGTATTGCACCTCTGGTGGGCACCCTGTCACACTGGAGGTCTGATGTCCTTCTGAAAGTGAAGTCGCTCAGTCATGTCCGACTCTTTGTGACCCCATGGACTGTAGCCTACTGGGCTCCTCCCTCCAGGGGATTCTCCAGGCAAGAGTACTTGAGTGGGTTGCCATTTCCTTCTCCAGGGGATCTTCCCTACCCAGGGATCGAACCCAGGTCTCCTGCATTCCAGGCAGACGCTTTAACCTCTGAGCCACCAGGGAAGCCCTAGGCTGTAGCTTATTCCCAGTGGCAGGATGTGTCAACTCCCCATGCCTGGTGATGGAACACTGGCTCTCCTGCCCCCACTGGATGCCAATCTTTTCCGCTCCAAANGGGATCGAACCCAGGTCTCCTGCATTCCAGGCAGACGCTTTAACCTCTGAGCCACCAGGGAAGCCCTAGGCTGTAGCTTATTCCCAGTGGCAGGATGTGTCAACTCCCCATGCCTGGTGATGGAACACTGGCTCTCCTGCCCCCACTGGATGCCAATCTTTTCCGCTCCAAACTCCCAAAGCCCCCCTCTGGAAGATCCGGTCTTCTTAATGGCAGCCTCATGCTTTTAGACCAGGCAGGGCTATCTGCCCATCTGTTAACACATTTGTCCACCCACCCACCCATTCGTCCATCCACCAGCACATTTTCCACCTGATCTCTGTTGCCTCCAGGATAAGGCCCAGAGTTTTGGTGCATCGATTTAGGATGATTTTGCTCTAAGGAATAAGAGGCCTCGATTCAAAGTGGTTTCGACTGCCACCCAGACATCTCATAACCCGAAGACCAGAGCAGGGCAGGCTCCAGAAGGGCTCTCAAGGTTCTGACCTTGTTCTCACGATCCCATTGGTTCTGCAAGATGGCTTTGTCCTCCGGCTCGAGACGGCAACGCCACGGCTGCTCTGGGCATCTACACAGTCCCGGGGAAGAAGAGGGACCCTCTCTTCTTCTGTCTCTGTCGATGGCCTTTGGTTATGGATTTTCTTTGTGGCAAGAGGCCACAAACCAATCCGGGGAGTGAATTCACACTTGGTCTTAGCCAAAAGGCCGATAAGTGATTGGGGCAGGGGGGTAGTGAATTCAAACCCAACTAACTGTCTCAGTGGGTCTCTAATAAGGCCTAACTGGTGGGAAAAAATCAAACAACGACCTCCCGCTGGTCCCTGGAGGCCAAGCGACTGGGCAGCTGAGTAGAGTGGTTGCAAGGTGGCAGGGCCCGCTGGGCAGCACTGAGTCTCTCTCTTGTCCTGGAGCCTGGCGTCTCACAGCCAGCTGGGAAAACACAACATCCAGACTGTCTGCTCACCTGGTGGCTCTCCTCCACGCCCCCTCCCGGAAGTGGTCTCCCCGAGGTCTTTCAGACAGTCTTCTCACTTGGTACCTTGGGTTCGATTTTCTTTTTGCCCAGGAAGGAAGACAATCAGCATAATGGCTCCCTTGAGCTAAATGTGACACCAGAGATAAGCTCTTCTCAATTCCTCCCAGCAGTGCTCATGGGCAGTGGGTCTCAGGGCCCAGCCCAGGGAGAGTCTGTTACCCGCACCCCCACCCCCTCCCACCCCAGAGCAGAGGCAACACGAGGCCGGGAGGTGATGTGACCTCTGATACCCAGTGGACCTGTGCTCACGCCACAGCCGGGCTTCTGCGGAGCTGGCTGAGTAGGGGTGACTGCCCACCATCTCTGGGCCTCAGTGTTCTCGTCTAGGAAATGGAATAATAACTTCACAATTGAGAATCAAACAAGATAAGATGCTTAAAAAGTGCTCTGCACACAGCGGAGCACTATGCAAATTTGGGGGTTATTCTAGAACTGGGGGGCCAAGGCCTCTGAATCTCAGTGTCAAGGTAGAAGCAAGTGACGAGGATCATGTCCATCCTATTCTTTTCAGAGTTTCCTTTCAAAAACAAAACAAAACAAAACCCCAGGCTCCATCACACACATATGAGTCTCCTGCAAACTGAGTTGAGAGAAAATGTTTGGTGTGAGCTGTCCTGGAGAGAGGGCAAAATAGAGATCTTTCTGGGCAGCACTTGCCACTTTGCCCCAGCACCCAGAAGCAGCCCCACCAGTTCCCTGAAAGGAAAGGAAAAGGAAAGTGAAGTCACTCAGTCGTGTCCGACTCTTTGTGACCCCATGGACTGTAGCCTACCAGGCTCCTCCATCCATGGAATCTTCCAGGCAAGAGTACTGGAGTGGGTTGCCATTTCCTTCTCCAGAGGATCTTCCTGACTCAGGGATCGAACCCAGGTCTCCTGAGTTGCAGGCAGACACTTTACTGTCTGAGCCACCAGGGAAGCTCCTGTCCCCTGTGGTCTCCTACAAAAAAAGGAAGGCCAGAAAGTCAGCATCATTTATGGATTCAGTTGACAAACTTCATCGAGGATCCACTGTGTGCTGAGTGTGAGGATAGAGACGTGGATACGGAAGGGAGCCAGCAGCGCTGGGGCACATCAGCCGTGGGCTTGGATGGACCACCCCTTAGAGCCTGGGCAACTGAACAAGCCACATAACCTCTCAGAGCCTCGGTTTCCTGGTCTGAAAAATGGGAGGAAGAAACAGTATATACCTGATCATGAGGGTTGGATGAGATGGGGTATGTGTGTAAAGCATTCAGACGGCCAGCATGATGATGGCGACAGCGACCACAAGGATGGTGAAGACCAAGTTCCTTCCCTTCTAGAGGAGGTGGCTCTTCAATGGGTGGAAGAGAGAAGGGAGCTTCCCAGGCCGTCAGTCTGGGTGGGCGCAGCCTCTGCTAGTCACTGCAAGGCTCACATCTTAGGGGGTCGACACATATGATTTGCTTTGTGCTCACACAGGCCATGTATGTCGAGAGACTGGCCATGAGGTATCCGCCTTGCGGCGACTCAGTGATGGAGTCTGCTTTGGCCTGGGGTGGGGGGGTCCACCCCTCCCCAGACAGCACAGGGAGAGCATCCATCTCCTGTTCTGGGCTTTGGCCAGAAATGACACGCACCATCCTACTGGCAGTCCCCTGACCAGTATCTGCCACGTGGTCCCATCGAACCACAGGGAGGACTGGGAAATGCAGAGGGCAGAGGTGGGGAGAGCCTCCCGGGTGAGGGGAGGGCCCAGGCGTGTTGAAAGCTCAAGCAGATAAGGGCTCCTGCAGTTAGGAGAGCGAGGAAGGTGCAGGCTGAGGGCTGGGTGGTGGCGAGGCTGAGAGAGTGGGTCCCACTGGAGGGTTCTGGCTGCTACAGACTGCGTGGCTGGGGGCAGAGACTCACTGCGAAGCAGGAATCTGGGCAACAGGAGTGGATGCCTGAGTTGGGGCCACAGCAATGGGGTGGGAGGAGAGGGCAAGCCTTGAGCTGTCAACAAACAGAATCAAGAGACCATTTGGAAGCTGGAAAGAAGGGATGAGAGCAAAGCGATTCCCAGACTCCTTACTGGGTCCTCTGATCTGAGATGGGATCAGGGAGGTTGGGGTAGCTTTGAGGGAAGATGAACTTCCCTGCCTCTGCTCTGGCCATGGAATGTAACAAGGCGTGGGAGAGAGGCCTGGGCTAAAGAGTCATCAGTCCACATAGCCCAGACCTCCTGTCTGCCTCCCCTGTCCCACACCGGGCACCGTTGTCAGTCACCCGCCATGTGCAGAACCCTGCTGGGCACACTTGGGGGAGACTAGGAAACTGGCCAGTCCTGGAAGAACAAAGGGGAGGTTGCTGGATTAAAAGCACAAGGACCCACTCCCCCCACTGTGTCATCTCAGATGCAGAAGTTCTGAAGTGTGAAAGTGAAAGTGTTATTCACTCACTCTCATCTGACTCTTTGTGACCCCATGGACTGTAGCCCACCAGGCTCCTCTGTGCATGGGATTTCCCAGGCAAGAATACTGCAGTGGGTTGCCAGTCCCTTCTCCAGGGGATCTTCCCAACCCAGGGATTGAAGCTGGGCCTCCCACATTGCAGGCAGATTCTTTACCATCTGAGCCACCGGGGAAGTTCTGAAGCTGGTGATCAATGCCCAGTCTGAACATATCCAATCCGAGGGCAGGCCAGGAGGGCTTAAGGGAGAAGAACTGAGGTGCTAATTATGGCGTGTAGAAGTATACCTTTACCACAGAGCATCATGCTGACATCTTTCTTTGCAACTGTTAAGGTAACAGAAACATAATGAATCCCCCTGGTCTCTGGTCTCTGGGATTTGGAATCCAATATACTGTAAAGGACTCCTTTCTGAAACTGGCTCTCTCAGCCCGTCCTCCGCAGACAGGAGTTGTTCCCATAAGCACCACCAAAAGTCTTTCACACAACTGAACAGGAGAGGTGGTCTTCGTGAGCCCCAGAGTCCTTTGCCATTTTCTCTGCTACACTCAGGCATTTCAAAGGCTCTTTTCGAGTCTATGGTTCGGCCTCCAGGGAGGAGCACCCTGGTCCTGATCAGAGGCAGTGTCAATCAACACCTGCATTATATTCTAGCCATTTCACAGATGGGTACACGGAGGTGCTGAGGGGTCAAGACTTTGGTCATGCTCATCGAGGAAAAGTGCCTCAGGGTGAAAACAGGAACCAGAAGTTCTGCTCCAGCCTCTGTGAGTGGTGGCTGCACCTGGCCTCTGCAGAGAGAAGATAAAGGCCCTGCTAGACTCAGAGAGAAGGCAGCACCCCCTGCTCCGAATCATCCTGCACAAAAGGGACAGGCTTGGGACGACAGCCACACCTGTGACATCTTCTCTGTCCAGCAGAGAGGTCTGAGAGCATTTTATTAAACAGAGGACCATTCAACAATAAATATTTCTCTCACACGGCTGGAGAAGTTACCACAACTGGCCCTTTCCCAGCCTGGCTGAGTCAGCAGGAAGTTAGCCAAGGTGCAGAAGCCCTTGGGTTCTGTGGTGCTGGTGTGTTGATATTTTTGAACTACGGAGCTGGAAAGCAATGCGGACTGAAAAACACCCGTGAGCACCACAATCCTCGTGGGTCCCTGATCCTGGAGAAATGAGTCAGGGTCCTAGGGTGCCAGGAGCCTCCTGAGGGTAGAAGGATGGGTGGGTGAATGTTACAGGGCATTTGGGAAGAAGGGGCCCAGCTGTAGCCCTCTCAGCTACAGTTTCCTTATCTGTAGAATGTGGGTAGGAATGCATTTCCTCAGGGCTGCAATAAGGCTGAGATCTTCTGCCGAGTGAAGAGGGTTTAGTAGGGAAAGCACTGGCCTTGGACTGGACCCTTCCTTTACAGTTAGGGCTGCTTAGCTGAGTCCTTGGGCAAGACCCTTTCTCTTACTGAGCCTGTGTATGCTCAGTCGTGGCTGACTCTTTGCGAGCCCCTGGACTGCAGCCTGCCAGGCTCCTCTGTCCCTGGAATTTTCCAGGCAAGTGTACTGAAGTGGGTTGTCATTCCCTCCTCTAGGGAATCTTCCTGACCCGGGGATCAAACCAGAGTCTCCTGCATTGGCAGACGAATTCTTTACCACTGTACCACCCGGGGAGCCCTTTTCTGAGCCTACTGCTTCTTCTGTAAAGGTGTCTTAACATGTTCAATATGGACCTTTAAGAGGTAGGTGTGGCAACCCACCCCAGCAGTATTCTTGCCTGGAAAACCCCATGAACAGAGGAGCCTGGCGGGCTGCAATCCATAGGGTCGCACAGAGTCGGACACGACTGCAGCAACTAGGCAATAACAATAGCAACAGCAGGGACCCAAGCCGACTCACTGGAAAAGGCCCTGATACTGGAAGGACTGAAAGCAGAAGAAGATGGCAACAGAGGGTGAGGTGGTTGGATGGCATCACCGATTCAAAGAACATGCACCTGGGCAAACTCTGGGAGATGGTGCGAGACAGGGAAGCCTGGTGTGCTGCAGTCTGTGGGACTGCCAAGTCAGACATGACTTGGCCAGTGAACAACAACAGGAACCCAAAGGACTGAATGAATGTGGAAGCATCTGTGAATTGTGAAGCCCTAGAGAGACAGTGGAAACAGTGTCAGACTTTATCTTTTGGGGCTCCAAAATCACTGCAGATGGTGACTGCAGCCATGAAATTAAAAGACGCTTACTCTTTGGAAGAAAAGTTATGAGCAACCTAGATAGTATATTCAAAAGCAGAGACATTACTTTGCCGACTAAGGTCCGTCTAGTCAAGGCTATGGTCTTTCCTGTGGTCATGTATGGATGTGAGAGTTGGACTGTGAAGAAGGCTGAGCGCCGAAGAATTGATGCTTTTGAACTGTGGTGTTGGAGAAGACTCTTGAGAGTCCCTTGGACTGCAAGGAGATCCAACCAGTCCATTGTGAAGGAGATCAACCCTGGGATTTCTTTGGAAGGAATGATGCTAAAGCTGAAACTCCAGTACTTTGGCCACCTCATGTGAAGAGTTGACTCATTGGAAAAGACTCTGATGCTGGGAGGGATTGGGGGCAGGAGGAGAAGTGGACGACCGAGGATGAGATGGCTGGATGGCATCACGGACTCGATGGATGTGAGTCTGAGTGAACTCCGGGAGATGGTGATGAACAGGGAGGCCTGGCGTACTGCGACTCATGGGGTCGCAAAGAGTCAGACACAACTGAGCGACTGAACTGAACTGAGAGAGACCAGGTATGACCTTTTTTTAGGTACAGTTGTTATTGTGGCCTCTGCTTGGGGCACGTCCTCACTGAGGTCAGGCAGCTGCATGTGGGACCTTGTTTACTGGGCTTTTAGTAGGGTCTGGGGACACCTCCTTCATCAGGGTTTAATAGAAAAAAAAAAACAACTGCTTCTGTTGCTCCCTGCTCATAATTAACATTCCAATTAAGAATTTTGTATTCATTTCATGAATATTTGATACCTCGACTCTTCAAATATCAACTCAGCTCTCAGGATGAATTGAAAGAAGAAATAATTGTTTTTACAAGAACCCCGATGGGCCCTGATCACACCCTGAGAAGGGATGACTTAGTTTGGTTGACAAGACGTGTCATACAAACGTCTGAGTTGTGGTCCCTGAAGCACCATTCAGCCCCTTTGAGGTGAACATTGAAGGGATGAACTTCCTGGTTCCGGGCCCCTGTGAGGCAGGAGGGAAACCCTGCATGAGGCTGGTTTCAGGGGAACCCCACGGCAGGGCATCCGGGACTCACAGAGACCCAGTCTCAGGGGGACATCATTGGCAGTGGGTGAAGTGGGCGACTCATCTCCAACTCAGCCCCCGGTGGGCAGCTGAGGAAAATAGGCCCTCCCTCATCTTGGCACAAAGACAGTGGATCCTTCGGGCTGAGGAAAGAGGGGACAGCAGGCCCCTTCTCCAGGGAATCTTCCTGACCCAGGGGTTGAACCCTGGTCTCCTGCATTGCAGGCAGATTCTTTATTGTCTGAGCAACCAGGGAAGGCCCAGAGAAAACTGTTTTTTTTCAGTTCAGTTCAGTCGCTCAGTTGTGTCTGATTCTTTGTGATCCCATGAATCACAGCACCCCAGGCCTCCCTGTCCGTCATCATCTCCCGGAGTTCACTCAGACTCACATCCATCGAGTCCGTGATGCCATCCAGCCATCTCATCCTCGGTCGTCCACTTCTCCTCCTGCTCCCAATCCCTCCCAGCATCAGAGTCTTTTCCAATGAGTCAACTCTTCACATGAGGTGGCCAAAGTACTAGAGTTTCAGCTTCAGCATCATTCCTTCCAAAGAAATCCCAGGGTTAATCTCCTTCAGAATGGACTGGTTGGATCTCCTTGCAGTCCAAGGGACTCTCAAGAGTCTTCTCCAACACCACAGTTCAAAAGCACCAATTCTTCGGTACTCAGCTTTCTCCTGTGGACACTTCCAAATGCAGCCCAGAAATAGAGAAGGGTGCCTGACATCCCACTCTCTAGCTCCAACCATCATCAGCCCACTCTTCCCACACTCCATTATTGAAGCAACTTCCCTCCGCCTTACGCTTTATCTGGATACATTTCAGTATGTAAATTGCTTCTATGTGAGCATAGTGAAAGAATGTGGCAAGTGAATCACTGTACAGAAGGTTCCAGATAAAGCAAAACCTGCGAGCATCCTGGATGACTGGGGGTTGGGGACCCTTGTGCAGACCAACTCCCTACTGAGTGCATGAAAATCCTGCGCCCCGCCAGGCCCCTGCTCTAGCCCTGGCACAGGCTGGGCACTTGGTTCTCCCTGTCCATGTCTTTTTAGATGGTGTGCCTCTAGAGGGCAGGGCTGCTGTTCTGAGAGCTCTTGCGTGGCACCTCTGGACCTGCTCAGGAAATGTTCCCTGAAGAACTGATGCGGGCACGAGGAGCTAACCTTTCAGATTTCCTCACAACTAAGTGTGGTAGGCCAAATTTTAAATGAACCTCATCACCTTTGTCCCTGGGGTCACGGTTATGAATGTGTAGGTTACACGGCAAAAGAGACCTTTGAGATGCAGTTAAGGTTACTAATCAGTCAACCTTATCAAGATAAGGAGATTATCCTGCATTATTAAAATCTTGGATTCTCCCTGGTGGGCTCTGTGTCATCATAGGAGTCCAGAAAGAAAAAGCACAGGGTCCCAAGAATAAGGAGGACTTGACATGCTGTTGCTGCTGGGCAGATAGAAGGGGCCATGTGAGGAGAGGTGTTGGTGGCCTCTGAGAGTAGAGACCAAACCCAAACCAGAACCCAATGAGGACATGGGGCCTCGGTAACCTCAAAGAAATGAAACCTGCCAACAACCTGAAAGGGGCTTGGGAGGACTTTCACCCCAGGATCTGCAGGTAAGAGCCCAGCCCTTCTGTCCTCTTGGTTTTATTCTTGTGAGACCTAGAGCAGAGAATCTACCAGACTTCTGACCCACAGAACCATGTGGTAGTTAGAAGGTGCTGTCTGAAGTCACTGGGCTTGGGGTCATTTGTTACGCAGCTGCAGGAGACCAATACAGATAGAGAGCAGATCACCTTCCATCCCTCCTTGTGATGGGTAATCAAAATGCTGATGACACCTTGGAGGGGCTCAGTGCCAAGAGAGAATCCAGTTCCACCCTCATGCCATGGGCAGGGATGTGAATCCTAGGGAAGGGAAGGGGCCACACTCACACTGGATTTTAATGTCATTGAAGAAACATGTAAGGAAGCAACTTTTTTCTAGTTAACCTTTCATATAAGAGCAGATAGTCCCTGGGAATGCCTGGTGATGCCCCTGACCTAGAACTTATCTCAGCATGACCATGTCTGTTATCCCTGGGCCACTCTGGGAGGCAGTGTGAGCAGCGCTGATGGGCATGTTGGAGCTGGGAAGGGAGACAGCACAGAGAGGGGCCTTGGACCTTACCTGGCACCGTGGGCTGGACTCACCTTTGGGTGCAAGGGAGGCATTGTAGGTGTTTAACTGTGGGGCTGACATGCTCAGATTTGTGTGCTGGAAGAGATGCTGACTGTGTGTGTAGAAGGAACCAGTTAGTGAGTGGAAGTCAAGGAAAGGAGGCAGAGTGTAGCTAGAAGCTGCTGCAAGAGGCCCAAGGGAAAGAGCGGGAAGAAGTTTATTTAATATACAGATCCCCATGCACCACTCCCAGAGTTTCAGATCCTAGAGTCTTACCCTAGACCTACTGAAGTGGAATCTCTGGTTCTGGAGCCTAGGAATCTCCATTAAAAAAAAAAAAAAAAAAAAAAGCAACCCAGGCTTCTAAAATCAGCAGGCTTGAGAAGATGATGGCTAATGGGAGATGGCGGGGAGCGGGGAGGTNTCCCCATGCACCACTCCCAGAGTTTCAGATCCTAGAGTCTTACCCTAGACCTACTGAAGTGGAATCTCTGGTTCTGGAGCCTAGGAATCTCCATTAAAAAAAAAAAAAAAAAAGCAACCCAGGCTTCTAAAATCAGCAGGCTTGAGAAGATGATAGCTAATGGGAGATGGCGGGGAGCGGGGAGGTCGGGGGGGCAGGTAAAAGAGCCAAGAGTTAAGGATGACACTGGGGTGCCTGCCTCAGGCATCTGGGCAGGTGTTTGGTGGGGAATTCAGAGAACTGGGGTAGCGAGGGTTGAAACAGGTCTGGTCTGGATTGGACCTAGCAGCAAAGGTGGGCAGGGAAGGGGATGCAAATTACCACGACCTGTAGGAGCCTCTGAGTGTGGGTGTGTCACTCGCCTGAATTAAATGCTCAACCAGGAAAGTAGAATGTATTTAGAAGGCTCAGGTATTTCACAACTAGGGCAGGCAGCGCTGCTCTAAATTTGCCAAATCAACAGCTCATTTTTGTGTTGGGTGGGTTGGAGATCTTATGACAGAAACAAGTAAGTGAAAATGTTATCGGCTGTAAACTTTATTGGCTAAGTGTCTATTATGCAGCTAAAAACATCCAGTTAATAGGCGATGCCCATTAACAGCTGGTAGCAGCAGAGTCTTAGACAGTGATAACAATGACATTATGTCTCTCTCATCACCCGTAGGTTCTTCGTATCGCCAATTACTGGCCATACGCTGACTCGTGGAGGATAAAGAGGTGATGACATTGTCATCACTAAAACCGCTTGGAATCCTCATCCGATTTTTCTTCAGAGGTTTTTGCCTGTGCTTGTAGGATCCCCAGGCTTCATTGGTGGGGAAAGCATTTGATTTTAGAAAATAGTTTGGTGAATAATTTGCTAATCAAGCCAGGAAATTCCAGTTGGGGCATTCACCGGAAATTGACTGAGTGTGTCCGCTGTGTCAGGCTCTGAGCTAGGGGTTGGGAATATTGAGACTTACATGATCCTGTTCTCACCCTCAAAGGGTTTACAGTCTCTCAGATTTCCCTGGAGGGATCTCCAAAGTAGAGTCTAAAGCCTTCCAGCTATGGGAGCATCTTGAGAGCCAGTGAACTGACCCCCTGGGCCACCCCGTTAGAATAGGCAGCTCTTATGCAAATATACCTGTTCTGGTGTTTGTTTAAAACTGGCCTGTTGCTTTCTTCACTGAAGTTCTGAAACAGAGTTGAAGTCCACAGCTTTAAGGTATTTGCTATTATCCTAAATCCGGCTGAGGTTTTGGTTAGAGTGTAGGAAATTTTCACAAGAAACTAAAATTTCACGTCGATTTGTGATGGATTAGCATACCAAAATTGGCTTAAAGTGCACTTAATGGATGCATTACAGCAGAAGGGATCTGTCTAACCAGAGTATTTTTAAATTTATGAAATTGAAATGCACTTCAGGTTACTGAGCAGTCTAAATTCGTCAAAGTCACAGGGCTGGAGGCAGGTCGTTGCTAGTGGCAGAGAGCTGAAGCCACGTCTACCGAAACAAATTTGAGAGCCGGTGCATGAGGCCCAGGGACCCCCATCGCCCCCAGGGGCGGCCCTCCCCAGCGCAGGAACTCTGACTCCAGTAGCTTTCCGTACCCCCCTACCCCAGGCTGTCGCTGTGGAAAGAGCCTCACATTTGGGAGTAAAGTGAAGGTGAACTGAGCTTTATCCCAGGCTCTGCTAAAGCGTTAACTGAAAATTAAGGGGTTAGGTGATAAGTAAGTCCTCTGACATATAAAAAGGGGCATTCCTGGGACTTCCCTAGTGGTCCACTGCGCTCCCAGTGCAGGGGGCTGGGTTCAATCCCTGCTCAGGGAACTGGATCCCTCGTGCGGAGACTAAGATCCTCATGCTGCAATGAAGAGCAAAGATCCCACATGCTGCAACTAAGACCTGCTGCAGCCAAATTTAAAATTGAATACATATTTAAAAATAAAAAGAGCATTCCATTCTGATAGGAGGATCTGGGGAGACCCCAAACGCTCTGGTCTCCAGGCTCCTGTAGTGCAGTGACCGGAAGCAGCGGAAGGAGTGTTGTGGCTGCTGAGCTGGGGCTTGTAATGCGCAGTGCCCATGGCCTGACCTTATCTCCTTTTCCCCCAGGTGGCCTGCTCTCTTTGTTTTCAAGTTGTTGGGCCAGTTCCTGGAACTGTGATTCCCATCACTTCATTCCTTCAAAATGAACTTCCAACAGCCATGCCTCTTGTATCAGCAGCGTTATAAGATCCCAGAGCTGCAGCTTTCAAGGTCCTTCCTCCCTCCAGATGGGGAAAGAGAGGAAGAGAGGGGCTCAAGGTTTTACAGACAGCTGATGGCAGAAGTAGAACCTGGGTCTCCGAGCCTCGATATTTCCTGAGCAACTCACACGCGTGAGGCCAGGAGACTGACACAGCTGTGTCCACCTCTTTCCTCTGCTCTCACTGCGCTTACTTGATGGATGTGCCCTCCGTGAGCTTGAATTCACTGACACTAGTACACACTGCAGGCATAGAAAGGCCTTTGGTCTTTTCTGGTGTTGCTTTGTTTCTGAGCCCCCGGCTCCTCATCTGAAAAACGGGGATTCAATAATAGTGGCTCACGAGGCTGTTGTGAAGGTCAAATGATATAGCACAGGGGAAGTGCTTCGTGGGGTATGTCACATGGTAGGGTGCTGAGGTAGGCATTCTTAGGAGGGCATGGAGACTTAACCATCTTAGTAGCTCCCACCTTCACGCCAGTGTGTGCCACACAGCAAGGGTTCAGGGAGTGTCTGCTAGATGAATGAATGAATGAGTGAACGAATGTAATCTGGGGATCATGGCAGGTCCTCGGCCTTCCAGTTTTCTGATGTGCTTGCACTGTCTCATAGAACTTTTACTCAACTAATATTTGTTCATGAATTCAGTTAACCAATTGAATAACAGTTCTCATGTGACTGTTACATGCAAAGCCACTTTCAACAGCATTGATTACTGATGTCTCTAAGCTCTTACTAATGTCTCTAAGCTCTAACTAGGGTCTAAGAATTGTGTTTAGTGTTTTTCAGTCACTGGGTCATGAATCTTCATACCAGCCCACTGAGGGCATGTATCAGTCAGCCACTGCCACGATAATGCTGTGTAACAAAACTCCAACATACACCTTGCAACATGCATTTCCCCCTTGTTCATGTGTTTATAGGTCAGCTGACGCAGTTCAAATTCCAGCTGTACAGGGGAATCACTTGGTTCCCGGCTGCAAGTTGAGTGTGGGTCTGCTCCATGTATATTTAGTTTAGAGCCTTGCTGGAAGCAGCAGCAACTGCAGCTTCTCGGGATGTGTTAGTGTTGTTCTCATTAAGAATTCAAAGCACAAGAGAGCAAGCCCAGGCCTGCAACACATGTTGAGCCTCTGATTCAACCACATTCTTCAAAATCTCATTGTCTAAAGCAAATCATGTGGGTAAGTCCAAACTCAAGGGATAGGAAAGCATGTTCCATGTACTATGACGCTGTGACAGGATATCGAAGTATAATAACCTGCATGGGGTCAATAATCCAAATTACTGCATGTAGGGGCTATTACAGGCCCCAGATGGAGGCAAAGCAAGAAGTGACTTGTCCAGTGTCTCTCAGCTAGTCAGTGTCAGCAGTAGGGGTTGAACTCAGACAATGTAATTCCAGAATTATGGAGGCCTAAGTGTGCATCTGGGGAAGAGACATTTGTTTTCTTAAATTGCATTTTTTTCACTCACTAGTTGCCAATGTGATGCATCAGCCTCTAGCACAGACATGTATCCATCTGTCCATCCATCCACTCATGCACACACGTCTGGTATTTAGGTGTTCTCTCAGCTCTCCAGAGTAACAGACTCAAGGGCAATTCTTGAATGACTTTTTTTTTTTTTTTTGGAATTAAAGTTGAGAGGAAAAACTGCCCTTCAGTTAATCTCAGGCACATGTATAAATACCTTTAGAAAGTCCCTGGTGGAATCTGTATCAAAGCGGCAGCATGACTATACTTAGAAACAATTTGCTCCATGTCAACCGTGATTTCTGACACCTGAATTTGAAAGTGACCTGGGTGGGCCCTGAGCCATCTATGCAACAGAGTGATGTGTTTACTTGGAAGGAGGAGAGGAAAGACGGAGGTATGTGTGGCCGTGGAATAATGTTCCACACACCCTTACAGGAGGGGATTTCCTTCTGGGTGTTTCCACAGAACCTTCCCTGTGTTTGTTTAAACCCATTGCACACTCCAGTCTGACAGCTGCCTGGCCCAGGGCCTTCCTTGCAGACGCATGCACAACCAACCTCCTTCAACAGCACCCTGCTCTGTGTCCATCCCCCCCTCCCCCACAATTACTTGAGTATATAAACCTCACTGAAAGGCAGGCTTTTCTTGGGAGCTAATAAATAAGGCCCAAAGCCACAATGTGTGTTAGACCTTGAAAAATGGCATCATCATCTATTGGGAATTGTGAACCCTGCAAAAAGCAGCTCATTGTATTTTCAGAAAAAGCTTTTTGTTTAAAAAATAATAATAATAATGAACAAAACCCACCAAGTGGTGTCTATATGGAAAAAGCAATCTAGTCTGAGATTCTAAGGCTGGTCTCTTTGCTGCATTAATCTCTCCGTAGATTTTATGTAAGAGGCATTATTTGCAGGAAAACAAGATACCGTTTTGAAGAATTCCCCTCTTATCCCAGCTTCACATCTGCAGTTATAATCCTCTGATTGTGACCCCTGCATTAGTTGCCATGGATGCTGAGCAGAAGTTTATGACCTCAGGGTGGGCTACAGCTTCTGGGGGTGAAAGGAGCCTCGGGCAATAAAAATCATGTTTTTCCAGAAAGAGAGGAAGGGGTGGAGGGAAGGTACCCTCATGACGCGTCCCTCAGCGGTGTGTCAGCACTTTATACGGAGAATTTTCAGCTCCACTTCTGGTCGCTCCTGGGACAAGATGCTGGACTGTGGTCAAGGGGACTCGGCCGGCAAAAAGCTATGTGACCGAAGACAAGGATTTTTTTTTTTTTTCCTGTCCCTTAGACCTGTTTTCTGAGTGGCTGGACTTGAGTCTTTCCGAATTCAAAGTGTTTTCTTCAACTGGTTTATCTTCGGTGGAGAGTCCCCAGGTCGACCGCGGGTGCGCCACTTCCTTGACCTCGGGCAGCCCGGTGGTTTCCTGGAGCAGCCGCGCCCGGGGCCACTGCGGCCGGGCTCGGGGTCCCGCTGAGCCTTCCTTCTCCGTGAAAGCAAGCAGGCTGGGCCGAAGAGCCCGGGAGAGCCGTTTCCAGATGGAAAAATACAACAGAGGGCGCAGATCCCACCAGTGCCCTGGCCTTGAATATCAGTGCACGAGCTGCTCCAGACCACCAAGTCCGTTAAAAAAAGGTCTCTGGAAGGGTGTCACTGGCAGACTTGAGGGGTTTCGGTTTGCTCTCTATTCAGAATCACCGCCGCTCCCAAGCCGTGTTGACTTGGAACGGGAGGGGGCGGGAACCAAACCCACCGCTCGGCGCGCACGCCTTGGTCTCACATTCCAGACCCAAGCTGATGTGTGTCCGCGCGACATGGGGCGGGCGGGGAGGGGGGGGTGTTGGGGGGGCGGGCTCTCTTCGGTTGTTTCATTCGCCATCCTCACGTCACTCCCAAAACTTTTCCTCCCTGCGCTCCGGGAGTCAGGTTGACGCGCCCCGCATGCCGGGCTCCGGGCGCGGGGCTAGGCGCGCTCCCGCGGAGCCGGAGCCGCAGAGGCTGGGCTGCCCCCGCCGCCCCCAGGCTGGACTCCGGCTTCTCAGGTACAAGTTGGGTGCCAGGCGCGGCGCGGGGGCGGCCACAGGCGGCGGGTGGGTGTCCGGCCCCGAGCTCCGGCGCCCCTCCGCGTTCCGGCCGGGCATCGCCGGGGTCGGCCCGGGCTGGGCGTAGGGAGTCCGGGCCGGAGGAGGCTGCGCGCAGCCTCACTCCCCGCGGCGCTCCCCGCTTGGTGGTGGCGGTGGCGGCGGCGGCGGCGGCGGAGGCGACGACGGCCCAGGCAGACAATGAACTTGCGAGCGCGCGCAGAGCCGAGGCAGGTTTGGGCCCCGCGACCTTCGGCCCAGCCTCACCGAGGCAATCGCCGTCTCCAGCGGAGGGCGTCCCCTCGCCGCCCATCCCGGCCGCGCTCTGGGCGCCCCGCGCGCCGGGGACCCCGCGGGAAGGGCTGGTCGGAGGCGGCGGCGGCGGCGCCAAGGGCTCGCACGCCCCCCTCTCCCGCTAGGGAGAATGCGATCGGAGCTCGGGGACGTGGGACTCGGCGAAGGTGTGGTGGCGCTGCGAACAGCTGCCTCTGGGCACGCACAGGCCAGTGTCCGGGAGAACGGCCCCAGGAGTCGGAATGGGGTGCGGGGGGCGCGCTCTGCAGGCGGAGGACCGACTGACCGACCGATCGGCGCTTTCTCCCTAGGAGCGCGCGTGGGGTGAAGGTGGGGGTGGGGATTCCCCAGCCACGCGCTCCGCTCCCCGTCGCACTTCGGGGAAGTTTCCAGGTGCGGCCCGGGGCAGGTTGGTGTGTTTGCTATCGGCCACTCTCTTCCCGACTCGGGTTCGGGGCCACCTTCCCGCCCCGGCTCCAATCCCGCAGCTGCTCCGGGCTGGGAGGCGTGGGGTGGGGGATCCCAGGCGCGGAAGCCCGTGGGACCGGGTTCCGGGAGGGGGACCCCGTGGGCGGGCCTGGGAGGAGACGGGGGCGCGGCGAGGCCAGGAGCGGCCTGAACTTTTGCTCCCCGCCTTCTTCCTCCGGGCCCTCCGCCCCTGTCCCCTCCCAGCGCCCCGCCGCAGCTCCGGAGGCGGTGTGACTTGGGAGGAGCCGAGGCTTCCCGGCGGTGGCGGAGGCGGCGGCGGCCCCAGCCGGCCTGGGCGCGGCGAGCCGAACGCTGCAGGTCTGAGCGGCGCGGCGGGGCGGCGGGGGCTGCAGGGCGATGGAGCTGCGGGGAGCCGGGGTGGCATCAGCCCCTGCGAGGGGGCGACGCCGCCGATCGGGATGGAGCGCGAGTCTGTTGGGTTATAGGTGCGGGTGGAGAGGACTCGGCGGCCGTGGGCTGATGGGGGACGGGTCGTGGCGCAGGTGGCCCCCTTGGAGTCCTCCTAAGATCGCAGGATGGAGGCGCCCGGGAGAAGCGAACCTCGCCTTTGGGAGAATGAATGAAGCTCTGTGGAAGCGCCTTCCGACTCCTTCGGGCGAACGGATTGGCCGGCGCGCGCGCGTGTGTGTGCGTGCGTGTTTAGGATTCGGAGCCGCCAGGGTCCTGGGCGCGGCTGCTTGACCGCCCCGTCGCGGTCCTGGCCTCACGTTGCACGTCCGCCCTGCAGCCGGGGTCGGCCGGCGGGGACTGGAGTGGCGGGTACAGATTGAAGGCTGGGGTTCAGGGACTGGCTGTTGGCAGCTGAACGTCCGCGCCTGGAGTAGGGAGGTTCGAGAAGAAGGCGATAAAGCCTGGGGCTGAGCCTAGCTTCCCCGCCCCCGGCCCCGTTTTCCCATTCCCCGAGGCCCTTGCTGCATTCACGTTGGGTGAGCTGATGGCACGGAGTTTGGGGGAATGAAGTTATATCTCAACGAAGCCCCAGGACGCCCCGCGAAGGGATGTGGTGCGCTGTCTTGTGAAGCTGAGCCGAGGGGTTTGCAGGGCCCCAATTCTTATCAGCTGCGGTTCTAGAAGGACATCCACCAGGTGATGGAGCAGAAAGGCAGTCCGGGGGCGCATCTCCTGAGGCGCCTGGGGGGAAACTGAGGCCTGGAGATTTGCCCCAAGTTCCTCTAGAACTGCCCCCCCCAACACACAACATTTTCCATGTCCAACTTTCCTACTCCCCTTCCCCCAGGGATGCAAAATCAGGAGCCCTCCCTTCCAGAACATGGTTCTTGTTAATTTTACCAACAGTATGTTGAATCCGGATGTCTTAGCATACAAATCATATATGAATTTGTATAAAATAGCATGGGAATAAAATGCCTTTTAACTGCTGCTGCTAGGTAGTTTTTAATCAAATAGCTTTTTCAAATAGGTTTAAGATTGTCAGGAGAATGTTCTGCCTCCCGCTGGCGGAGGTGGGGGTGGGGGACTGAGCCAGCAGGTGAAGCAGCTTGCCAGGCTCTTGGTGCATAGGTGCTCAAGTGAGCCGGAAGTGGAGCTGCAGGGGGCACTTCTCCCCCTTCCAGGTCCAGCTCCCTGGCCCTCGGAAGGAAATTCAGCAGTGTTTTTGTGTTCTTTCTCAAGTGTTGCATGACTGCAGTGAGCAGGGTTAATTCATCCAGGACCTTGTGTTTGCAGGCAGGATGGAGAGGCTGATTTGTGCAGAGTGGATCCCCTGCCTGCCCTGCTTTTCTTTGACGATCAGATGGCCAGAAGTCCCAGCCCTGTCACGGTGGCTGCTGTGAGGGCTCTGTGTCT
Organism: Oreotragus oreotragus; assembly: GCA_006410675.1. NCBI lineage: Eukaryota > Metazoa > Chordata > Mammalia > Artiodactyla > Bovidae > Oreotragus > Oreotragus oreotragus. Next base: position 780,748 of record SJYX01009880.1, read on the forward strand.
GCACTTTCCTTCGTTTCTGTTGCTGTGGCCTGTGGCCAGGAGAAGGGAGGTATTTGGTTTTTCCACTGGCCCAAAGAAGAGAAGATTAATTCCACTGTGTGGAAGAGGCAGTGTTTGCAGGAAAGTTTGGGCGAGGTTGGGAAGCGGACTTTGCTTATTTGGTGTCTGGAGAAGGTGCAGAAGAGAAGCCCCAAGTTAACCATCTGGTCCACAGGAACCCCAGGCTCTGGGAACCTGTGCTGGTGGGTGCTTCAGGTTAGAGCTGGGCTGTGATTAGACTGTGGGTGTCCAAGGCCACCTAGGACCTGGCTGGAGGTTGCCGGGCACAGTGGCATCCAGGTGAATCCCTGCTAGCTCCAGGGGATGGGGAGAGGTGGGGAGACTCCAGGGCTGCCCTGAGCAGGTGAGCACATGCCCTACCCAAGAGGGCAGCTTTGACTCAGCTCTACCTAGCTGGGAGAAAAATTGACTTGACAAGTCTTGTTAATTTTCAAGGGAATTCTCAAGCTTGAACATTTAAGTGTAGGCTCAAATTCTACAGGGAGAGGAGACGGTTGGGAGTGGGTGCTCTGCCAAGAAGTCTGAAGCTTGACATCTGGTCCTGAGTTTGCGTATTGGGAAGGGTGTCCCACCGTCAGAGAGGTGTGACACGTGATAAGGATATGGAGACCACAGCCCTAGCCCGAGGGACTAGAATGATGGATGCCCTCTGTGCCTGTGGCCAAGTGCCAGCCTTCATGTGCTGTGTGTCACGCATCCACTCAATAGCTGTCTGATGAACTCCTGTTTCAGTTGGTAAATAATTTGCCTGCAATGTAGGAGACCTGGGTTTGATCCATGGGTCAGGAAGATCCCTTGGAGAAGGAAATGGCAACCCACTTCAGTATTCTTGTGTGGAGAATTCCATGGACAGAGGAGCTTGGTGGATTTCAGACCACGGGCTCACAAAGAGTCAGACACGACTGAGGGACTAACACTTTCATTTGCCATATGGAAAGAGGCACTTTGCATAAAACTTTTCATATCGTTTCATTATTCAATAATATACACCGATACAGGGAGAAGACAGAGTTCCTGCCCTTCTAGGAAGGGAGCAGGCAAAGATGTCTGTGCCGGGTAGATAGTTGAGCAGTGAGCTGCATTAACAGCTGGGAGAGTAAGACCAGGAAAAAGGCCAGTGAGAGGTGGGTGGCCTGGGAGGAGTCTTTTCTTACGGATGTGGGAATTGAGGCTCGGAGCAGTGAGTCTCAAGTCACGGAGTCCAGAAGTGAAACATCAGCCCAGGTCTCCAATGCTCCGGCTACTGGGCTGGCTCTTACATCCCATCCTGCCGGGCTAGAGCCTCTTGGAATCTCCCAGATGAGTGGACACCCCCTGTGCTGGGCAGCTCTTGCTTCCTGCCCCCCAGATTCAGACACTGTCCTGGCCCCCAGGCGTCAGCAGTTCCAGGATTACAGAGGCACTGTTTGGAACCTGTTTGTATGAGAGAAGAGTTTCCTTGATCGATGAATAAAAGCAGAAACTATTTAGAAACATAGCTGGCCTGGGGGCGTCGTTGTGTGAGCATTCCATCACCAGGCATCTCGAGCGGCACGTGATGTAGAAGTGATGCTTTCAGTCATCAGCTGGTGAGGAAAGTGGGGCTACTCAGGGGAAGGTGGCTGACTTCCACCCTGACTGTGCTGCTTTGCTGTGGATTCAGAGCCTGTCTTCTCACTTAGCGGACGACGTATCGGGGGACTGTTCTGACTTGCACAGGGTGTTTCTTTATTGTTCTCAGGTGCTGGGGTCTGATTTCCTTCCTGAGAGGCTCCTCTGTTAAAACAAAGTGCTAGGATGGGATGATTGATGTGTAGACCTGGGTCTTCACGGCGTGAAATGAAGCGCAGAGGTGGCTGTTATCTAGGGTGTGTATCCAGTGTCCACATCTAGGAAGAAAAGTAAAGGGTCTGTGTTCATTTGGGCCAATACAGAATATTTTTAAGTACGGGCGTTGGGGAGGAAGACATTTGGTCCTAACAGCTGTCCTTTGCTGGGTCCCTACCGGTTCCCAGCTTGCCCTGTGCCAGCCCGGTCAGACAGGTCTCCCTTTGTCTCAATCAGAGGGCGGGGAGGCTGTTGGAGACCACAGGGCCCAATCATTTAGCCCTCTGGATGTGCAGGAGGTCGGATCACAGAATGGCAGTTGAGGCAGGAGAGACACGGGGTCGAGGTGGGGAAAGCAGCCATGGCTCTCAAAGGGGAAGGTGGTGATGAATCAGCAAGCGAAGCGGGGGGGAAGGCAGAGGAAAGCAGGTCTCGGTCTCTGTTGCTTTCGAAAGGGATGTGGAGGAAACGCGAGCAGCCTGTTTCATCAGCACCAGCCATACGCGGCGTTTGCGTCTTCCTCCAGGTGCAGGCCCAGGGCCAGGTGCGTGGGGGCCACGAGGCAAAGCTTAGCGTAGTGGGCCAGGCAGAACTTGGCACGAGTCAGATTACGTAACACTGCCCAGAGTGCAGCAGTTGCTAGGTTAGCGCGGCTCTGAGATTGGAGTGGCCTGATGCCACTTCACCCCTGGCCTGAGAGCTGGGGCCTGAGAGCTGAGCCAGGTGTTATTCGCTCTGTTGTGTCCCGTTCTTTGCGACCCCATAGACTGTAGCCCGTCAGGCTCCCCTGTCCAAGAGATTCTCCGGGCAAGAATCTGGAGTGGGTTGCCATTCCCTTCTCCAGGGGATCTTCCCCACCCAGGGATCGAACCCGGGTCTCCTGAGTCTCCTGCATTGCAGATGGATTCTTTACTGTCTGAGCCACCAGGGAAGTCTTACATAGGACACTTAATACCTGCTTGGAGTGGTGCCTAGCATACAGTAAGTGCTTAATATACATCAGCCCCAGAGCTCATTACTGGGGATGGGAGAATGTCTCTGAGCTCCCTGAAATTGCTTGCCCAGTGTTTTTTTTTTTTTTTTAATGTAGCTGTGTATGTTTCCTGGTGGAGAAGGGGGAGCATGACTTCTAGCATATTCTACCTCAGAAAGCTTCTCTGACACCCCAGGATGCCTTGGCTTCTAGTCAGGCTGATTGCTTCATCTCTCCCGGCAAAGAGAGGGCTACATCCACAGCCGCCCTCTGAGATGCTTTCAGTGGACGCCATGGACAGGCGGCCGGGTGGTTTGGCTGTGCTCCTGTGTAGTGGTGATTAAGCCGGGGGCAGATCAGGGGATGTGCTGGGGAGGCCGGCTTTCGAATGTTGCATTCCTGAGCCCCACTCCAAGCTTCAGAGAATTCTGAGCGGGTGTGCGGGGGCCTTCTTGCCTGGGCAGGCTCGTCCTGACACCCATGCTACATTTCTAGAATTTGTCCGGGTCCAGGCCTTCTGGGTCTCTGAAGCAAGAAAGGCTGGCAGATCCTCAAAAGCAGAGAATGTCATTATAATGGAAACCTGGATGCTTTCCAGAACTGTGCTTGTGATAAAAATATTGAGACAGGCCGCCTCGTCATCCAGGTGCCTGGAAAATACCCCAACACGGGCACATAATTAGATTACAGGGCTGTGCTGTGGTCAGTTGCCTCGGTTGTGTCTGACTCTTGAGACCTCATGAACTGTAGCCCACTAGGCTCCCCTGTCCAAGGGGTTCTCCAGGCAAGAGTACTGGAGTGGGTTGCCATGCCCTCCTCCAGCGGATCTTCCTGACCCAGGGATTGAACCCATGTCTCCTGTGTTGGCAGGCTGGTTCTTTAGCCACTAGCACCACCTTGCTGTTCAGATGCTCAGTCGTGTCCCACTCTTTTCGACCCCATGGATTGTAGCATGCCAGGCTTTCCTGTCCTTCACCACCTGGGCAGGCGCAATTATTTTTTCCTATGACAGGCAAGAACCTGGTGGTTTCACATCTCCTGAAATGGAATATGTGCCTGCTGACCCTTTTTGCTCCCTGTGATTGAGAAGATACTGGTGTGACCTCAGAGGGAGAGGCCTCGGGAGATGGTAGGTCCCTTCCTCCCAGGGTAACCTCGGATCTCGGGGAAGTTCTGACCTGCTCTGCTTGCCCTTGTGGGGAGCTGCCCTGAGGGGGCCGGGGGCCCATAGCGCATTTGCTGTGAGGTTGAAAGCTGCATTTCAGAGTCTGAGAGGCCTGTAAAGCTGTGTTATTGTCTCACTCCTTGTTGAAAGGGGTCTGGACAGCTGTGTCTCTGCTTTGTGACATGTCTTAGCTGATTTGGGCTGAATGAGGCAAGTTTGACTAGCACCTTCATTTTCCAATCCACCAAAGGTTTGGTGCCCACCACGTGGATGTGCGTTTAACCTGAGTGTTGAATCCCTTATCCCCTTGGAGAGGCACCCCAGGTGGTGGGGTGAGCCCGGACACCATGTGGACCTGGGCTTGAGTCTCTCCTGTGTTTCTTTGTTCCATTATCGTGACCCTGGGCCAGTGGTTACATCTGCTTGGTCCTCAGTTTCCTTATCTGTAAAGTGGGGTTGATAATCTCTATCTTGTTTTTGTAGTGTAGTTTGGGTACCAGTAGTACAAGTGGGCTTCCCTGATAGCTCAATTGGTAAAGAATCCGCCTGCATTGTGGGAGACCCCGGTTCTATGCCTGGGTTGGGAAGATCTGCTAGAGAAGGGATAGGCTACCCACTCCAGTATTCTTGGATTTCCCTTGTGGCTCAGCTGGTAAAGAATCCATCTGCAATGCGGGAGACCTGGGTTTGATTCCTGGGTTGGGAAGATCCCCTGGAGAAGGGAAAGGCTACCCACTCCCATATTCTGCCCTGGAGACTGACTGCTCCATGGGATCCCAAAGAGTGGGACACGACTGAGCGACTTTCACTTTCTTTTCACAAANATGCGGGAGACCTGGGTTTGATTCCTGGGTTGGGAAGATCCCCTGGAGAAGGGAAAGGCTACCCACTCCCATATTCTGCCCTGGAGACTGACTGCTCCATGGGATCCCAAAGAGTGGGACACGACTGAGCGACTTTCACTTTCTTTTCACAAATTAGAGCCCCCCAAATTAAACCCCTCTTTCCTGGCCAAGTTCTGAACCAATGGAGAGAGGGGAGGAGAAAGATGCATAAAGATAGAAATGCAGTGTTTGGTGCCAACTGAAGTGGATCTTGGAGAATGTGATTGAACCACTGGGCATGTGGGCATCGCATATCTGGAAGTGAGAAGCAGGCAGTGAGGCCCACTGACCTCCCCTGAGTCGCAGGCCAGTGGGAAAGCGGCAGTTTCTTCCGGGCCTGCGGCAGCCTCTTCTGGGGCAGCCGCCACTGGCTGCCCCCCAACCCAGGGGCAGCCAGCAGGGGGCAGTGCTGACTCTGTGTGGGAAGAGATGAGGCCAGGCTCTTCCTTGCACACTATTGGGATGGTGTGGACCTCACCGGGTGGAGACACAGTTGTGGTACACAGGCAGCATTGTCTCCAGGAGGAAGGAAACATCTGGAGTGGGCAAGAAGAGTCCCCCCTGGCCCCCCACCTCCCCTGACCCCTCTACCCACCTATAGCAAATGATAAGTGCTGAGCCCAGGGCCTGACCCATGGAGGGGTCTCACACGTGGCACCTGTTAGGTGCAGAGTTGATAAGGACAGCATTAGATATGCAGTCGCTAAGGACATCGAGGTTAGGAGGTAAGCTTGTCGACTGTGTTGCTATCTGCAGAGCATGGCAGTGATGAGTCAGACTGAGGGAATGATCAGCCTTTGACCTCAAGGCTGCATTCTAACTGTAACACAAGGGTAATTTACAAGGAGGGGCAGAACCACTGGCAGACTGACTGCCTGGTAGCCTGAGTGTGAGAGCTTTTCTGCCTCCTCTCAGTCCCCCGGTCTTGATTCCTCCTCTTGGCCTGAACCTTCATCCAGCCCCCTGCCCCCATCTCATCATTGTCTTCTGGAAGTTTTGTGAGTAATGATTAACCATCTTTCCACATCCTTCCATCCAGATGTCACCGTTCTCCTCTGAGTATCTGCAGGGATCCTCTACTGAACTTGACCTTGACCCCATCCTCCTTATTACCATGATCTTTCTAGTATTCCTGGGTGTGGTCCATTCACCCAGGCCTGGTGAGCCTCTCAGGGGTGAGAAGCTGTCTGGGGGTTCGGTCAGTTGCGAGAGACTGTCGTTTGTTGAATGAACACATCAAGAACCAGGTTGTCCTGGTGAAAGGGCTGTGATGGATTTCACATGGGCCTCTGAATGTACACCCAAAGAAGACGGAAAAGTAACCCCAATTTGGTAGCATGGGGCAGGAGTATTAGTGCTTATCAGCAAATTTCAGAAGGAGTCAAGAGTCTAATGTACTAAACTTGGCTTTCCTGACATTAGGTTTTGGGCTATTAAAAGGTAGTAACCACAATTTGTGTGGCTTGAGAGTCTTGGGGAAAAATGCTGTGGAAATTTGTATTTCAGGAATAGAAGCAGGAGCCATTAACTCAGGCAAGAAATGTGGGAGCTGTTAGTGTTTCTTATAGCCGGTATAAATAGCTTGTCATTAAGTTCCATGCTCCTTTGTTTGGAATGTAAATATTTGCATTAAAAATATAAAGTATGTCCTGGAGTATATTTATAGAGACCATAATTTCCAAACCGAAAATCAGACTATTGGTCTACAGAGGATTGTTCCCTCTGATTCGTGAACCTGTTTATATAAAGAGCCTTCCAAATGTACACACACAGAGCTGCATTTGCTTTGTGCACGTCAGGGATCTCCAGGATTACAAGAAATCGCGTGGCCCCGGGGAACTGGGCCAGTCAGTGGGGTTTCCCAGTAGACACTTGTGATCATGCCATCTGTTAAGGTGCAGCCACGCTGGGCAGGGTGAAGTTTTGGCCCAGGTCCCGTGGGACCGGCCAGCATCCCTGCCTTCAGTTTCCTGGACTTACAGGTGGGAGTTGGCTGCAGCTGGCTTGTCTCTGGGTCGTGTAACCAGACACTCGATTTCAGAATCGCTGTTGCTTTAAGAAGACGTGGAGAAGAATTCAGGATCGGTGGTGCTCTCTCCGTGGTCTCGTTTCTGGTTCAAGGTTGAGGGCCTCCGTTGGATGTCGTCCTCCGGCAGATTCTTGGGGCCGTTTAGCTTTTTTGTTTTCCATGATGAACAGCGCAGACTTGTCAGACGTTTGCTGGAGACAGGATGTCAGCACCTATTTGCTCTCTGCCCTCTTCTTTGGAATGAGAGACTAGGGGCTACAGTCAGGCTGGGCCGGGGCCTCTGCTCCTGGCATTGTGTGTGTGTGTGTGTGTGTGTGTGTGTGTGTTGGGAGGGAGCGGGGTTATTTTCGAGGGGGCAGCCCTCGCTGGAAAGAAAGCCTTTCTCCAGTGTCTCAACAAATACAGAGGGTCGTCTGGTCGGTGGGAGCGGGCCGACCTGGTTCACAAGTGAGCTCTGAATCCAGGCTGTCCTGCACCTGGAAGCCCCCCTATCATCACAAGGTGATGAAGGACAACTGAGTGGGGATCCAGGGGGATTTTGACAGGACAGGGGGTACCCCCGCTCCGGCCTCTGGTTGGCTGGTACCGGCACCTCCTCTGCCTGGCATCCCAGGCAGCCCAGGGCCCTTCTTTGGGATGGGGGCCAGCTGCATCTCTCCCCCCGTATGCTGTTGCTTTAGGACCGGGACTCAGTTGAAATGGCAGGAGTCCTTCTCGGTCTCGTATGGGGCATGGTGTCCTGGCTGTAGGAGCTTCAAGCATCTCTGCTTGGGGTCCCAGGATGCCAAGCCCCACTCAGGGGAGGAAGTAAAACAGGGTGGTGATCTGAGGGGAGGGCCGTGGCGAGCCAAGTCATCACCCTAAACATGCCCCGTGCACCATCCAGGGTTAAGCACTCAACTTCCCCTGGTTGCCTCTTACTTTGACCCATCAGTATTTCTTATCTGAAAGAAATACCCTCTGGGCTTAGAAATGGTGAGTCCTTAGGGAGGATCATCTTCCTGTTTACCTGGATGTTCTTAAACTGTGGGACACTCACAGTTGCCCTTTCTGGGGTCATATGTAGCCGGACCCACATGCTGTGACCTTCCCTTATTCTCTCACAACTCTTGGTCAAGGGCATAGTTCCAGGAAGGCCCCAGTCAACCCCATATCAGACCAGTAATCCAACTGCGCTGTTCTGAAAGTCAGAGGAAATAGCTGCTTTTAGGACATGTTGAATTTGCTGAAGAAAGTTGTCAGGAGCGCTAAATGAGAGGATGAAAGAACACTCAGAATAATGGAATTGGGATCAGCCTGACATCTGTGTCACCCTAACTTTGAAAGCTATTTATACTTGTTCCGTAGCAGTTTCTGTGAGAAATTAGAAAGATACACAAAAGGGAAGAGGGAGCTTAGCAAATGTGGCCTCTTCATTGGAAACAGCTTCCAGGCAAAAAGAAAAAAAAATCCTCTGCTCACCGGTTGGCTGTTGAAAATCCACGCATCTTTTGCATTGTTCACAATTTGGTTCTGAGAATAAAAATGATGTATTAACGAGTAGGTGAAACTTCAGTTGCCATTTCAATGGTAGAAAATAAATTTGCTTTTGGCTGTTAAAACTGAAATAAATCAATAGAAAAATGCAAGCCTGCCCACTTTCAAGTCAGCAGTTTTTGTGTGTGTGGTTTATGTATCTTTGGATCAGTTATGAAGCCGTGGGACTGTTTAGGGAGAATGTGTGCGTGTATATGTGTGTGTGTGTATTTATGTTATATATATTTACTTTACAATGTTCTCATCTGATTTATTTTTTAAAATCATGCAACAGATTTTTTTTTGTCAATTCAACCTATCCTTTTTATAAAACAGCTTTAATGAGATGTAATTCACATGACATAAAATTCGCCATTTAAAGCATACAGTTTAGTAGTTTTTAGTAGGTTCACAGATGTGTGCAACCAGAACCATGTTTTCTTTTAGAGCAAGTCCTCATATTAAAAGGAAACCATGGACCTATTAGCCCCCTATCTCCCCATTCACCTCCCCCACCCTAAGCAACCAAGAATCTACTTTATTAATTTCTTTATTCTGGACCTAAGATGAATGGAATCACATAGGATATGTTTTTTGTGTGTATCTGGTTTCTTTCAGTTAACATCATGTTTCATGGTTCATCTACATGGTAGCTTATATCAGTACTTCATTCCTTTATATGGCCCATGATATCCCATTTGTATGAATAGGCTACGTTACATTTATCCATTTATCTGTTGATAGGGTGGTTCCACATTTTGGCTCTTAGGGATAATACTGCTATAAACATTCATTATGAGTCTTTGTGTGGACATGTTTCCATTTCTAGAATTAAATTTTTTGAGCTATCTTTACTTGCTTTCCATAATTCATTTACTTTTTTATATGCTCTTCTCCTGGCCCTAAAGGAGGACAAGACTGATTTTCAGATGAGGTTCTGATTTCCCCTGACTCGTCTGAATGTTAGAGCTTGCAAAGGCCTTTAGGGGAACATAGTTCTGCCCCATTTTGCAGGTGGACAAACTGAGGCCCAGAGAGGCCACACAGAGTCAGGATTGAATCTGGGTTTTCAGAGTCGATTCAGTTACCCACAACATTCTCCCTGAGCCCTTTTACTAAGTGGCAGGTCACCCTCTTGATTGGCTGAGGATGGTAAATGCAGGCTGGTTGGGTGGACAGACGGTGACTGCCTGGTCCTCGCCTGCTGTCCTAACACCCTCTGACCTGCAGAGGCCCCACAACAGCTCATCCTCCACCAGCTGCCAAGCGAGAGCTGCAGCTCATGGCTTGTGGCGCCAGTGCCTCCTGAGTTCTTTCCCTGCAGCAGCGGGAGGCCAGCGCTTATCCGGGGAGTAATTAAATTAGGAACCAATTCAGAGAATGAAATTTTATCTGATCTGGCTGAGCCCATAAACACGGGGCTGTGCTTGTGACTCCAGGGTACATTATGAAGTTGATTTTTAAAGAGGCTGGGCCACAACAAGGAAGGGAACGCTCAGGGCCAGCCGGCAGCTCTCCCGGGCAGGGGTGCTGCAGTGGCTGGGGGTGCATTCCGGGTGTTGAGCCGGGTCCCCATTTTTGTATTGTGACTGGAATGTTCTCGGCGCTTAGGAAGGCTCACCTGTTGAGATCCTCCTGGATCCATTTCATGCTCTTAATGTTGACACCGCAATGCACCTCTATAACTATATTCAGAGGGAACTTTGCCGGAAGCTTGTTGGTTCTAAATGCAGGTTCTAAATCTAAAGCCCTATGGGGCTTTTTGAAAGAAAACACATATTCCAGTTCTGTGTGAGCTCTTCAGGGGTGGGCCCTCCCGGGCATCTGTGTATGTTTGTGCTCGTGTGTGCACGTGGGTGCTCACGTTTGTACGTGGGTGCGAGCGTTAAGCTCTTTAAGATGGAACGTAGTAGTGATCACAGCTGTTCTTTCTGAGAAGGATTTCCAGTTCTTCCATAGCAAAGATGGGGGCTGGTAATCTGCAGATATCTCAGGAGCGAGCCTCTTTTATCCTCAGTCTGTCCTTGACTGTGACTTTCTTTGGGTTTTTTTTATTGGATCCCCTGGATGTAAGTAGCATACATGTTCCATCACTGCAGCTTCCATGGGATTTTAGCTCTGGTTTTCTTTTCTGCATGAATGGCCCTCATCTCCATGGGGGCCCAGCCAGAAGCCCAGGAGTCGCCTTTGGCCTTTAGCGTGTCACTGCAGGAATTACCTCCGTTCGGTCTCTGCCATCAGAAGGCTACTTGTCCCTTTAAGATAGGAGGTGTGTCTTATTCGAGGTTATATCCCCAGGACGCGGGCCGTGGGAAAGAATGGTTGGCTGGACAGACAAATGGCTGAAAGGAGGAAAGGCAAGAGTATGTTGAATCGCCCCTTGATCCTGCAGCTTGGCTCATGAAAACCATTCGGGAGCCTGACCCTTCATCTTCAACTCTTCTGACTCAGGCTGTGCACCCCCTCTAAGAGTCACCATCCAGTGATGGAGGACCTACTGGGTGCCCAGCACTAAGAGCTGAGACTCTAGCAGTGACCTGACGAACAGGGTCCATCTCATAGACAGGTTCATAAATATCAGAGAACAGACAATAATAAGTGCTACATGGTAGGGGGTGACTGTCTGGATGATTGGAGAAGGCCTTTCCAGAAAGGTGACGTTTAAGCTGATTCTTGAACGACAAGAAGGCACCACGGTCTGTAGCTCAGAAAGGGCATCCCAGGCGGAGGGAACAGCCAGTGCCAAGATCCCAGGCGGGGGTCAGTTGATGGGATGGGTTTGGGTCGGTCTGTCAGAGAACCTGGTTTATAGCACACTTGGGTTGAACGAAGCGTTCTTTCATTTTCCGTTGAAAGTGTTAGTTGTTCAGTCATGTCTGACTCTTTACAAGCCCGCGGACTGTAGCTCACCAGGATCTTCTGTCCATAGGATGTTCCAGGCAAGAACCGGAGTGGGTAACCCTTCCCTTCTCCAGGGGATCTTTCCGACTCAGGGATCGAACAGGAGTCTCCCACTTTGCAGGCAGATTCTATACCATTTGAGTCACCAGGGAAGCCCATTGGGGAAGTTCCTTTACAGCTTTGCTTTCTCACTGTCTCTCATCTCTGGGTGAAGAACCCTTGTCCCATGCTGGGCTGACCTGCAGCTGCTGTGGTTTCAAAAGGTAGGGCTAGTGAGAAGCAAAACCCCTATCTTTTTTTGTGAGCTTGTGAGCAGAAGTTATTTTTATGTAAGCACATGCTTGATGGGAGAAGTCTTGGGTGGGCAGCTGAAACCACACTCATGAAAACAAGACTGAAATAGTCCATGAAATCCCAAAGGTGAGCATGTGGCTGTTCACTTGAGTTTGGTGTTGATCCAGACAGCCTGGTTCAGGGAGAGGGCACCCTTTGGAGAGGGACCGGGGCATAGCAGTCTCCCCAGCTGGTGTGGCCCCTGCCTTGAGCCTTGCTTTCTTCCCCTGACCTTGACCAAGTCCTATCCATCCCTCAGGACTTGACTTCCTCCGTGCCCTCATGGGGAGGTTCTCCCCCCGACCACGGCTCCCCACACCTGGCCCTGATGTCTTGATATGTTGACAACTTGCCAGGAGTCCCCTTAATCTTTTGGCACTCCTGGATTCTGCCCATAATTTTATTTTAGTTTTTTAATTTGGAGTAATTTTAGACTCATAAGAAGTTGCAAAAATAGCACAGAGTTCCTGTGTACTCTTCAACCAGCTTCCCACAAAACACACCTCTGCAGGAGACCCTCAAACACTCACAGGTAGGTCTGGTTCAGTCTCCTGTGGGGTCACTGCTCCTTTCCCCTGGGTCTTGTGCACACAAGATTTTGTTTGTGCCCTCCAAGAGTCTTTCTTTTCCCCAGTCCTGTGGAAGCTCTGTAACCAAATCCCACTGACCTTCAAAGTCAGATTCCCTGGGGATTCCCAGTCCCTTGGCCAAATCCCCAGATTGGGAAGCCTGACGTGGGGCCTAGAACCTTCACAACAGTGTGAGAACTTCTTTGGTATTATTATTCTCCAGGTAGTGAGTCACCACCTGGCAGGCATAGGATTCGATTTTATTGTATTGTTCCCCTTCTGGCATTTTGTTGTGGCTTTTCCTTTATCCTTGGATGTGGGGTGTCTTTTTTGGTGGGTTCCAGTGTCATCCTGTCAATGATTGTTCAAAAGCTAGTTGTGATTTTGGTGCTCTGGCAGGAGAAGATGAGTGCAAGAAAAGAAAGTCTGTTACTATTTCCATTATTTCCCCGTCTATTTGTCATGAAGTGGTGGGACCGGATGCCATGATCTTCAGTTTTTAAATGTTGAGTTTTAAGCCAGCTTTTTCACTTTCCTCTTTCCCCTTCATCAAGAAGGTTTTCAGTTATTCTTCACTTTCTGCCATAAGGGTGGTACCATTTGCATATCTGAGATTATTGATATTTCTCCCAGCAATCTTGATTCCAGCTTGAGCTTCATCCAGCCTGGTATTTTGCATGATGTACTATGCATAGAGGTTAAATAAGTAGGTTGACAATATATAGCCTTGACGTACTCCTTTCCCAATTTTGAACCAGTTTGTTGTTCCATGGCTGGTTCTAACTGTTGCTTCTTGACCTGCACATAGATGTCTTAGGAGGCAGGTAAGGTGGTCTGGTATTCCATCTCTTGAGGAATTTTCCCCAGTTTGTTGTAATCCACACAGTCAAAGGCTTTAGCATAGTCAATGAAGCAGAGGTAGATTTTTTCTGGAATTTCCTTGCTTTTTCTGTGATCCAACAGATGTTGGCATTTTGATCTCTGGTTCCTTTGCCCTTTCTAACTACAGTTTGTAAATCTGGAAATTCTCGGCTTGCATACTGTTGAAGCCAGGCTTGAAGGATTTTGAGCATTATCTTCCTAGCATGTAAAATGAATGCAATTGTGTGGTAGTTTGAACATTCTCTGGCTTTAGCACTTATTTGGAAGGAAAACTGACCTTTTCCAGCCCTGTGGCCACTGCTGAGTTTTCCAAATTTGGGGGCATATTGAGTGCAGCATTTTCACAGCATCATCTTTTGGGATTTGAAATAGCTGTAATCCCATCACCTCCACTAGCTTTGTTCATAGTAATGCTTCCTAGGGCTTCCCTGATAGCTTAGTTGGTAAAGAATCCACATGCAATGCGGGAGACCCCTGGGTTGAGGTCAAATCCTGGGTCAGGAAGATCCGCTGGAGAAGGGATAGGCTACCTACTCCAGTATTCTTGGGCTTCCCTTGTGGCTCAGCTGATTGTCTGGAGAATCCCAGGGACGGGGAGCCTGGTGGGCTGCCATCTATGGGGTTGCACAGAGTCGGACAGGACTGTAGCGACTTAGCAGCACCAGCAGCAGCAGTTTGGTGACAGGGGCTTCACTGATAGCACAGTTGGTAAAGAATCCACCTGCAATGTGGGGGACCTGGGTTCAGTCCCTGGGTCAGGAAGATCTGCTAGAGAAGGGATGGGCTATCCACTCCAGTATTCTTGGGCTTCCCTTGTGGCTCAGCTGGTAAAGAATCCACCTGCAATGTGAAGGACCTGGGTTTGATCCCTGGGTTAGGAAGATCTCCTGGATAAGGGAAAGGCTACCCACTCCAGTATTCTGGCCTGGAGATTTCCATGGACTGTGTAGTCCATGGGGTTGCAAAGAGTCAGACATTACTGAGCAACTTTCACTTCACTTTGGTGAAATAGAACCCAGGACAGGGAATTGAGAAACTTGAGTTCTGATAATAGTAACCTACATTTGGGTACTTGTACATGCTAGATTTTATATTATTCCATTTACTCTCAGCAACCTTGTGACAGATATGATTAAAACCCCCATTTTACAGATGTGAAAACTGAGGCTAGAGAGGGTCACCCTACCCAAATTTTGGTAACTTATGAATGATAAGAGTTGGGACTTGAACCCAGGCAGTCTGATTTCAGAGGTCGCTAACTCTTACCTTGTGGGGCTGCCCTCACTTTTTCAGGCCTTTACACTTCTAGTTCCTGTTCTCACTGACTGCTCTGTGTCCTCAGGCTGCTTACTTGACTTCTTTGAGCCTCTTTCCTCATCTGCAACACGAGGGACTTGACTGAGAAGATGTCATGTCCCTTCCATCTTTGAATGGTAGAAACAGGTATATCAGTAGAGGAGGAAACACTCCAAAGATCTGAAGGAAATTTCTACCCTGTGCCTTGTAGGTCATTTTAAGGTTGGGAAGATTTCTGCAGCCTCATGTGGTTTGATAGGGAACCTCCATTCCAATTGAATTATGCTCTAGTGCATTTTATTTTATTGTTTTTCACTGCACTGCATGGCATGCAGGATCTCAGTTCCCCAACCAGGGATTGAGCCTAAGCTCCTTGCAATGGAAGCATAGAGTCCTATCCACTGGACTGCCAGGGAAGTCCCTTGCTCTGGTGTATTTTAATTACACCGCATACAAACTGATTTCTTCAAGATGCAAAATCCCCACGCAGCCTGCTATGTCTGAAGCCCCTACATTCAGCTCTGGGTCAGAGTGATGCTTGTAATAACCAGGAGGTGCTGTGTGAAGCTGCTCCCGGTCAGCCTCACGGGCAGCATTAGTTACCAGATGCCACCAACACGAGATGCGCAGACGTTATCAGCTGATACGTAATTGATTTGGCATCCTCTGTAAAGGCAGGTTAAAATTAAGCTTGTTGGTAAATGGTGTTTAAACCTCGCTGTCTGGGGACGAGTGGCAAAAACTAACAGAGCAAGGCACTAGTGGAAGGGCTTGATTTTTTTTTTTTTTTTCCAAATTGTGGAATGAGTTCATCCCTCAACTATGGTAAAGATTTTCCCATTTAAAGGGGCTGGAAGTGTGTAAGCTTCCGATCATAAATTTCATAGGCGTGCCTGTGAGATGGCTAGACTGTGGGATGGCTGTGTAATCACATTAGCTTGATAAATTAAAGGTCCCCATATTTTTTAAATCATCAGGCCGAGCTGCGTTAGAGAAGATACTGTGGTGAATCAGAGCTGTGATAAATGGGCTTGTGGAAACTCCTGGTACAGGATGGAAGGTACTAAGTCTACAGTGATCCTGGAAAGGTCCCTGCCCAGGGATTAAACCCTGGGCATCTTGCCATTTTCTAAGTCTCCATTTGTATTGATATTTAATACTTTGGACTTCCCTGGTGGTTCAGCCGGTAAAGAATTCACCTGCGATGTGGGACACCTGGATTCGATCCCTGGGTTGGGAAGATCCCCTGGAGATGGGAATGCAAACCCACTCCAATATTCTTGCCTGGAGAATTCCATGGACAGAGGAGTCTGGCAGGTTACAGTCCGTGGGGTTGCAAAGAGTCTTAGCTGTTGCATGTACCAGGAATCAGAGAAGCTCTTTGGATGTGATTTCTTTCCCTGTTGTATTACTCTTTCATTAACTCCAGAACTGGCGCTATAGTTTGTAGACCTTAGTACAACAAAAAAATGCAAGCCCCTAAAGGATCTGCCTGCAACGCAGGAGACCTAGGTTCAATCCCTGGTCGGGAAGATCCCCCGGAGAAGGGAATGGCTACCCACTCCAGTATTCTTGCCTGGAGAATTCCATGGACAGAGGAGCCTAGCAGGCTACAAATCCATGGGGTCACAAGGAGTCGGACATGCCTGAGTAACTAACACTTGATGAAAAAATTATTAAGAACTTCAAACTGGGCTTCCCTTGNGGAGAAGGGAATGGCTACCCACTCCAGTATTCTTGCCTGGAGAATTCCATGGACAGAGGAGCCTAGCAGGCTACAAATCCATGGGGTCACAAGGAGTCGGACATGCCTGAGTAACTAACACTTGATGAAAAAATTATTAAGAACTTCAAACTGGGCTTCCCTTGTGGCTTGGCTGGTAAAGAATGCGCCTGCAATGCGGGAGACCTGGGTTAAACCCCTGGGTTGGGAAGATCCCCTGGAGAAAAGAAAGGCTACCCACTCCATTATTCTGACCTGGAGAATTCTGTGGACTATACAGTCCATGGAGTCGCAAAGAGTCAGATATGACTGAGCGACTTTCACTTTCTCAAACCAGGGAGAGCAGAGCATTAACCAAGTGCCCCTCTGGGCACCAGGCCCTGTGTGACTGCACAGGTTGTGGCCCAAGGAGCTGGAGTGAGACAGGTTGTGTCATGCCCACCCTAGACCACCTTGACCTACAGCAGCTTGTGTGCACTGGAGCTTGTGAGCACCAGGAGTGCCGGGCTGCAGCTGCATCACCCTGGTTTGCTCTGCCGGCTCTGACGGGGTTCCTGACCCCCGTCCATGCTGAGGAGAGACTTGCTGAGATGAATTGGGACACAGAGGGATCGCCCTCATCTGCTAGTGGGATTACATGTGGCTTTCTCAGATTCTGTGCATCAGAAATCTGGAAAAATGCACCTTTGGGCTCTTCAGGATGGACGGCATGAAGACCAAAACTCCTACTGTCTGCAGCTCAACTTGGAGAGGAATGCAAAGCGCTTCTGAACATCTCACAATGGCTCATGTGTGTTTCTGTTTGCAGCCCCGGGGCCTCGGTCCTTAGAGAACCAGCCCCACCCCTCTGGACTTTCATCTCTGCTTGTCCCCGGCTTGGGCTCTGCCCTGCCCGCTGAGTGGAAGACCCCTGGAGAGAGTCCAGGATTCCAAGGCCACCATAGGTCAGCCTCATCATTTCCCAGCCCTGGAGTGAAGCCGTGGAGATGGGAGGGGGGGGATGGCGCATCTGGGCGAAGAAGCGGACCCCAGCGGCCGAAGCATCTCTCCTCAGGAGCCAGTGGCTGCAGGGCTGAAAAGCCCGCTTCTTCTTTGTGTGAAGTCTTTGTTCTCTCCAGCGTGTTGAGCTGGGGCTTGTACGGGCTCAGTGGGTGCCTGTTTCCTCTTAGAAGCCCGTGGAGAAGCGGAAGGTAGCATCCCCGGGCTGGCTGCCAAAGGGAGGGGAGGTTCCAGCGGAGGAGAGCTGGGACTTGCCAGGTTTACATTGGAACTGGAGATCTTGAATGAGGATTAAAGTTATTTTATACTGGGGGAGGAGGCTAGGGCTTGCTCCACTCAGAATCCCTAAGGACAGCTCTTTAGAGCCGTGTCTCGGGGCGGGGGCGGGGGTGCGGGGAGCTACTGTGGATTCCCCCCTCTTTTGTTTCAGTTTGTACAGAGGTCACCAGGGGTGTGAGCTCAAAGGGAGCCAGAACGCCATGGTCGCCTCTCATTGTCACAAGCCGCTGGGTCTGAATGGGGCTGCGACGCACTAAAAAAGAAGCCGTCTTTAATTCCCAGCCTGGCTGGGGAGAAAGCTGCTCGGCAATCGGAGTGGTTCTGGAGGCCACGTCTACCCTTGCTGAGCCCAAGACAGTCTGTGGTACCTGGGTGTCCAGAATCATATCCTCCCATTCAAGGTTGTGCTTAGCCAGGACTTAACTCACTGAGGAAATGACATGTTATCGCACCTTGGTCTGCAAACAAAAGCTGGTTTTATTTATTTTCCTTGTGAAGACATCCTCAGTCATTGTTTTTACTTTGAAAAGAAAAATAACAGGAAGAAAAGCCCACAATATTTTTATTAGCTGGTGTGGGAGATTTAGATACCCTAAATAATAATGTTGGGTTTAAAACTATTGGGGAGGACTTCCCTGGTGGCACAGTGGTTAAGAGTCTGCCTGCCAACACAGGGGACGTGGGTTCGATCCCTGCTCCGGGAAGATTCCACATGCTGCAGACCAACTGAGCCTGAGCGCCGCAAGAACCGAGCCCGTGCTCAGCAATGAGAGAAGGCACGCGATGAGAAGCCCATACATAGCAACAAAGACCCACCACATCTAACATAAATTTTAAAAAAATTAAAAAAAAAAAAAACTATTGGGGAAAAAGATTCTTGATGTGTAAACCAAAAGAGAGAGAGAGAGAGAGAAACCCGAAAAGATGAACGTACAAAACCTCACAAATCCCTCCTACCTCTGCAAAACCTCGCAAATGCTGAAGTGGCCGGGATCCTGTCTGTGGGGTCCACCCACTGTGTCCATGCCTGGCTCAGCCACACTGCATGGGACTTGCTGACGAGTGAATGAATCGGGGTCCGGATCCCCGTATTGGGCTGTGAGTTGGCTTTCTTGGACGATGACCTCAAATGGAAGGACACTGTAAAGACTGTGGTCAGTGCTTAACATGAGTCAGTCTCCACTCCAGCCCTGAGAGGTAGATGACCTGATCCTTGTTTATAGAGAAGCTGATAAAGCTCAGAGAGGTTTGGGCAACTTGCCCAGGGTCAACCAGCTGGCCGTGGCTGGGCTGAGATTTGGTTCTAGGACTTGCCCCATGGCTGCACGCCACTCTTTCTACAGAAGATGTCAGGGAGAGGAAGAAATGACACTGACTGACAGCCAGGTGTTGCAGATGCCTCGATGTCCCCATTCTGAGCCTTAAGCCACAGATGGACACAGACAAGGAAATAGTAACTGGCTGCCGGGGAGCTGGTGGTGGCTAAGACATGCCTGGTTGCTGCCTGCATGGGACTCGGTTTCTAGTGGTGGACGAGATACAAACACTGAGTCAAGTGACTTACTTCAGCAGTGACGAGTGCCCAAAGGGAGGTAAAGGGCAGGGGTGTTGTGCATGTGCCCACTGGCACACTGAGCAAGCGTGGCCAGGGCCCATGGAGGTGTCAGAGAGCTCCAGGGAGTGATGCAGGAAGCTGGGAGAAGAGTGGGGTACAGGAAGCTCTGAGCCCAGAGAGGAAGGAGGGATGGCCTCGCAGGCCTCCTGGATGGGCAGTCTGTGATGTTGGGACAGTGACAGGGGTGGTCATGGTGACCTTGAGTGACGGGCCAGGACCCGGGAGCTCTCTCTTTAAGGTTCAAAATGTGGTGGGCTTCTTGTCCCCTGGGCCCCAGATGGGATTCCATAGTGACCAACTCTTCCCAGGATCAAAGAGTGTGTTCCCTTCTCACTTTAAAACTCATGGGCTTCCCTGGTGGCTCAGACAGTAAAGGATCTGCCTGCAATGCGGGAGACCTGGGTTTGATCCCTGGGTCAGAAAGATCCTCTTGGAGAAGAGAATGGCCACCCACTCCAGTGTTCTTGCCTGAAGAATTCCATGGACAGTGGAGCTGGTGGACTATAGTCTGTGGGGTCTCAAAGAGTTGGACACGACTGAGCGACTAACAGACACTTAGACCTCATAGCTGCCCAGCTTGCAGGTGGCTGCCAGGCTGAAATGGCCCCACGACACGGCCCAAGAGGACTGGGGCTTGCAGCCTCCTTGCCAAGTCCACCCTGAGAAGAACCCTTTAAGACCCTGGAAACCCTTAGAATCTGGGAACTGGAGGTCATTAGCCTCCAGACCGAGACATGGGTTGTAAAATCAGCCCTGAGTGGTTATGAGCAGAGGTGGCTTTGGTTTGGTGCCTCTGAAAGGAAGTGGGCATCTCTCTGAGAACATTGTCCTTCAGGGTCAAAGCGAGAGAGTGGAATTGTATGGGCGCATTCATGCCCGAGTCAAATTCCTGTGTGCCCTCTGCTTCTCTCTTAGTTTCTTATGGGACAGAAACCTACCACCACCCATTCTTTCTTCTTTTTATGAACTTTTCCCTCCCGTGGAGGATAGCAGATAGCTGGAGAGCATCTGGAAAGGTTCACAGCTTGATGGACTTGCATAAACAGAACTCACCTGTGTGACAGCATCTCAGTCGAGTGTGGAAACCATACCCTGGAATCGCCCGGTTCCATCCTACTCACTGAGCCCCCACTCAGGCAAGACCACCATCGTCATCTCCACCGCCTCTGCCTGTTCCTTATACTTGGTATAAATGGAACTATGTGGAATGTTCTCTTTTGTGTCTACTTTCTTGCGCTCAGTACTGCATTTGTGAGATTCTTCCCTGGTGTTGCAGTGTTAGTTTGGCCTCACATTTGGGGCTCTGAGCATCCTGATTCTAGTGCATGGCCTTGAGCAGCGTGAGGATGCATTTCTGCTGGGCATGGACCTACAAGTAGAATTGCTGGTCTTTGGGAAACAATGTGCTCAGTATCCGTACGTGTGGCTAGTCTTCCAAACTTTTGTCCCGAGTACGGTTCCCACCAGCAGCATATGAGTCTCCTGAAAGATGAAATAAGAACCTGGAACAAACATACTGTGAAACTGACACCCCTTTGGGCCTCTCCCCACAAAAGACCCTGGGGGATAACTGCTGACTGTCCCGCAGGCTTGCATTGAATGAATAAACTGGGATCTGAGTAGAGAGAGTCCAGGTGATGCCCCAGAGAGTTGTCCCTCCCTCCTGGGATCCTGCACCCCATGGTCATGTTTCACCGGGAGCCAGTCTTTGTGTCTGAACTTAGGAATGGGGAAGAGCCCAGCATTTAGTCACTGCCCTTTGGGGCGTCGTCACTGAAGCAGAGCCTCTAGGCTGATCCTTGAGTTGAAAGTGGCTGGCCTGGGGTTCCTTCCTCCAGGAGCAGGGGCAAGAAAGGAGAGCTGCCACCACTTAGATTTTATTTGCAAATGGATTCAGTCCCACACCAACCGGTTCTGCCCACTCTCTCCTTTTGTGTAGCCTGACCAGCCAGACTTTCCCTGACTGTTCAAGGCAGAGAAGGAACTTTTTCTTGCCCCAAGGCTGATGTTCAGGGTGACTGGAGGGTCTAAAGCAGTGAGAAGAGGCAGCTGGCGTTTCCCAGGTGTCCCTGTGTTCACACCATGGGCATGTTGCTGTCCATGATATGGACAGGAAACGAGGAGAAAGGGTTCTAGAAGTCCTTGAATGCAGAGTCCTATGGGGCCAGCCTAGGCTGAGTGCCAAGGTGTGAGTGCTGCCCTCGTTCCATCAAATTCCTAATTCACAGCAGTGGCCGTGGCTGCATAAGGGAGGCTTGGAAGGAAGGAATATCCGTGGCCGTTGGCTTGAGGCTTGAAAGTGAGTAGGAGAGAGTGCCTACCTGCCTCACCCTGCCCTCAGTGGATTCTGCAGATCTGGGGCTGGGGTGAACTGGAGTCTTACATCCATTTTAGGAAATGGATTTCCCAGTGCCTTTTGTTGGGAGGCAGGTGGGCAGAGGAATGAAGGAGGTAAGAAGCAGAGTCTCCCTCAGAGGTCCTTGGTTAGGCAGGGATGAGCTGGTGGGCTCAGGAGGGGCTAAGCTGGGCTCTGTGCTCAGGTGTCACTTGGCAGGAGCTCCCGAGGGGACACTGGTGTAACTGGTGGTCTTCTCTGCCTTGCCTGTTCAGAGTTGGTCACTCAGATTTCTATAACCTGAAACCATACACTCATGAGTCCTGTAGTCTTGCTGGTCTCTGGGGAAACACCTGGCTCCCCCGCCCTCTGAACCCAGGCCTCAGCCCTGCACTCTGCTTGTCAGGGTTTCCCCTTCTGTCACTGGGTGTGGTGGAGGCTCCGTTCAGCCCCCCAGAGCCACTGGGCTCCCCCGCCCAACCCTGTGGGACCAGCCTTCCTGACTCCTGCAGGGTCACACCCTTCACACCCACAGATGGCAAAGGGTGAAAACTGCAAGGGTGAACCTGAACTTGACAAGACTCTTGTGTCTCCTGGCTGTCTGTATGGTCTGTGTGGCCTTGACTGGTGCTCGAGCTAAACTTCCAGAATTCAGATGAACCTGATTCTCCCTGTGTTTGGGAGTCTTACAGGATGTGGGGGAAGCAAGCAAGATGTTGGTTTGGGAGTTTGCACCTTTGCCTGGTGGAGCCCAAATTTCAGATCACTGCCTCTGAGGTGGGGGACTGCAGGGCACGGTACTGAGCTGAATGTCTGTGCAGCGACAGGGGACATTTTGGCTCTGAGAGGCAGAGTCCCCACCAAGACTGGTCGTTTCCATGTCTGCTGGTGGCTTAGCCCAGAGAGGAACGTGCTCAGACCTGTGCAGACACTTTCTTCCCAGCTTGCATTTCTCCTTGCTCTGCCATCTTTGTGGGCTTGGGGCCCCAAATGCCATCAGATCTAAGGCTGAAAATAAAAAAATGATTCTTTCTTTAATTGTTCAAATTTATGTTTCTTATTACAATGGAATGCTCCACAGTTATTTGCAAGATAAGGTTTCTCTAAAAGAATAATTATTTCCTCTGCCCCTCTGAATTTTTTTTTTTTTGTAAGTGTAGGGCTATCAAGACAGGTGATATGAAAGCAGAATTTTTAATAAGAGTGCAGTGATTCTTTTTCAACCAGCTTAGA
This sequence comes from Oreotragus oreotragus, assembly GCA_006410675.1. Classification (NCBI taxonomy): domain Eukaryota; kingdom Metazoa; phylum Chordata; class Mammalia; order Artiodactyla; family Bovidae; genus Oreotragus; species Oreotragus oreotragus. The sequence continues at coordinate 803,345 of SJYX01009880.1, forward strand.
AGACATTAGAATAAATGTAGGTACTTTGATCTTCTCTTTCTGTACTAGAATATGAAGGATCAGTTGTTGCAACAGACAGGGAAGTGATTTGTTTCTGATGCATTTCAGAGAGCTGGCTTTCCAGAAGCGGCCAGAATGAAACATGGAACGGCATGACACAGACCAGACCAGAGACACACCAATATGTTTACTAAACGCAAGTCCTAAGAGCAAGTGGAAATAGGAATAATCGTAATGATGATGATAAATATAATAACGGTAGTGACCGACCAGTCAAGCACCTGAGAATACCAGGCTTCTTGCTCAGAGCCTTCCACGGTCATCTCAGTCCTTTGTGCAATTCTGTTAGACTAGACGTCATGATCATCACCCTCTCTTTTCAGCTGGGGACCTGGAGTGGGCTTGGGGTCAAGCTGTGGGGCCAGGACAAGGACCTTGGTCACCTGTTTGCCCTCTGCCTCTGACCGCCCACCCACCACCAGCCCTCCCTGCCACCAGAGGGGGTGAAAACTGGAGGCAGCTATTCCTGGAATGAGCCATATGCTCATTTTTTGCCTCAGTTATTTCAGTAATTGAGGCAAAGGTTCTGGGAGTTTGGACATTAAGTATCTGGATAATTGCCTCAGTACATCATTTTCATTTTACATGTTTAGACCCAACCTTTAATGAAATTTGAAAACCCAGCTCTACCTGGAGAAGCAGTATTACTTTCTATTTCTAACTTTGTTTGCCCAAAGTAGCTGATGGGTTTGGCTTCTAGTTATCAGCTTCGTTGCCAACATATAACCTCCTCCAAATGCCCTGTTTGTCAGACTTGAAAATCAACCTTGATTTGGGGACAGATTCCCTGACTTTTCCTTTCCTGGGAAATGAAGACTCTGAAAAAAAGGTCTCCTGGGAGCCTGGCGTTGGTTCTGAGGCTCTGTGCTGGTGACTTCTGTCCCTAACTGGGTCACGGACGGGTCTCAGGAGGGTGGGATGGAAGTCTGCCTTTTCCTTCATCCCTCCTCAAGGCCCAGCACTGATGACTGAACAGATGGGTCAGGACCAGCGTGAAAGTGCCCGTGGTTTCCCTGAACGATGTGAATGCAAATTATTGGCCAGAAAATATCCAAAGAAGATAAATGTCTAAGAGCTTCCTGCTACTTTTGAACATTTTTCCCCCTAATTTCTTCTTTGAGAGCCCGAAGAGAATTTTAAAGAGACTTCAAATATGCTGCTTGCGAGAGTCCTAGCACATTATCATAGTAAGTGGAGGATGGTGTCGTCACATCACTAGGGGTCGGGGTCTGCATGCCCGGTGATGTTTGGAGAAGCCCAGCCAGTGACTCTGGGGATGGGCAAACAGCTCCTCTGCTCCTGCTGCAAAGCCCCTTTTGGGTCAGATCTCAGTGGGAGTGGGGGTGACCGGGGCAAGAGGAAGAGGTCAAAGCTCTGGGAGGTGCTCACACAATCCTGCCGTTACCCCAAGGCCCTGCCTGTTCTCAGCAAGCTGTGAGGGGACCAGGAGGGGGCCTCGGCACTGACCCCGCCCTTCTGGGAGCGAGGTGACTGGCAGTCCAGTTAGGGGTCTCCCTCCTCCCCAAGCTGAAACGCCTCCATCTCTTTTTCCATTGTAAAGTGAATGCTATTGGCCATTCGTAGGGAAAAGCTTCTTTGGGTTTTGTTCATGATCATTCGTTTCCGCTCAGGGTTTTTACAACTGCAGAAAAGGGTGTGAAAACCTCAGAAACACTGAGTTAACTAACCAAAGGCGGCCCAGCAATGTTGTAAAGTGTGTTTTGTCATCTGAAAGTGAAAATAATCCCAGGGTATGAACAGTTAGGAAAAAAAAAACAACAGGAAAAAAAGAAGTCAACCCATATTGCTTTGTGACAACGTCAGCTTTTCTTGTGGCCAGTTTTAGAGGAGGAGGGGTGGGTGAGGCTGGAAAAGGCAGGGGTAGTGACAGGCCCATGGAGGGGTCATTAAAGAGGCTCCAGTCTCCCCCAGTCCTAACCTCCTGGCACAGACTGGTTGGCACTTAAACCCATCCAGGCCTGGCACTCTGGAATGCCGTGAAGAATTACTTTAACCTGAAAATCTGGTTTCTCCCACCCATAAAAACCAGTAAATCCTTCAAACTGATTGAATGAAGGCGCTCATTTATTTACATAGTAATTGGTATTTTGTCTCTTTTAAGTATAGAAGAGGGGAAAGTGGCTGAGGAGAACACACTCCCCTCTTCAAAAAAAAAAAAGAAGAAGAAGAAAGAAAGAAAAAGAGAAAGACAGAAAGGAGAAAGCTAATTTGGATTTTCAGTTGACTCTGAATACTTGATGTTTTTGAAACATTTCCAGATTTCCTTTACAGGAAAGAAATGAAAAGGATCCAACAGGAGGAAGAATTTTCTTTTTTCCCTCTTTTGTCCTCAACTCAGTCCTGGGGTTTTGTGGCTAGTGCTGAGAAACTGGGTAGGCTGAGTGCATTTAGAAAAATTTGCCTGAAGGGGTTGTAAGAACTGAAAATGAGTGAAAAGCAAAACAAAATGGAAAAAAACAAAACTTCCGGCCACAGATAAGAATCATGTAATTTGCTAAGACATATCATTTGGTGTTTTCTTGAGGACGAAAGCTAATTTGGAACAGCGGGGAGGTACACTGGAGGTTAGGGGAGTAAGATACAGCCTCGGGCCCCTGGTGACCCTTGTTTCTGCTCCAGCAGAACCAAGGACGGGTGGGGCAGCCCTCTGGGTGCCCAAGCCTGGGGCCAGCCCACTGGGCAGTCCCACCCTTGAAACCAGCGTCAGCTGCAGGCCAGAGAGATACCAAGAAATGGCTTTTCAGTGCCATAGAGACTAATCTTAGAGAAGCAGATTCCAAAAACGTGCAAAATTTAAAATCCTATGTTAAACATCCGCTCTCTCCCCTTCCCATCATTGGAAATTCTCTGTGACTGTACTCTATTTCCATATTTGTTGCCTGCTTCCTGCCTGCCTTTCCAATTTCCTTCTTTAGGAAATATTTTAAAAGTGAGCAGAAGAGACTCTCTTGCCTTCATGAAGCTTATAGTCCACTTGTCAAGGAAAATGCCAGCCCACCAAGCATATAGGGGCTGACTTGGTCTGGGGGCTGGGTTGGGGGAGCTTGGCTGATATTGGAAGGGGGAGCAGGAGTCCATGGGTCAATGTGGAAGGAGATGGTAGCCCTCCAGGGAGGCTGGGGGATTCAGATGGAGACAGAAACAGAGGCAGCACCTGCCTGGGGCAGATCTCCTGTGTTGGCAGGCAGGTCCTTTACCACTGAGCCACCAGAGGAGCTCCCCTCTCTGCTTTAACTCGTTGCAAAAGGAGACTAGTCCTCTCCGGCAGCAAGGTGGGCGTGGAAGGTTCCACTGAAACAGCATCTTACCAAGCTGTTCTTGGAGAACATGTCTTTGTTATGATGGTTATTGAAGGTCTACCTCTCTAGCGTCAAGAATTGAAACTTGGAAAGATTTTTTTCAAAAGAAATCGTACCCCACCAAACACTTTCAGAATGTCTCTACTTAATGGAGAAGAGAAAAGAATTCTTTTCCTTTTCGATAGGCTGATCTGTGTTCAGTGTCTGGGGTGATATGTCTATAAATAAATACTTACTTGACCTATTTATTTTACAGAGGTTGGGAATCTAGATTTCAGATTTGAGTGAGGTTATTAGAAACTGGGTCTCTTTTCTAAAAGTGTCAAGGATGTTAGAAGGAGAGTTTGAGACTACCATTTAAAATTATATATTTATTGAATACGAAGGAGTTTTGTTTTGCCATTATTTTAACTGATACAACTACATGTATTTTGGTTGCCATTTACTTTTTTTTTAAAGGTTATATTCCATTTATAGTTATAAAATATTGGCTTAAACTACCACGTTTAAAATTAGTTTCTTCTCTGGGTCTCTCCTTCCATCCAAAATTTAGTTCTTGGCTCCGCGTGTCCTGATGGGACCAGCATCAATGTTGCCATGTCAGCGAAGGAGAGGGCCTGTTTCAATCAGTTTTGTTCAGACGTTGCTGACACGCAGCCTTCGCGACTTTCTTTCTTCCTGTCTTGCATGCAGGCCTGACTGGGTCTTCGTACCCCAGGCGAGAGTCCATCCTGCTCAGCTGAGATCCTGTCTGCAGAGGTGGGAGGGAGAGAAGGACATGGGGGAGGCGGTGGGGATCTGGTTGCTGTTTGCGGAGCACTTGGAGTTGGCGGCCCTGTGGAGGCATTGTGCACGAGTCGTCTTGATCCTCACCGTTTTCTGGTGGGTGCGTAGCGCCACTGTCTCTCTTCGATAGGTGAGCAAACCAAGGCACAGAAATCTAAAGCGGTGTGCCCAGTGGCACACGGAGCTTTGCAAGTGGCTCTGGTGAAAAGAACCTGCCTGCCAATGCAGGAACTGTAAGACATGCGGGTTCAATCCCTGGGTTGGGACAGTTCCCTGAAGAAGGAAATGGCAACCCACTCCAGTATTCTTGCCTGGAGAATCCCATGGACAGAAGAGCCTGGCGGGCTATATTGCATGGGGTCACACAGAGTCGGACACAACTGAAGTGACTTAGCATGCCAAGGGCACATAGTAACTTGATGGGTATGTGTGCACGTGTNGGAAATGGCAACCCACTCCAGTATTCTTGCCTGGAGAATCCCATGGACAGAAGAGCCTGGCGGGCTATATTGCATGGGGTCACACAGAGTCGGACACAACTGAAGTGACTTAGCATGCCAAGGGCACATAGTAACTTGATGGGTATGTGTGCACGTGTGTGTGTGTTCACATACTGCTAGGGCGTGGACTTCATCTTTAGTCCCAGATACCATGCTTTGCCTTCCATGAGGGCAATGTTCCTGTTCCCACGCTATGCATGTGGGAAGCAGGATCGGGGTCAAAGGAGTCAGAAGCTGATTTGGCCTCAGCACACAGTCAGTCACGAGACATCATCCTCTGGGGTCTCACTGCCCTTTCTGCTTGTGGTCCCTTGGCACTCTTCTGGATTGTGCATGTGGATGCCCACTCTAGGGACTTCTGTGGTCGGCTCAGGGATTCCCTTGGCTGTGGCAGAGAGGGCAAGGGACATGTCCCTCCTGGGCTCACTCCCAGGCGTGTCATTATTGCTTAAATGGCAATCGGATTAGTTTTTTGCTTTTCTTAAAAAAAAAAAAAAAGCAGTTGAGCATTATACTATGTCTGTTGGAGAGAAAAGATAACTTGAAAAGTGAGGGGATAAAGTGGAGCTTGACTGTAACTTCCCATTTGGCACTTTGCATAAATCCCTTCTGTGCCATGACAACTTGCCTTGTACAGCCCTGCAGTCTCTTTGCTGTTGTGCCTGATCTAGGGAGAAGGACAAGACTGACCCATTTTCAACAGATGAGGAAACTGAGGCTCAGAGATGGGACCGCGTGTCCCAGGGACCTTGGCCCAGCCCACTTTCTATTTGCCACTCCTGTTTCCTCAACATTAATTGTCATTGTTGTTTCATCTTTCCCATCTTTGTGGTTGTAAAAGTAATACTCTATGTGAGTAAAATTGCAAGGATGGTGATTGGAAGCCATAATGTATGTGTGGGCCTTGCCCTCACGCCCCCTGTGAGAGGGGCGGCTTGGACTTCAGCTCATGTTTAATTCCAGCTCTACCATTTACTTGTTATGTGATTTAGGTCAAGCCACTTCACTGCCCAGAGCCTCGGTTTTCTTACCTGCAAAATGGAGCGATTGCATCTATTGTTATCGTTTCAAAGGCAGGGTAGTTAGAGGCACCTTAGTGCCTGCCGTAATAGGTGTTCAGCTCCTGTTTGTTCTCCTCCCAGGCCCTGTATCAGTGCTTCTCAAACTCGCCTCTAAGGGACCCTGAAGGCAGAAGATAATAAATTCTCACTGGAGTGCCAGGGGCTGTCCCCAGGCAGCTTGCAGAAGGCAAGACAAGCTGCAACTCTGTGCAGATTTTGTATCACTTAGCGATGTATCTGAGTATAACTTAATTTATAAACAATGTTTTCACTGTTTAAACATGTAAAACCTGTCTCTTATACACATCTAGATGTGTATAAGAGACAGGAGCCAGTCTTTGTGTCTGAACTTAGGAATGGGGAAGAGCCCAGCATTTAGTCACTGCCCTTTGGGGCGTCGTCACTGAAGCAGAGCCTCTAGGCTGATCCTTGAGTTGAAAGTGGCTGGCCTGGGGTTCCTTCCTCCGGGAGCAGGGGCAAGAAAGGAGAGCTGCCACCACTTAGATTTTATTTGCAAATGGATTCAGTCCCACACCAACTGGTTCTGCCCACTCTCTCCTTTTGTGTAGCCTGACCAGCCAGACTTTCCCTGACTGTTCAAGGCAGAGAAGGAACTTTTTCTTGCCCCAAGGCTGATGTNCCCCCCCCCCCCCCCGCCCCGGGAGCAGTGCAGGAGCTGCTGTCCTCGCCTCTTGCCACCCCTGGGGCTAGACCTGTCTTCGAGCAGACAGTGGATGTTCTGGAGAAATCCTGTTTCACCCTCACCTTGTTCCAGAACCCTCCAGAGGATATTGCATTTCAGTCTGATTGCTCACTCTTTCCATCCAAAAGAAATCCCAAGAACTGTTGTCAGGCAGTTCTTGTTCAAGGGTTAACCAGATTCTTATTTCGCTTATCTTTGGAAATAAAACAATGTTTAAAACTGTTCAGATCAGCAAGACCATCTGGTGGGGAGTACGCAGCTGCTCCACATTCAATGGTTGCCACCTCTAATGTATTCATTGCAGAGCGCTGCCACGCATCTGCAGGGTCATTATTCGCTGTTGGTTTTGAATATGTGAGCTCTGTCTGGGCAAGACCTCTTTCCTCCGCCCTTCCTGAAGGACATCTGAGTTGGGTATCTCCTGATGCTAGGCACTCTTTTTACTCTTCCTGAAACCGCTTCAAAGCAGGTGAGAGGGTTCCGGACCCCCAAGTGAGGGGCCACAGAGCCACCCTGCTCCTTGGGGCCCGAATACCTAGTCTCTGCATTATACTTGGGGCCACTTCTCTTTTCCATTCCTTTTCCTCTTTGTGGTAAAGAAACATTGTTGGAAGCTAGAATCTATCTCTCATCTTTGTGGTCTAGGTGATCAAGAGCCAAAAGGATCCCCTTGCTGAAAACGTGCACTCCCCTTCTCTGCATCCACACCCTCCCCCCCGAAGTAGTTAAGGTTTGTTGTTACAGATGTTTGAATCCTTGAAAGCATGCAAAAACACACCTCAGTTATCAGGTACCTGCGTTCCTGAGGTCACTGGACTCTGTGATGATGCCTCATACTTTGAGAAGAAGAGACTGAGGGTCTAAGTGGTGCCGGGGTTTGCTTACAGTCCTGTGGCTGATTGAGAGGGGTCCCAGTCTTTGGACCCCCAAGCCCTCTTTCTCTTGTTTTCTAGGTCCTGTGGAAGGGGGAGTGTGCAGCAGTAAATTCGTCTATAAAATGGGACAACTACATGATTTTTCCTCTTAGATTATCATGACGTATAAACAGGATTATCCGTATAAATCCCAGCCTGCTGTCTGGACACCAGAAAGCCTTCACTACATGTTAGCTCATGTCACCTTTATTGTCAGTAAGTGGCAAAAGCCTTGCTTTGGGTTTCTGCCAAGAGCTTGCTCCTTCACTCATTCATTTAAAAACTCTTCAGACAATGCCCGCCCCTGTGCCAGGCATGGTTGATGCACAAGGAACTCCAGTACCTAAGCTGATTTGATTTCAGGATTGAGCATCGCTGACCCCACCTTTGTGGAGCTGACAGTACAATGGTTCAGACAGTCACCGGACCCTAGCCACGCCTCCTTGCCTGGGAGCCAGGGTGGCCCGTGCGGCTGGGTGAAAGCTGACCTCGCCATTCCTTGAGCCTCGAGTTCTGGGCAGGGTTCCCCTAGCGTTACTCCCTTATGTGATGGTGAGGTGCAGAGGAAGTCATAGGCTTTGCAGCCAACACACCTGTGGTTGGACTGTGGTACTGCCAGTGGCTACACATGGGGCTCCCTGGGGTATTTTTAATCCTGCTGTGCCTGTTTCTTGTAACTTGGGGGTCACAGTGGAGACCTCAGAGAGCTGCCATCAAGAAGGGAGCTTGCAGGCTTCCCTGGTGGCTCAGTGGTAAAGAACGTTGGCAGGCGATGTGGGTTCAATCCCTTGTCTGGGAAGATCCCACATGCCTTGGGGCAACTAAGCCCATGTACCGCAACTACTGAGCCTGAGCTCTAGAGCCTGGGAGCTGCAGGTACTGAGCCTGAGCACCACAACTAGAGAGTACCCCCCACTCACCACAGCTAGAGAAAAGCCCACACAGCAACAAAGGCCCAGCACAGTCAAAAATAAATAAATTAAAAAAAAAAAAGAAAGGACCTTGCGTGGCAGGGGTTGGACCAACATTTGTTACCTTCTCTTCATCCCTGGAGCCACTCAAAACCCTAAACTGGGCCCATGCTTTGAAGCATGCATCTCAGTCTGCACGAGGAGTGGTATTTCATTTCTAATGTCAAGTGTCTTCAAACAGACTCTATGCGGCTTCCTTGACGTGCTGTGCATTGTAGGATTGTCCTTGCTTTCTCGCCAAGAACCGTGGAGGTGGGTGGGTCCCACAGCACCCTGGTAAGCTTGTCTCCAGTAGGTTCTGCCCTAATAGAAAACCGTCCCCATAGATGTGCAGCCTTGAGTGGGAAATCAAGTACCTAACTCTAGCACTGATTCGGGTTACTGCTGGAAATAATAAAATGAGCATTTAGGAATAGTTTCTCCCCAAGTTTGGTTTCAGAACAAGAAAATCGTGGGTTGTGTCACGAAGACCTTTAGCATCTCGAGCCTGTTGAGATTCTCAGGCGATGGTGCAGTGTGACCATCTCGCAGCCTCTTGTCCACCCTGCCCCCAGCTGTCCTGTGCTTTGCAGAGAGACGGGGCCATCTGGCCAGTGTCGTCCGTACATCTGGCTGTTGCATGAAGGAGCCGGGGCAGGTTACACTCTGGAAGAGTGAGCAGTCCTGGAGGATGTTAGAAAGATCTTGTTTGATCTCCTGCCTTCAGCTGTTGGAGATCCCGTGGGTCAGCGAGGCAGCCCTGTTGTTGGGGTGCTTTTTCAGGCCCCTGAACTAATGCTGGTTCTCCCGGCTCTGCAGACACTCAGGGGCTGGTGGGCTTTGCGGCTGCCCTTGAAAAGGGATCTGTCATTTGGAGTGCAGGAGTTTCTCTGGAACCTCCGTTCTGGGGTTCACTGGGATGTTCCAGAGGGGTGGACTGGCCGTTTTTCATACTTGTAGCCTCAACAAACAGTGCTTTGCTCACCATGGATCTTGATAAGCATGTGCTGCCCAGTGGAAACTACTAATAAGGAGAGAACACTTCGTGTGTTTGGGAATTAATTGTCCAGCTTTTTTGCCTGGCGTAAGGCAAGTATTGCACCAGCTGCAAAATGGTTGGCTTCTTAGTGGCCCGAAGACATAATAGATGATTATGAGTATAATGATAATGGGCTTTTACTAGGGAGGAGTTCATTGCAAATCATCCATTCAGGAGTGTCCAGGCTGAAAGAGGTAGTTCAGAGTCCGTATTTTATGTACAAGATACAGGCTCAGAGATGCAGGGACTTGTCCGGGGTTATTGGCCAGGTGAGTGTCAGGTCTGGATGGTGACTCCTTGGGAAATCTCAGCTCAGGGGCCACACCCTGTGGCTCGCTGCCTTGTTGGAGACAGATGCTCACTCCGAGGGGTCTCATCTTTCCCCAGGGTGAAACTTCAGTCATCCCAGGCTCTCCAGGGCTCCTCACCCAGGTTATGGAAGCATCTAAATGATCCCGGTCGGCTCTGCTTTTTAATATCCTGTTTTGGCTATAAAACTTGGCTGTTATTCTGTCATCTGTGTGCCTGCCTCTAGCTGCCACCTGCCTCTTCTCACTCATTACTTCATATTAGTTGCAGATGGGAAAATTGGACACCTGTACCTAGAACTATATATACACTGAAAGCAAGTAGCCTGGAATGAAGAAGGCCTAAGGGCCTCTCCTGTAATAACTCAAAGAATATGTATCATTTATTGAGGCTTGCCATGTGCCAGTTGCTAGGCTAAGCATTTTATATAGATTATCTCATTTCCTCTTCACATCCATGCTGAGTGGAGATAGTTTTATTCCCATTTTACAGATGAGGAAATAAAGTCACAGGACAGTAAAGTCAGTTACCCGAGATCATTAAGCTGGCTCAGACTTGAGTCAGATTGAAACGCAGGTCTGCCTCACACCAAAGCCTGCAAAGCTTTGTTCTGACTGCTCAGAAAACATTTTTGCTCCCTCCCAACTTTCTACCAAGTTGCACATCATTTGGTTCCCTGGGCTAGATGCAGAGGAGGAGCTGGCTGTGTATTTGTGGAAATTTGATCTCAGAGAAAATGTCTGTCTCATATAGATATATTTTATGTAATGAAAGAATAGTTTAGAATATGTTTTCTATACTGTAAAGCTTGTGCAATGGTCATTATTAACAAAATTCTCATGATGAGCTTAATACAGAGGCAAGTATGCTTTAAAAATAACTTTAAAAAAACTGCCTGTATTGCATGTGACATACATTTTGAGTGAGCCAGGAATATTCTGCAGGTCAGTTTGAGAATCCTGTCTCAAACAAAACACAGATGAGACTTCTCCGTCAACAGGAAAGGTGAAATCTGGCAAGGAAACCAGAAGAACAGGATGCAGGAAGAGCTTGCTCAAGGAGAGGAAGCAAGGAAGAAGTTATAGTGACTGTAAAATAGGCAAGGGGGAAGTTTCTCCATCAGGGAGTGGGGAGAATGGGGTCAGTCATTTGGTTACCAAAACATAGTAGCTGTGGTTGTCATAAATACACATTTTACCAGAAAATAACCTGGTATGTGACATTTGGGTAGTTTTGCCTTGATTTGGGACCAACTGCCATCTGGGTTTTCAACATTATTTTGGCATATCTACTTTTGGTGTTAGCCAAAGAACTCTCCAGGGCAAAAGCATTGATTCAGTTGATTCGCTGGGTCTTCTTTGGATAAATTCAGTTCAGTTCAGTTCAGCTCATCCGCTCAGTCGTGTCCGACTCTTTGCGACCCCATGAACCGTAGCACGCCAGGCCTCCCTGTCCATCACCAACTCCCGGAGTTTACCCAAACTCATGTCCATTGAGTCGGTGATTAATTACTTTGGCCTGAATTGCTCACTTAGATAAACATACTTTTTGAAACTCTTCAATGTCGAATCATATCCGCTTAACTTAGTAAAGTCTATTGTTTGCAACCTGTAGAGGGGTGTATCGGACAGCTTTTATCACACAGCAAGACACCCTCCAACTCAGTGACTTAAAACAGCAGCCACTTATTATTTCTGGTGTGTCTGTGGACACTGGCTGAGGGTCAGGAGGGTACTGGCTACTCCAGGTGGGACTCAGCCAAGTGGCTCTGCTCCACGTGTCTCTTGTCCTCCTCTTAGCCAAGCTGCTGTGTTCTTCCCACAGCGCCCGTAAAGGGGGAGAGGGCAAGGGGACACGCTCGACCCCTCTGAGGCCTGCGCTTGGGACTGGCCTGCTGTCACTGCAGCTGCGTTCTGTTGGCCAAAGCAGTTTCCAAACCCAAGTCAAAGGGTAGAGAAAGGTATTCCACTAATTTGATGAGCAGAACTGCAGAGTCCTTTATGTGGTGAAGGCGGTGAACAGAGAGAGGAATAATAAGCTGGACCCAAAGGTCAAACTGCCATAAACAGTAGTAAACTGCTACTTACCAATTACTTCCTGTGGGCCGGGAAGTAATTGGTGTGTTTAATAATAGCTGAGATTTATTTGGCACTTACTGTGGGCCAGACATTCTTCTACATGCTGGACACAAATGGGTTCACTGAGTGTTACGAGATAGACCCTAAGATTATCTCCAATTCGCACCCAAGGAAACAGGAGGAGAGAGGTATAGTGGCTTGCTCGAGGTCAAAGTAGGGGAACCCCGCTCCAGCACCCAGTCTTTAGTGCTCTACATGATCTGTTACTGTGAAGGACTGTTGAGAATACAGAGGCCCAGGTCACTTAAGGGACTTGTCTGAGGTCACCAGGTGGGCACAGCTAAAGCCTGCTGGCCCACATGACTGCTGACCATATTCTTCCCACTGTGCTATTGACCGACGACGTGAGTTGAGGAGTGTAGCTTCCTTTATTCTATTTACTGATTGTGATGTGGCCAAAGGCATGAGATCCAGGTATGAGATTGAGACTGAGCATCTGTGGTTTGTACAGAATTCTCCCCTCTCCTTGAGCTAAATGTGAAAAATATTCCTTTTGCCACTTGTTGATTAATATTCCTTGGGAAAAAAAATGTATTTTCATATACATAGCCTGAAGAGAAATGTCAGCAGTTAGACAAAGTAATCAGTAGAAGGCTTTGTGTTTTAGTAAAGGTTAATTAAGACCCATCAATTTTTTTTCTTTAAAACCTTGAAGTAAAAGAATGTAATTAGCTATTTTCCCCCCTCTCTATTCCCAGAAGGCAGATGTAAATGTTCTACCTAAATGAAGCCATTTATTTGAATTCATCCCGATTTCTTTGGAAGTTTTGTACATCTTTCTTCTGCTATATCAGCTTATAGCTACAATTATTTAATAAGGTTTTCCTAGGGTGAAATTGGATGCCCTTTATCGATCTTAATGCTGAGGGGGCATTCAATTACTTAATCTGAAGCACTATATCTGGGTCTCTCGATTACAATTTTGTTATAAATGGCTTGCTAATGATGCTCGGGGTGCATAGGTTAATAGGGGCCATCTTAGCCAAGGCTGGGTAATTGAATGCTTTCTATTTTGGGACTGGTTATCTGATCTCTTACAGTGGTACTGGGTTCCCACGATTCCAGCCTGCACCCACAGGGCACAGCATTGAGCCCTGGCTGGAGGGCGATCTCACTGAAATGCATGCCTGCGGACTCTGGTTTAATACTCGAATGGGAGAGCCAGGGGTCCTGGCTAATCGGAGTCCACTGGCACCAAAACGGGGACATTCCAGACAGGTGAAGTGGATATCCATTGCTTATTTCTTAAGAAAGAATAGCCTGAGTGTTAGGTTTCGGAATGACTCTTCTTGGTGTATAGAAAATCTCAACCCAGGAAAAAAACAGCCATCCATTTTCCTTTCAGTCTGGCTGCGTGAGTTCCCAGCTATATGTATTTTAAAGATCCTTCTGAAAGAATCCAGAGTGTGCCTCCCCCTTTCGTGTGTGGACGGATCCCAGCCCTCCAGGTCTTCCAGAGTCTGGCCCTGCCTTTTCTCCCATCTGTTTCCCACCCCCTTCCTGCCCCATAACCCAGCGATCTGCTCTCCTGGTGGTCGCCATGGCTTTGCTCTCCAGCTTCCCTTCTTTGCGGGATCTTTACTTCCCTGGTCCCCACGTGACTGGCTTCCTTCCCATCAGTCCGGTGAATCCACCTGAATTAGGTCTTCCCTGGCCATCCTTTCCACTTTACTTCCCCTTCTTCTACGGCAGCAGTTCTCCCCGGGGATGAAGGCCAGGGACGCTGCTAAACATCCTACAGTGCAGAGAAGAGGCCGCCACAGCAAAGCATCTCCCGGCCCTGGTGCGGCACGGGGAGCCCCTGTTCTACGGGCGTCCTTGTTTTCTCTCTTTGTGTTTTCCTCCAGCATCTGAGATGGTGTTACTCATTTGTGACTTTTTAAATCGTCTACTGTCCTGCTATCCCCTAACTCCAGGTGGAATATAAGTTCCAGGTGAGGCAAAGGTCTCTCTCTTATGGTCACTGCTGTACCAGTCCCATCCACTTGGACGAGGGTGGTCTGGAAACCTCAAAGGTCCAGGCCCTGTTCACAGCAAGGCACTCACTAGTCATACTAGTCGTTGTTTTTAATCAAGTATTTTACATCCTATATGCTGGTCAGATATTTTGATAAAACATGTAAATATAACGAACAAATTTTTTTTTTCTCAAGGAGAGTCTCCCCGGGGGATTTTGCCACACTGGTGAAAACTCCAACTCTCCAGACACCAGCTGGGAGTCCTGCAGTTCAGTTGAATTCTAGTAACTCCCTGGAATTAGCACAGCTTTCATGGGTTAGAGGCTCAGTCCTCGGAGACTGAAGCTTCCCTGGTGGCTCAGCAGTAGAGAATCTGCTTGCACTGCTGGAGACTTGGGTTCGATCTCTGGGTCGGGAAGATTCCCTGGGGAAGGAAATGGCAAGCCACTCCGGTATTCTTGCCTGGGAAATCCCATGGACGGAGGAGCCTGGCGAGTCGCAAGAATCGGATGCAACTCCATGACTAAACCACCACCGCCACCTCTGAGACGGCCCTGCTTCAGACCTGAGTCACAAGTCTCGAGTCCCCAGGCTGCCCACTTCTGTTCTAATGGCTGCAGGGTCAGAGGCTCCTACAGTCTTTTCTCCAGTTCCTTAAGCTAAATGATGCGCGGTACTCAGAAAAGCGCCTTCCTTCATATTATGGGTCCATTACAAAAGAGACAGTACAAGAACAGCCGAATGGAGGAGATGCACAGAGTGAGCCTACGGACCTTCCAGCCCCTCTGTGCATACACCACCCTCCCAGCACCTCCATGCGCTCTCCAACCAGAAGCTCTCAGAATCCCGAGAGGGTTTTTATGGAGGGCCTGCAGCTCCTGGGGACGCAGAGTCAGACACGACTTAGACACTGAACAACAATAACATTCTGTGGGCACCAGTGGGTGAATCACTGGGCATTAACTCGGCCACCAGCCCCTTCCCCTTCCCTGGAGGCTGGAGAGGCAGGGCTGAGAGTTCCAAGCTTTTCCTGCTACCAGTCCCATCCTAAAGCTGTCTGGGCCCCCTCTCCCCCTTCAAGAATCACCTCGCTAACATAAGCTGAGGTGTGGTTGAAAAGGGCTTGTTACAAATGGCAAAAGGTATTGTCCATGTTCCCCCTTGCACCCAGGATGTTCCAAGGGTTTTAGAAGTGCTGTGTCAGGAACTGAGACAAAGACCAGCTATTTCCTTGGTGTGACATCACACCCCCGTCATGTCCCAGTTTCAGGCCCCCAAACCTGGCCGCGCTGGCTTCCCTGGTGGCTCAGGTGGTAAAGGATCTGTCTGTAATGCAGAAGATCTGGGTTCGATCCCTGGGTCTGGAAGATCCCCTGGAAAAAGAAATGGCAACCCACTCCATATTCTTGCCTGGAGAATCCCATGGACAGAGGAGCCTGGTGGGCTAGTCCACAGGGTGGCAAGGAGCTGAACACAACCAGGCGACTGATCCTTTCAAACCTGGATATGCATCTCGAGCGGCGCCCAGTGCAGAGTCCTCCTTCAGGAGGGATCTGGAGAATTAAACAGGGAAGGGATGAAGGAGTGGATTATAGGAGATAACATTGGATCTGAGTGTTTAGGCTCTGCGGGCCTCTGGAATTGTCTCCCCAGTTTTCTGCTCCCATTTTGCGAAGTGAGACGTAGAATGGGAGGTCTGGCTGGAGGGTGCCGCTGGCCCAGTGGGCAAATCCTCTGGCCTACTGTGTCCCAGGCCTCTCTGTTGAGACTGTCAGCTTCTCTGCCTCCTCAGGTCTATTTATTGATTGTGTTTGTCTTAGAAAACCTTTGTTCTTGTTGAGGAATGTTTTGCCCATTCTGGTGAGTCCAGATTTTGTACATTTTTGTCTTGGAGCTTCAAAGACCATGTTTTGGAAAAGATCTAATTAGGCCTCCTGCAGCCAGAGAGACAGAAGGGTGCAAACTGGTCCCCCCCCTCCCCGCCCCGCCGCAATGCTGGCTGGAATCTCATTTTAACCCCGCTTGGCCTTGTCTTCGCCTTGTGAAAAATGTTTTCTTGGCTTAGTGATGGGGTTTCTGAGTAGAGGAGCTTGCCCTTTTGTTTCTTTGGTTTGGGAGAATTGTTTGTAGTAAGTGATGGTTCAGGGCTGGTTGAGCAAGTTGGAGGCAGAGGTCTGAGCCTTGAGGTTTCCGCCGAGTCCCTGCAAAAACTCTCAGGGATGAGGGGGTGGTGGAGCCTGAGATGCTGGCCTGGTTCCGGGCTGTTTGCTCCCACGTTCTCCTCTTCTCTGTGCTTCTCAGAACTGCTCTGACCCCTATCTCAGTCTCTACTCACTAGCATTCCTCAAAGTGCTTCCTTGAGGCATTAGTTAGAATTCCATGGCCGGTTATGTTTCGGAAATGCTGTGTATTATAGTCCTCTCTTATGGATTCACAGTGAAAAGGTGAAGTCTGTTCTAAAGAAGTCTGTGTCATTTGGGCCATTCTGCCTTTCCTCCAGGTAATTTAAGCCCTGAAGACCCATCGACCATGCAGAACATTTTGTGGAGGACAGTTTAGGAATACCGCATGGCTATTTCGCGGTCGTCATGTTGTGATAAAACATAAGCCTTTCTGTCCAAGGGAAGGGGATGTTGCTGCTGCTGAGTTGATTGCTTGGCCTCTCCGCCAAAACGAGGAGGGCATTACGCAGGGCTAGTTAACACCACCTTCCCCGGCACAGTAAGGATTGTTGGAGGAGTGTGTGAGTCTGCCACCTTCAGCTGATTCTCAGGTGCTAAGGAAAGATACTGTGATGGGATTGCCCATCTTTGATTCCACTTCAGACATTCTTGGCATTCACTGACAATGAAAAAACATAATAGTAAGAGTCATTGATGATGCTATCGTTATTCATGTTATCTCTCTTTTATGGGATCCTAAACGTGTGTAGGCATTCTGCAAACTCTTCACATGCATTAGCTGACTTAGTACTTGTTACACACTTGAAAGGGAGATACTTTCATCCTAATTTTACTGGTGAGGAAACCAGAGCTTAGAAAGGTTATGCGGCTGGCTCGAGGTCACATGGTTAGCTCATTAGCAATGTTCTACCCCTGCTAGAAACCATATAGGTCTCGTTTTTGCTGTTTTTACAATGTCTACAAAGAAGTGTCACTTGGGCAACAATACATTTTATAACTGCAGGCTTCTATTAATGGATTTTTAAGAATCATGTTTTCCCAAGGATGATGAAAGTGAAAAGTTGTTTCAGGGTCTGAAGTGTTCTGTTACTCGGGGGAGTACTGCATGTTGGATTTAATTGCTTAATAACTTAAAGTCAAAATTTTTAAAATATGATACAGTCTACTGAAGGAGAGAATCATTTCAGTGTTTCTAAATTTTCATTAACTTTTGCATCCTACACTGATAATAAATGTTCAGTTCAGTTCAGTTCAGTTCAGTCGCTCAGTCATGTCCGACTCTTCACAACCCCATGAATCACAGTACGCCAGGCCTCCCTGTCCATCACCAGCTCCCAGAGTTCACTCAGACTCACATCCATCAAGTCGGTGATGCCATCCAGCCATCTCATCCTCTGTCATCCCCTTCTCCTCCTGCCCCCAGTCCCTCCCAGCATCAGGGTCTTTTCCAATGAGTCAACTCTTCACATCAGGTGGCCAAAGTATTGGAGTTTCAGCTTCAGCATCAGTCCTTCCAATGAACACCCAGGACTGATCTCCTTTAGGATGGACTGGTTGGAGCTCTAGGTTAAAAGACTATCAGTGCTGTTCAGAGGGGAAAATATATTTTCTCTGCCTGCTTCCATCTTGACTACCCTTGGATTTTTTTGGTTGTTGATTTAAAAGAGTTGTTATTCCAATTCATCCCTCAAATTCAGAGTGACTAACTCTGCATGAGTCTATGAATGATTCCAAGTTGGGAGCAAGGGTTCTAGTCACTTAGCTGTCTGTGTCCAGGCACAGACATTACAGAATATGTGGGTTGTGTGAAACAAGAGGTGTTTAATAAGGTGCTGGTGGAGCTGGTGTTGGGGTCACATTTGGTGGCAGAGACTGAACTCCAAAGCCAAACAGCAAGGACCTGACACCTCTCCCTCCATCCTATATGATTTTCTGCAACTTGCTTGTGACCTAGCCAGCGTGGCTGAAACTTAGAAGTGGAAAAGAAGCGGGAACTTCTCTCCTTGGAAGATGTTCCCAGGGTGATTGCTGTCATCATCTAATGTAATAAAACCTCTTTTCTTTGTTGTTTAGGTAATCTGACATCTTAAGGATTTTGTTCCCCATGAAGAGGAAACATTTCAAAGGAACATAGGATGTGAAAGAAGAAATCTCCATGGACTCTACATGGATGGTGTGTCTGTCCATCTCTCACTGAGGCCATGAGATCTTCTAATCCCTTGGGTGTTTCCATGTTCTCCAGCGAGAACACGTCCACTTCATTTGGTGCCATGGGAAAAACCTGAAGGTCAGGAAGAACTGCTCCTGACCTGTGGCTTTTTCCAGGATTACAGAGCATGACAATTGGACATCACTCGTGTTATCTTTCGGAGGCAAACCAAAGAACGTGATCCCTCATTCTCTCGTGGTTTGGCACCTGCTCATTTTCATTCTGGTTTCTGTTGCTTGTGCCTTCCGATCATCTTATGTGATCACTGAGCCATCCTTCAAGTTTCACAGCACGACTTGCAGGCATCTGGACTCCTCAGGGGCTCGCCCATGGCTCAGTGGGCCAGCAGTCCAGGGGCATTATCATGAGGCATTGCATTAATTGCTGCATCCAACTGTCGCCTGACGACGTACAGACACAGCAGGTCAGCTGCCGAGGAGGCTCCCATCACGGTCGCCAGGGGTGTCCAGTGTGCAAAGCAGAAAACAAAATTGTGTTTCGAGTGGACGGTAAGCAGATGAACTTGCTGGCTGTTCTCGAAGTGAGGGCTGATGGGAATGAGAGCTGGGGTGGGTTTTTGCGCTTCAAGAAGGGGAAGCGATGCAGCCTCGTTTTTGGATTGATAATAATGACGTTGGTGATGGCTTCTTACATCCTTTCTGGGGTCCACCAAGAGCTTCTGATCTCATCGCCTTTCCATTACGGAGCCTTCCCCAGCAATCCCAGCTTGACAGAGGGCGAAAATCCAAGTGACGCAAAAGAGCATCATCACCAATCCTCTGTAAATAATATTTCATACGTGAAGGACTATCCAAGCATTAAGTTAATTATCAACAGCATCACATCCAGGATTGAATTCACCACCAGACAGCTCCCAGACGTAGAAGATCTCAAGAAGCAGGAATTGCACGTGAGTAGCCCAATGTGCATCTCCGTTGACTGATTTTAAAGAATGGCTGCTTCCTTTCCTATCATCACCTTTGGCAAGAAAGTGACCAAAAATTTCCCAAGTGTAATAGTGGTAATTTGACAGCCTTATGGATGAGGGTTCACTGAGAGGGCTGTGTCCATGTTGTTAATGCCAACAAGGGAACTCTGTATTAAATGGCACAGCTAAAACGGTTGAAGGAACCCCCTTTCTAATAATTTCTTTCTGGGATGTTTTGCTTGAAAGGTGGTCCTGGCAGTTAACATTATTTTTGTAGATCACTCTCTAGTCTGCCCTAAATCACAGTGTTTGTCTCTAACAGCCACTTAAATATACAACTATATAGTCGTGTGTGTGTGTAAGACAAATCATGGTAGAATGGATTTTGATGGAACTTGTACTTTCATTCTCTTCATATTTTATTTTTATTGGGGTTTTAGGAAAAGCATGGTCATTGTTTACCAAGTTTACTTTTAGTATTTAGTCATCACCCACTCCAGTGTTCTTGCCTGGAGAATCCCAGGGACGGGGGAGCCTGGTGGGCTGCCGTCCATGGGTCGCACAGAGTCTGACACGACTGACGCGACTTAGCAGCAGCAGCAGCCAATAATANACCCACTCCAGTGTTCTTGCCTGGAGAATCCCAGGGACGGGGGAGCCTGGTGGGCTGCCGTCCATGGGTCGCACAGAGTCTGACACGACTGACGCGACTTAGCAGCAGCAGCAGCCAATAATACTCCCCATGCAAACGTTGTAATAAGCCTCCGTAGGATCACACTGAGGACAGAGTGTGTTTTCCCCTCTCAGTGTGTCTTTCCGTTTTTGTCTCTTTCTGTTGCAGATGTTTTCCGTCATCCCGCACAAATTTCTTCCCAACAGTAAGAGCCCCTGTTGGTACGAGGAATTCACGGGCAGGAACACCACCGACCCCTACCTGACCAACTCCTACGTACTCTACTCCAAGCGCTTCCGCTCCACCTTCGACACGCTGCGCAAGGCTTTCTGGGGCCACCTGTCCCACGCGCACGGCAAGCACTTCCGCCTCCGCTGCCTGCCGCACTTCTACATCATTGGGCAGCCCAAGTGCGGCACCACCGACCTCTACGACCGCCTGCGGCTGCACCCGGAAGTCAAGTTCTCTGCCATCAAGGAACCGCATTGGTGGACCCGGAAGCGCTTCGGTGCGTGCCGCCATGTCCCCAAGGCAAGGGTGCTTCAGGCCCCTTCACCCTGTCACTCCTTCCGGGGTCAGGGGTCAAGGGTCAGGGTTGGAGTGGGAGCCCTGAGACTGACCCGAGCGGGGCATTCTGGGCGGTTCCAGGAGGGAGGCAGGTGGGGAAATGAGAAAACACGCTGAGAGGCGGAGATTAGAAAGTTGTGTGGTTAGAGATCCCCAGGCAGGCACCCAGCAGGACTGCGTACCCAGCTCCTAATCACCTGATGAGCATTTATACAGTGCCGGCAGTGTGCAAGGCCAGCGAAAGGGTGCCAGATGGGCACTCTTCTTGTCCTGAAGGGCCTTGGGACATGCATCATCCAGGTGGACGTTTGTTGGGGCCTGTCCGCTCCCAGCTCACAGCTCAGTGCTCTTCCTGGGAGGAGGCAGGAAAAAGAAAGGCCGCTGTGTTTGGCCAGGTTTCAGCTTTCTGCTGGAGCATCCCAGGACCTGAGCCTGTCACTGAGCTGCTTCCTGCCTCTTCTCTGACCTGCCTGCCCCTTGGGCCTCAGAGGGTCAGAATGAAGGCCCCACGAAGGTAATTCTGGGCCACCCTGCTCACAGCACCCCTTTCCCAGGAAGCTGGTGGTAGCCACCACCCCACGACTCCTGCAGGATGGTTTCTACTCCACCCAGCCCTGAGCCAGCCCGAGCCACCCCCTTGGCCCCCAGGGTCACTGTTTCCTCTCCTCAGCCTTTTACCTTCTTCCAGGAGACATTTGGTCACTGGAGCTAATGGATGACAAATGCCAGAGTCTGGGTGAGCCTGGAGGGCGGTTTCCGTGGAAAGGACCTAGGTTGCTTGGAAAGGAATTTTGAAAGCTTTTCTTAGTACAACCTAAGTTGAGATCAACTCTTAGTGTGTTTCTGACAAACGTTTGACTTAATCCTTTTGATGTTCCTCCCAAAGTGAACAGAAGTGTAAATATGTCTTTTGTGGTTTGGCAGCAGCAGCTGTGGAAGCCAGAGTTTCTGTGCTCATCTTTAGGGGGCCCTCCCCTACAGAACTCACTGTCTTTCCCTGTGAAAACCTCCCTGGCCCTCCAAGTAGAGCCGATTATAGTTCTTGAATAAGTGTGCCGTCCTTTCAGGGGCTACTGTGCACCCTAGTGGTGGTATGTTCCACCCCTCAAAGTGCACGTGGCTCGAAAGAGGGCAGCCGGTTTGCAGACGTCCCTCCGTCTCTTGTAGCTCATGGGGTCAAGCCTTGGCTGCTGCAGCTGGGCCCTCAGACCTTTCCATCCGTTTGTGGTCTCTCCCTGGAGGCCACCAGCCCAGCGTGGCAGCTTTGTCCTCAGTAACCCCTGCTTCCTGGTTCTTGTAGGAATCGTCCGCCTGAGGGATGGGCTGCGGGACCGCTATCCCGTGGAAGACTACCTGGACCTCTTTGACCTGGCTGCACACCAGATTCATCAAGGACTGCAGGCCAGCGCTGCGAAGGAGCCGAGCAAGATGAACAGAATCATTATCGGTATGGCTTCCGTGGCGCTCCTGCCCTGGGCCAGGCCGGGCTTCACTGCACTTGCAAGCATTTGCATGACATTTGCCCTCCGCTGCTGAGTGCCTATTTCCCCCCCACCTCTCTCCCCCTGTGTAAAATGTTCATATTGTTTGTGCAATTTTCCATAAAGCAAAAACGTTTAGTAGACTCTCTATTTCTGTGGAGACTCAAGTGCACCTGAAATGGCTTTTTTAAAATGTTGCCATTTCATGCTTTTATTAAAGTTAAGCTTGCATGTTGGATTTCTTTTCGTGATACACCCATCTGAGTAAGTTTGGACGGGGGATCATGAATGCAAAATGAACCTATTAGGTATCGGTTTAATTCTTGTGGCATTTGTACTCCCTGGCCTCTGGGACCCTGTGAAGATGAAGGTGCCTCTCCTGAAATAGACACATCCCTCGTGCATCGTGGGTGACTGATTGCTGTTGGAAAAGCTTCAGTCTTGTAAACTTAATGCCTTTAGACCTTCAAAATGAGGTGGTTTGATTAGCGATCTTTTTTAATTCACAAGGATGTTTTATAAAAAACATATCTGTTCACCCTTTCTATTGGATTCAGCTTAAAAGACATTTATCCACTTATACCTCTGAGAGAGAGAAATCGAATCACATATTTTTCTTAAATTGGTTACCTGAGGCAGCAATCTATTTTTTTGTTCTAAATCTATTATATTTTGATTCTCTAAATTCGGTTACACTATCAGTGGCTAGGAAGAACTGTAATCAACCATCTGAAAGACGGTTGTTTACTTACGTGTCCCATGTCCAAGGGGACAGACTTCCATGCTGAAGCTCTGATTTATTTATTTTTAACTTGAGGAAATCAAGTCCTGGAAGTCGGATGAGAGCATACCCTCTTACTCAGTCCTAACTGGGTACTAGCTGTTTTCTTGCAGCCACGAGTTAACACCCAAATTACAAATCTTGACTAATATTTGACTGCGGCTCAAACATACGGTGGGCTTCCCTGGTAGCTCAGTTGGTAAAGAATCTGCCTGCAGTGCGGGAGACCCTGATTTGATCCCTAGGCCAGGAAGATCCCCTGGAGAAGGAAATGGCAGCCCACTTCAGTATTCTTGCCTGGAAAATCCTATGGACAGAGGAGCCTTGCAGGCTACAGTCCATGGGGTCACAAGAGCTGGACATGACTTAGCGACTAAACCAGCACCACCCATACCATACGCCTCTGGGAAAATCTCATATTCTTGTGAAAGAGTTAAAAACTATACATCCTAGGGTCGGAAATAGAGCCCAAGCTAATGAATCAAAAAAGGAAGGCTTTAGTTTGGTTTTCTCACTTTATTTACTTCTAGATTTAGAAATGAAAACTAAAGACTATATCCATGCTCTGATGTTTACCTGAAGCAGAGTTTGTAGAGTTTTATGGTAGATGGAAAGCTGGCATCTAGCCCGGGCTGTGCCACCAGTGAGCTCTGTGCCATACAACAAGTTGGGCTTTGTGTTCCTGAACTCAGTCTACTCATCTGTAAAATGGGTTTGCTGGACCAGATCAGTTCTGGGTTCCTCCCAACCCTGAAACTCTGCTTCAGCTTCTTCTGGTTAGATCCCTGGAAGAAGCATACTGGTCTTTCTTCATCTTGGCCAATGGATCATAGAGGGCCCTTTCTCGGTGGTCTGGGCTAATGGCTGAAGTCAGGAAGGACTCCAGTGGCTGGGTTCTCTGGGTTGAGTATCAATACATGTGGAAAGGCTGCTGCCCTCTCTCAGGGCTCTCAAGGGCCCCTGCTCTGCCCTGTCAAAGTGCTCAAGTGAAGCTCTGATTGTTTATTGAATTATTGATCTTCCCCTAGCTTGTAAAGTTTGAGATTAAAGGGGACTGTCTGTCTTGTTTCTGTCTTCTATCTATAGTGCCAAGCACAGTGCTAGGCACATTTTAGACACCAAATCAGAGTCTTCTGCATGGATGAATGAAGGATGGGTGAATGATGGATGAAGGATGAATGAAGGATGGATGGATGGGTAGATGGACAGTTAGATAAATGGACAAGCATAGAACCAGTTCATTTATGAGATTGACAAAATTTGTGCCAACTTAGTTCTAGGTACTTTTCTTGTCCTAATATTCTCTTATTCATTGTGAGTAGAATTTTCAAAGGACTTCAGATTGGCTTGTTTTTTTCTGTGTTCTAGGGTATTATCTCTTAAAAAAAATAGAAAGAAAGAAAGATCAGAATAGAAATACTCACCTGGACATGATTGCACATCCAACAGAATAAATAGGAGCCTGCTAACTCTCCACATAACTGTGATGTGCTCATCAGTGATCAAAGAGACTTAGTCTTTAGGCTAAGATTTTCCCTGAATAAGTGACTTTCAGATGTGTTATATAGTCCTGTGTACAATGTCAGGAAATCGAATGTATAATTAATTGATTGATTTGCCTTTCTTTCTGAATCTCTGAAGACTATTCTTAAAAAAAAAAAAAAAGAGGGAACCAGTTCAAGTCTATGAGATAGAAATACTGAAAGGTCTGTGTGTTGGCCTCACCTCTGGCCTAGAACGTGCTTAACTGACCTCATCATGCTTCAATCATGCAGACCGTGATCAAACAGGGGCTAGAACCAGGTTCCCGTCCACCCAGCCAGCACTGAGTGAATGCCAGCTGTGTGCCAGGCCACGGGATGGGCGGGCATGCAGGACCAAGGTCCCATGAGCCTTCATGCAAAGCCTTCCTCTTCGAGTGTGCTCGGGGACTGACCCTTGTGATTTCAAGGGAAGATTGATGCAGACTGCATGCAGTTTCCTAATGAGAGTCAGCTTGCCCGAACTCCTCCTTCACCCCTGATGCCTTTTGAAGGAAACCATCTAATATATTCTCAGTGGGCCCTTAAAATGCCATGGAGCAGTGTGCCGTAGGCAAAGTTAAACATCGTGAAATTGGGAGGCCAGATGCTGAAAGAGGTTTTTCTGCCACATCCTGGAGAGAGGAGCTGGGAGGAAGAGGGATGCTCAGTGTGGCTCAGATCACCTTCGTCTCCAGATGGAGGTCCTTGTGGGGAGGGGGTGATGGTGTAGCAGAGGGCAGTCATCAGCCTCCTCTTCCCAGAGTCCAGTCAGCCCGCTTCCTGGGCCAGCTCACCTGTGCACAGCTGTTTTAGACGGCATCACAGCCAGGTATGGCCCCTAGTTCAGGCTGCTCTGCGGGAGCCCGTAATTCAGCCCCACTCACTCGAAGCGTTTTCTGTTTCCAGGCGAGGCCAGCGCCTCCACCATGTGGGACAATAATGCCTGGACGCTCTTCTATGACAATGGCACAGATGGCGAGCCCCCCTTTCTGACCCAGGACTTCATCCACGCCTTCCAGCCAGACGCAAAGCTGATTGTCATGCTCAGGGACCCTGTGGAGAGGTGAGTGGCATATTCGTGGGTTTTTTTGTTTTGGGAAAAGAAAAGTCAGTTTTGAAGGCCAGTCTTCCTTCTCATCACAGACAGGATTTTGCTGCTTCTTCTTTAAATAAACAGGCTTAACATGTGATGTTACCGCTATTTCTTCTGTAAACGTTATTCTTGGGGCCATCTTCACTGCTTCTAAACAAACCGTGGATTGTTTGCTTTGGTCTGGCCTGGGGATGTGGGACGGCCCCTTGAGTGATGTCCAGGCGTGAGAAATGCCCTTGGAATCAGGGGTGTCAGGTTTCTCTGTAGGGTTTAACTCCTATAGTTCTTTGTCCTCTGCCTTGATTGATGCCTCTGAAAGTGCTAGCTGCACCTTTCCTGAGAGGAAGAAAACGACAGAGCTGCTCTGTTGTGAAATGTGGTAGCTGCTCAGTGTGGATGAGGTCAGGCTAGCGTGGTCCCAAACAGACTGGGTGAGTGTGGCTGGGCCAGCGCTGGGCCATGCTGAGGTCACCGACAATGGCTGTGTGCATGGCAGAATCTGAGGGCTGCCAGGACTTAAAATCGTTTAGTCCATCACGTCCCCTCTGGCCCAACCAGCACCCCTGCACCAGAGACAAGAGGCTCCATTCTGGTCCAAGAGTTCCCATCCAGGACAACCCAGTTCTGCTTAGACAGCCCAGTGAGAGCACCCTTCCTACATTGACCCCAAGTCTATCTTTTGGGAGTGTCTATACTTTGGACCCATTTCTTCTCCATAGAGCTACATAGATCAGGTCTAATCCTTCTGAATGGGAAAGCCTGCCAGATATAGAAGACATTGTCAGGGCCCTGTGTCTTCTTTTCCTCTGGACTAAATGCTTCTTGTTATGGGTCATTATAGGGGCTTCCCAGCTGATACAGGAGACATAAGAGACGTGGGTTCGATCCCTGGGTCAGGAAGATCCCCTGGAGGAGGGCATGGCAACCCACTCCAGTGTTCTTGCCTGGAGAATCTGATGGACAGGGGAGCCTGGAGGGCTGCATTCCATGGGGTCACAAATAGTTGGACACGACTGAAGTGACTTAGCACACAGCACAAGGGTTATTATGCCCCACGCCCCNCCCTGGGTCAGGAAGATCCCCTGGAGGAGGGCATGGCAACCCACTCCAGTGTTCTTGCCTGGAGAATCTGATGGACAGGGGAGCCTGGAGGGCTGCATTCCATGGGGTCACAAATAGTTGGACACGACTGAAGTGACTTAGCACACAGCACAAGGGTTATTATGCCCCACGCCCCCACACATGCCAAAGATGTGTGTGAACTTGACCCTGTTGGGAAATAGAATCTTTGCTGATGGACTCAGGTTAAGATGAGGTCACACTGGAGAAGGTTGGGCCTTAACCCAGGAGCTGGTGTCCTTACGGGGAGAGGAACTGTGGGTCCCGGGATCCACAGACACAGGGAGAACGCTGTGTGAGAATGAGGCAGAGGTTGGTGTGATGCTCCCAAACCCCCGAAGACCGCTAAGGATGGCTGGGACCAAGGCCCGGAACAGACTGTCCTCAGAAGCCCCGGAGTGAACCAGCTCTGCTGACCCCTGGATTTCAGACTTTGGGCTTTCAGAACCATGAGAGAATAAATTCCTGCTGGAATGAGCCCCCCGTCAGCGGTAATTCATTATCAGCAGTCCTAGGGCACTAACACAGCCCTGGTCCCTTCCTTGGATGGCAGATGTTCCTGGCCCCGTAGCCTTTCAAGTGATAATTGTTTAAAAACACCTAGAATCTCCTACCCAGATAATCGATATTTTTATTTTGGTTTGTTTTCTTCCAAGCTAATACTTATCTATGCAGAGAAGTGTTTTGTGTGTGTGTGTGTGTGTGTGTGTGTGTGTGTGTGTGTGTACAGCTGTGTGACTATACAGTCTCACATCTTGCTTCTTTCATTTCGAACTCTTGACTTACCTCCACGGACCCCATGTGGGTCTTGGAGTGGCCTCTGTGCCCTGCAGTGATCTGGTCAGAGAGTTGGATGGCCCCTGCCCCATCCCCACCCCTGCAGACCCCCTGTGGGGGCCATCTTGATGCTGCAGATGGTTCCACTCTGCCTGCTGCACCTCCTCCAGCCTCAGGAGTCGCTCCACACTGGTCCCGAGGCTGCCCTGACCTCGGAGCAGCTCGCCATGTCTTGCCTGCCACTTCCCACACCTTGGGAGACAGGAATTCAGCCCTTCTGCCCAGGGAGTGGGCTGGAACGCACCACCCCAGCTTGAGAACAGTTGACCCAAACCAGCGGTGCTCTCGTGTATATTTGATTACATGACCGTCAGCCTTGAAAGGCCTGGTGACTAAGTGACCCCGCGCTGCCCACAGAGGTGTTTTCACAGCTGCTCCCCCAGACCAGCCCCGCTGTGGCTCACGAGGCTGGAACATTCTCTCAGAAAGGAGGGGGGCCTCACTGCTTGGCCAGTGTCTTCCCATCACATCTCCCTCTTCCTCATTCTGAAGAAGATCACTGCCTCGACTCCAGAGGTGAGAGAAGGTGAGACTTCAGCTCTGTCACCCCCTGAGCACAGAAATGGGAGCCCGGGGGATGAGGCGCTCACACCAGCTGCAGTCAGACAGGTGTGGGCGTTGCGGTCTGCAATTCAGCCAGGGCAGGGAGGGAGGGGTAAGTGTGGCACCAAGAGGGAAAGAGCAGCTAGTGGAGAGTGCAGAGAAAGGCCTTTCTGGAAGAGCTGAGGCCAGGTGGGGTTTTGAGGGCTGAGTAAGAGTTTGCCAAGTAAGGAGCGAGGGACATGGTCAAAGGGAAGGAGCTATTGGGCAGGGAGGATGGAGAGTGCAACGGGAAGGACTGCGTGTTCTCTCAGAGAGCAGAGCCAGCTTGCATGGGCGTGTCCCTCTCCCCACAGCCCTCATTCCACCGCTGGGCACACGGGAATGTGAAGGCAAGCTTTGGGCAGCAAGGGCTGTCACACTGCCCGGGTTCAGACGCGGAACCAGGGGCCAGGCCTGCCCGACTCACCTCTCAGCCCTCAGCCCGCAGTTCCCCTTTTAGTAGGAGGCCATCCCAAGGAGTCTTGTCTCTCTCTTTTTTTTAAAAGAACAAATGCTCTGTTTATACTGGGAACTGAAAGTTCTTGCCTTCCTGACACTCACTTAACAGAAAGAGTTCATCAATTACAATGTTCACTGATTCCCAGTCACGTGCTGGGCAGTGCTCTTGGTGCTGAGCAGGTGCACACAGACGCCTGCCCTCCAGGAGCTGCACTTTGTCAGGAATGTGAGGCACTGATCCTCACGCACACATGATGGTGCGGAGGAGGGCAGGATGCCATGGCAACACAGCCTCCTCAGGAAGCTAACCCTGTCGTGGGGCTGCTGACTGTATTTCTCATCAACTGCTGTGTCACAAATCACCCAGAAATCTGGCAGCTTAAGACAGCACAGTTAACTATCTCGCACTATCTTCCATGGGGCAGAACCCGGCACAGCTTTACTCTCCCAAGGCCGTTGTCAAGGCAGGGTCTCATCCGAAGGCTCGGTAGGGGAAGGATCTGCTTTCAAGCTCATGTAGTTGTTGGCAGAATTCAGTTCCCCAAGAAGTGTGGGAAGAGGGCCACGGTTCTTTGCTGGCCATTGACTAGAGGCTGCCCTCAGTTACCTTGCCACTGGGCCACCCCGTCATCAGAAGCTGCTTGCTCCATCAGAGCCTGCAAAGGAGCAAGCTGGTGCCAAGTTGGGAGCCTCCATCTTTTGTCATCTGAGCACATGAGTGGCAGCCCATCACCTTTGCCATATTCTCTCGATGAGAAGCAAGTCACGTGGTCCAGGACACAGGCAAGGGGAGGAGATTACAGGGAATGAATCCCAGGGTGAGGAGAGGATCTTTGGGACCATCTTAGAAGTTACCTACCTCTCTGTGCTGCTCTCTTGCTCCTCTGGGAAACCACGCCCTTACAGCTGGAAAGAGAGGCAGCACCGGTACAGCACCGTGTGGAAGGGCAGCAAGCCACGTGCGCAGGGCAGTGTGCGCGTGTGTGCGTCTTCTGTGGGGGTTATTGACAGCAGCAGCTGTTCCATTGCTTTGTAAACGTTGATAAAGGATGGAACAATAGGAATTTCTTCTTTTTCGAGCCCTGTGACTCATGGCCTATCTGAAATGGCTGGCTCATTTCCCATCGCGACCAGAAAGGATAATAAATACAGGGTGTTTAGGTCACTCTTGAAGAAGCAAACACTTGGAGCCCGAATTCTCATTGGTCTTAACTGGGTCCCGGGCTATCAGCCACTGAAGCCATTCCGTGACCTTGTACTTCCGCAAGTGGGAGATTCCCTGAGTTTCTCCCTGCCCGTGGGATTGGACCGAATTTTTCTTTCCTTGTACAAATAGGCTCAGAGAGGAGTGGGGGAAACCTTCATTTCTAGTTTAAATTCACATTTAGCCTTTATGTCTATAATTGATCAAAGGCAGAGGGTTTGAAAATGTTAGAATTGTAAGCAAAATCAAATCACCCACTTTAAAGCTTCCAGAGAAGCAAGCCCATTTATCTTTCTGGCAAGGAAGAGAGAATAGTGGAATGTGGATGGGATGGTTCTTAGGACCAAAGGGCCAGCCAACAATTCCTGTTGCAAGTTTCTCTACGTAAGAGATAACGACAATTTAAAATTCAAGTTCCTTGGCTAAATCGGCCCAGTTAATTAAAAAGAAGCCACCAATTACAAGCAGGGTTTTCCTTCATTTTGTTCAGTTCTTAAGTGGAAAAGACTTCTTTTCACCACTGCCCACATTGGCCGCCTGCCTGTTCATTTGTGAGACAGTTGATGGAGTTTGACTCAGCGCAGGGATGGTTACAGTCCACAAGAAATGCAGAAAATGGCTGGGAGGTGCCCACCCCTTCAACGTACTTTGTTTGGGGGGTGCTTGGAGAGTGGTCTTGCACCATCATTCATGGACTTTACCATCCCTGTATCTTGGGCTTGATTTTTCCGGTGGTCTTCCCACAGTGCATGGTAACAACCACCTCAGGAGTCTTTGGTTTTCACTTTTGTCGTAGGTCAGAGAGAGGTCAAAGCAGAAGGAGAAGTCAGCTCCATTAAGGGTAGAGCTTGATTTTGACACCAGTGTCTTGAGACCCAGTGTCTTGTGCCCAGTGCTGTGGAAACTGGGGAGTTATTTTCTTTATCTGCTTTTATGAACTGATTTTCTTAACAACTCACTGGGCTGGTTAAATAAATTATTCTCTTCATGGCGATAAGCTAGGAATGGAAGGAATGAGGCTGCTAATGAAATGAATCCATTTATGTGCAGTTTTTCATTCGGACAAAGAGTGTTGAGCAGGAGGGACTGGAACCTTTCAAGGAACCTTGAACCTTTCATGAATGTCGTTCCATCTCCAGAGTGGCTGTTGGGGCATGCGGGTGGTGAACAGGGATCCAGGATCACTGTGATAGGGACGCAGCCTCGGGGACCACAGGGCCTGCATTTGAACCCCATCTCTGCGGCTCTCTGGCTATGTGAGCTTCTGTGCCTTCTTTCTCCCTCATTGATGAAATGAGGGGTGTGAGCTTCAGCAGGTTATTCAACCTCTCTATGCCTTCTTTCTTCCTCATTGGTGAAATGAGGGGAAATAGTCCTGTATCTGGGGCCTCTATGGTGGCTCAGACGGTAAAGAATCTGCCTGCAATGCAGGAGACCCAGGTTCAGTCCCTGGGTCGAGAAGGTGCCCTGGAGAAGGGAATGGCTACCCAGTTTGGTATTCCTGCCTGGAGAATTACATGCACTAGAGCAGCCGGGCGCACTACAGTCCATGGGTTCGCCTAGAGTCGCACATGACTGAGCAAGTAACACTTTCACTTTCAGTCCTATCGGGTTGTAAGGATGTCGGGTTGTAAGGATGTCGGGTTGTAAGGATGAAGTGACTTAGTATGTGTAGTGTGTGTAAAAGTGCTGGGCAAATGGTAACTATTATATACTTATTAGTTACTATTATTAAGCCACAATAGTAGCAAGTAAGAATAACAATATCCAGATCAAGCACTCAGATACTCAAGGAAATGTTTATCCAGCCCTCTTGATATGCTAGATGCCCTGCATACATTGGAGAGCTGAGTCCTTCCCGTCTGCCCTCCTGGAGTCTTCTTCAGCGAGGAGGTGGCAACCTAGCACTCACCAATCACTTTCTTTAGCCCGGTTCAGTGCTAAGTCTTTTTCAGGCATTGCCTCCTCTGAACTTTGCAAGCAGGTGAGAGGGCTATCTTGACATATCACACCTAATGTGTGTGGGCTCAGTGGGGTTAAGTCACCTATCAGCTATCACCTGGTTAATAGGTGGCCGGACTGGGATTTGATCCCATGTCACTTGGACTGAGGGGCCAAGCTTTTCATCTCTGTTGTAGGTCAGTTACTGGGAGGCTGACTCTGCGGCAGAGGGTACAGGAAGTTTATCAGTTCAGTATCAGTTCAGTCATTCAATTGTGTCTGACTCTTTGTGACCCCATGGACTACAGCACGCCAGGCCTCCCTGTCCATCACCAACTCCCAGAGTTGCTTAAACTCATGTCCATTGAGTCAGTGATGCCATCCAGCCATCTCATCCTCTGTCATCCCCTTCTCCTCCTGCCTTCAATCTTTCCCAGCATCAGAGTCTTTTCAGATGAGTCAGCTCTTTGCATCAGATGGCCAAAGTATTGGAGTTTCAGCTTCAGCATCAGTTCTTCCAATGAATATTCAGGACTGATTTCCTTTAAGATGGACTGGTTGGATCTCCTTTCTGTCCAAGGGACTCTCAAGAGTCTTCTCCAACACCACAGTTCAAAAGCATCAATTCTTTAGCGCTCAGCTCTCTTTAGAATTCAACTCTGACATCTATATATGACTACTGAAAAAAACATAGCCTTGACTAGACAGAACTTTGTTGGCAAAATAATGTCTCTGCTTTTTAATATGCTGTCTAGGTTGGTCATAACTTTTCTTCCAAGGAACAAGCATCTTTTCATTTCACAGCTGCAGTCACCATCTGCAGTGACTTTGGAGCCCCCTCCCCCCTGCAAAAATGAAGTTTACAGGGCGTGCTTTTGGGCCAGCCCCCGTAAGGGGCAACAGGGCAGGATCGACAGAGGGAGAGGTCACAACGGGGGTCTCAGCCAACCACTTCCTCGAGGCATCTCCCATCCACCGGCCATTGGCTGTGTCTGCCCTGGGGAGGTGTAACCTTGGGTGGTGCAGGTCTTTCGGTGAAGGGACTGAACTTGTGAGCTGTGAGCAGGATGGAGGCTCCCCACTTGGGCAGAGTTCTGTGATCAGTAAGGATGCCAGTCTGTGTAGAGGCCTAAGCCTGGACTCAGCTCCTTCACTTGTTTCCACATGAGTGAGAGCAGGATCCTGACCCAGGGCGTGGACCAGCTTGTGGAGCAGGGAGATGAGCAGGATTGATGCTTCTGAAATTGCTGTGTACCCCCACTGCTGATGAGAGTCTCTTTGGCGACTCAGCTGCTGCTGAAAAACTCCCCCCAGCCCAGCTTGTCCAGGTCACGGGAGCACTGGTTGGTGTACGGTACACATGCTCTCAGGCAGTACAGAGCTTTAGCATGCAAAGGCTAAGGGATGTTTTCTCTTCATGCAGATTTTGCATGAAGACTGAAAGGCAGGCCATTCCCTAGCACTGACGGATTAATTTTTAATGTAGACGAGCTCAAAGGGAAATTAGGAGAACTCCCTTGTGGGCAAGAGATGGAATCCGGTGGAGGGGGGCGTGGCGCTGAAATGTACAGGTCATGACAACCGCAGCATCGCGCACCCCCGCCACCTAAGGCCTCGCCCTCCTCCCTTTTCCCTCTTTAAGACCTTGGAGGTTTTGGAATCCCAGGCAGCAGTCTTGAGAAAGACTGTGGTGGAGTGTCCTAAGCCGCGGGTTAATTTCCTGGTGAACTTGGGCGTTCTGCTTCTTAGAAGCTGCCTGTCTGGGTGTCACTGACACACCTTGGTATGGGCCTTAGCGGTGACACCAGGTCCTTTTGATCAGGCTGCGTTGTGAGCCGCCAGGGAAGTGAGAGGGAGCTGGCCGGCTCTGGGTCAGGGCCACAGGCCCCGTGCTCTGAAGGCCGTTCGGGAGTGTCCGTCCGGGGAGGGACCTCATCTCGTTACTGGCGGGAGAAAAGGCATCGTGCTGAAAACCCCCATGTGTTTAACACTGTTTATTTTTTCGGGAAGTGTTTACAAAGTCTCTGGCGGTCCTGAGTATTCCCACACGGACTGTTTGCAGAAGGAGGCTCTGTGTGCTGGGGAGCGTGGGGAAGAAGAGCCCGCTGTGTGTCCTTCTGCAGAGATTGGAAGGCGGTGGGGGCATGGGGTGCCGATGCTGGGCTCCCAAGAGAAGTCGGGGGGCCTCTCCGACCCAGGGTGTGGGGGCTGACAAGTGAGGGCGGCCCATGTCCCGGACCGGCCAGCCTGGGGATGGTGGCCATTGCTCCGAGGTGAGGTCTCTCCCTGGGGGTCGCGGCCTGGCCTTGCTGCTGCCTTAACCTGGGGGAAGCCCAACCATTCTTGGCGCCTGCCTTTTCTCTTTTCCCCTGGTCTCAGGGTCTCGGACACATCTCCTGTGAGAGTGCTTTGTGAGCCACACAGGGCTCGTGGGTGGAGGGCTGCTGGCATGGCCTCCACCCACAGAGGTTCACAGAGGCTCTGCGACTGGATGCACAGAGGGACTCAGAGCTGGGTCCAAAATCCTGCTCGTGTTCAAGGGGAAGAGAAGGCCCAGCCCGGGCAGCCCTGCTTCCCTGTGGACCCTTTTTAGGCCCCAACCTAGTATGTTTTTCTCTGGCAGAAAGTGAGCTTCATCAGCATAGCACAGTCTGAGTGACTCCAGAGGTTTTCTCTGAATAAGCTGGTCTGGCCAGTCCCGCTTCACTGTTCCTTATGATGAGATGGTCACGGTGCATGAGTCAGTGGATAAAGCGCCTCCGTCTCAGCGATATTAAATCGCTATTTTTTTTCCTCATAGGAAAAGTATACATCATCATTATTGATGACACTGTGTCAAAGGTCAGGAAGTTATCGACAGGAATTTGGGTCTGGGTGCCAGCAGATGGACAGCAATGATGGGCTGCTCTGGCTGGCACTGTGGTCACCACATGATGGACCCTCCAGGAGCCGCAGAACGCTGTGCTTTCATGGGGGGTGGATTGGAAGACATGAGTGTGCCCACTCCTGGGGGCTGCCAGGGATGAAATGTGACCCTTCACATGTGTGTCGCCGGCTGGCACGCACTTCAGGGGCACAGAAGGGCCAGGGAGTGCTTGGCCCGAGGTAGGCCTGTCCAGGAGCTGTCGGTCAGCTGTCCACAACTCTGGCATCTGCCCCGGGGTCTTTCCGCCAAGCATGGCTCTCTGTGATGGCTGAGGGGTGAGCAGTAGTAAGCTGGAAAGACGAGAAGCTCCAGGCCTCTGACAGTCTGCACTTGGCTGGACGGACCTGACACTGAGGCTCCAGCTTCTGTGGCCCTTTCAGGCTTGGGGGTCTGAGCGATTCGGGACTTGGGCCCCTCTGGTGAAAACCAGCTCTCCCTTTGGGGTGATGAAAACGTACAATTTGTTGGTGCTGGTGTTTGCACAAATTTGTGCATTTACCCAAAACTACTACATTGTTCGCTTGTTTAAAAGGGTGCATTTTATGGGGTGTGGATCATCTCTCAGTTTAAACATAGTATGAAAATAATTCACGAAAGGAGGCGAAACCAGCCGCAAGGGGTGGTCTCACCGAAGTAGCGACGTTTGAGCTGGAACCTGCGGAGTGTGCACCTAGAGGAAGGCCAGTCAACATGCATGTCATGGTCTCAGAGCTAAATTATAAACTGACATGAGCTGTTTGCCGTAGCCAATGAGTATGAGCTCATCCACGTGATGAGAGATCGGGAAGTAGGGACGGAAGCCGTGAGATACCTGGGCCTCTGTTGTGCTGTGATTTCCAGTTGCCGAGCACGTTTTCTCTTCCTGGTCATGCCAGATTTCATCCCGATGTCTGCTGCTGTGTTACAGGTGTGATTGCGTTTCAATCTCCTGTAACTTATTAAGTAGTTCTGTGACAGAACTGACTTTTGCTTCCAAATCACTCTGCACCTAAAGCAATAAAGACTTCAAAACAAAAACCCCCCAAACCATCAGATGGCTAGTCCCCAACTTGGGCCAGCTGCTGATCTGCGGCTCCATCCCTAAAGTATGAGCCCAGAGGCAGGTCCTGTTGGGTCACTGGGCTTTGGAGTTGAGCAGATCTGGGTTGGTTTGGGCCCAGCCCTGGGGCCTCCTGGGCCCTGTGACCTCGAGAAGTTTTGCAGGATTGGAGAGGACAGAGCCCATCCTGAAGGCTGGTTGTGAACAGGGAGGGAGATTGCACGTGTAGTGCTGAGCACAGGGCAGGCCTCAGTAGTCAGGTGCAGCCACCTAGTGGGTGGATACCAAGAGGATTCTGGGAGGCTAACCTGTACAGCCCTGGAGTGAGCCTGGCTGGAGGAGAGGCCCATGGGGTAGTGGCCGCCCTTGTTTTCCTGACTATCAATATTCCCAACTCTGCTCACCTAGGCTCAGAGGAGTGCCCCGCTGTTGTTGGATGACTTCAACTGTGACCTTGGGGTAACCACCCAGATTTTGCATGGCGAGACCTGTGAGCTCACTGCTGGCCACTCCTTTGTCCTCCCTGGAAATAGACGTGGTTCTCTCCAGAGGTACCAGGTTCAGGGCCCCTGCCACCTCCACTCCTATGGCCCTCTCCAGGACTGCTGGGGTCCCGGGACTCCTGTCCTTCCCAGGAAAGACACCTCACACCCATGAGCAAGCCTGTTGTCCCAGGGCCGCCCCAGCAGCCTTCTAAAATAACCGCAGCACAGAAGGCTCGGAATGTCTTATATTTGGAATTGCTGTTGGAAACAGTTCTGGCCAAATGTAACACCCATCTGTTTGGGAGGGTCTGAGAGTCAGAAAATGAGGTGGTTCAGCAGGAGGGGGCTTGGCAGCACCAAAACCCAGGGCTGGGGGCGGGGATCAGGGTCAGCTGGCCCTCGCTCGGCCTAGGAGGCCCTCACCCCTGCAGCCTGGACCACGCCCGTTGTGCAGGACGGCCCCAGTTGGAGAAAGGTTTCCCCGTATCAAATCCGGCTTTCTTCCCGAACCTTCTACCCAGGGGTCGGTCCTTCGGGAGTCTGGGACCTGTCCCCTCCCAGCTCTGAATNGGTCAGCTGGCCCTCGCTCGGCCTAGGAGGCCCTCACCCCTGCAGCCTGGACCACGCCCGTTGTGCAGGACGGCCCCAGTTGGAGAAAGGTTTCCCCGTATCAAATCCGGCTTTCTTCCCGAACCTTCTACCCAGGGGTCGGTCCTTCGGGAGTCTGGGACCTGTCCCCTCCCAGCTCTGAATAGCCTTTTAGCCGTTGAAGCTGGCATCCTTCCTGCTGAGTCTCGCTTCTCCAGATGAAGTGACTCCCCTTCGCTGTCTGGCACCCAGTCCCGAAGGCGAGTAGCCTCGGGGGCTCTGACCTGGCTGGCAACTCTCCCAACATTCTCAGTGCCATGCCTTCGTGAGTGCAGCCTGAGGGGCTTGCGTCCCTGCAGCTCTGTGATGATTCACTATGCACTTATGTCAGCAAACCCCTTGTGCAGTTTCCAGGCTGGCCTCTTTCCCCTACACCATCATTGCACAGTTGATTTTTAAAGAGTAAAATGTGGATCTTCCGCTTGTTATTTGAGTGTGCCTGTAAGCCAAAGTGGGCTCTGGCTGCTCGCTGCCCAAAAGCCAATAAAGAGGCAAGGTTAGTGGAAAGGAAAGTTTATTTTGGATGCCAGCAACTGGGGTCGGGAGAGTGGATGCTTCTCCAAAGGCCCACTCCCCACCCCCTACTCCCTCCAGTCAGGGGGCAAGAGCTTTTATAGACCGAGGGAGGGAGGTATGTGTAGAAACAGCAGAGTCAGCTCTGACAGTCATCTTGAAGTTGGTCATCAGTGGTCTGACCAGCGTCATCTTGAATGTTTTAGGTACAGTTAATCTTCAGTTCCAGGGTCAGTTCGTTTCCATTTTCTGGAGGCCAGTTCTCAGGATGCCAGCAGCTTACGTCATGGTGATGGTCTGGTCATCATGTAGTTAACTTCTTCCACCTGGTGGGGGTTTCAGTATCTACAAGACAGCTTACAGGGTATGGCTCAGAATATTACCTATAGCCCTTGAGGAGAAACTGAAGGTCCTTGACTTAATGATTGCGTTACTGTTATCTAGTCTTGTTGAACTGTTTTCCTTTGTCTCTGCATTGTCTCACTTCTCTGATTAAACTTACTCTTTGGCTAACGTTGTCCCACAGACAAAGGCAGGTGGAGGGCATGGTCCACAGTGTCCTGCTGCGGTGCTTTGAGGTGCGTTTGGAGCCTTATTCTTGACATATCTGCTCTCCTTCTCAACGTTTGTTGAATGGTCTTAATGCATCCAAGTGACTGGCCCTCTTCCAAAATCATTATCTGACTTTCTCCCCAAAGAGTAGTTGTGGGGAATCACGCACTCATGTAAGTAGCTTCAGTTGTGCCCAACTCTGTGCGACCCCGTGGACTGTAGCCTGCCAGGCTCCTCTGCCCGTGGGATTCTCCAGGCAACTGGAGCCGGTTGCCATGCCCTCCTCCAGGAGATCTTCCTACCCAAGGATGAACGCAAGGTCTGACTCCTGTGTCTCCTGCATCGGCAGGCAGATTCTTCACCCACTAGCACAGCCTCGGAAGCCCACCTGGGAAAATCTAGTATTGTTGATTCAAGACAGTCTTACGCCTGATTCTTCATGGGTACTCAGATAGTGCCCTCTGGGGAAGTAAGGCTCTTGTGTTGCTTGTCCTCCTTCTTCCTTCTTTGTAGAGGAGCTGGCCACACGGCCATCATCCTCCTGCACATCCTCGAGGGTCTCAGGGTGAGAGAGAGTGCTGGCAGAAATGACTCCTCAGGAATTTGGTTTCGGGTCTGTGTTAGTTTCTTGGGGGGGGCTCTTGTAACAAATCATCACAAATGCGCTGGCTTGAAGAAACAGACGTTTATTCTCTCATTGTTCTAGAGGCCAGAGGTCAAAGTTAAGGTGGTGGTGGCGAGCTTAGTTCCTCCTGGAGGTTCTGAGGGAGGGTTCGTTCCACTGGTCTTCCAGCTTCCAGTGGCTTCTGCAGTCCTGGCATCCTTATCTTGTAGGTAACACTTTAGTTTCTGCCTCTGTCTTCACGTGGCCTCCTCCCCATGTGTCCATGTCCTCGCCCCTTACAGGGACACCAGTCCTTGGATTTCGGGCCCCCGTAAACCCGCGACGTTCTCACCTGGAGGTCTTCACCATAATGACATCTGCAGAGACCCTATTCCTGAAATAAGATTCCATTCGCAGATACTGGTGGTCAGGAGTTGGGCATCTTGCAGGACATCTGTAGACTCCAAACGGGCACAGGGAGGTTCTCTACTCAAATAGGGTGTGAAGGACTTGTTACAGACATGCATCTCGGCACGTGTGTGGGCTCCAGGGAAGCCCGCTGCCCACGCTGTGAGCAGATCCAGGGGCCCTGGGGGGCTGAGGGGAAGGAGGAGTCTCCCCTCACCCTGCCGAGGAAGTGGGCCTGGCCTGGTGCTGAGGGCCGTGAACCAACCTGATTCACAGGAGGCGGGGCCCTGAGCTCATTCCACTGCACCCCCGGTGGATGAAAATCAGTCTTCTCACTTGGGCGGGGCTGGACCTGAGGACGTGTCCCAGTTTGTCTGCTGGGGTGACTTCTGGATCTCTAAAGAATTGTATGCAGTCAGCAGATTCTTCATGAAGTTACTTTGTGTTTAAAATTAAGCCAGGTTTTAGAAACTCTTATTTTATTTATGAGCCACCCATCTACAAGAAATGTCATTACCACAAAATAAACTCACTGTGGAAGGCCTGAGCCCGGGGTTGGGATTTTAGGTGGCAGTTGATGTGATAGAATTCCAGTTCTACCAACCGATTTAGATGGTTGTGTGGGAGGTCTTGCTAAGGACTCTTAACTTGAGCTTCCTATTAAAGTCCAGATTCCTATTAAAGCCAGTCTCAGAGGTGTCGGTCACTCTACCCCCAACCCCACCCCCCACCCCGGCCNGGAAACACAAGAGGCCCAGGGAGGGCGAGGAGCCTGCCAGGGTCGGTTGGAGAACACCCACCAGAGCCTGGTCCCGAAGCTGGGCCCTCGGCCTGGGGGCCTGTTCCCCCATCCCAGGCCGGGAAAGAGCCGAGGAGTGCGGTGCAGGGTCTCAGATGTGTATAAGAGGCCGGCATCTTTCTTGGGCAAAACTGTAAACTGGCAGCTCTCATAGGAAACGGCGTGAGCCCGGAGGGGCCTCCAACAGGCTCGCTGCTACAAGGCGCCCAGGTGTGTGCCGCCCAACTGCACTTTGAGCTCCACGCAAATCTGATTTCGGGCATTTATTCATCAGCTCTTCGGTTATGCTGTGGCTGAGCCTGCGGGGACAGTTGCCGTGTTTCAGTCTCGGTGGAGGTCCCGTGTTTGAAGAGGGAAAACCGCACAGCTGATGTGGGGGCCCCCAGTAGTCGACAAGCGCAGTGCCCTCGGGGTCGTGTACGCGGCTGAACACGGATCTGGGGGAAGATCTCCTTGCCAGTGCTTGAGCGTCTCTCAGCACTAGTCTTGAAGCAAGTCCTTTTGGAGGTGTGGCTGACCAGGCTGAGGCGCACAAGCACCCCTTCCAATGTGTGTGCATGGATTCTAGGCAATCTCTGGGCAGATTCCAGACACCTCACTACTTCTCGAGGTGTTCTCCCTGGACATCGGCAGTGGGTGATTTCTAAAGGGCCATGCAGAGGGCACCGCGCCAAATGCCAGAGGGGAAGACGCTCAGCCCCTGAGAAGCTGCTCTAGTTGTCAGGAACTCTTTGGATCCCTGGTGGCTCAGATGGTAAAGCATCTGCTTACAATGTGGGAGAACTGGGTTCGATCCCTGGGTTGGGAAGATCCCCTGGAGAAGGCAATGGCACCCCACTCCAGCCTTCTGGCCTGGAAAATCCCATGGATGGAGGAGCCTGGTGGGCTACAGTCCATGGGGTCACAGAGTCAGACACGACTGAACGACTTCACTTTCTTTTCTTTTCACTAGTGAGTGGGGAGAGGTGCTGGAGAAGGGGTGTCTGCAGCCCACCTGTGCCCCCAGGGCACTGCCGTCTCTGCAGGTGGGTGAGGGTGGCCAACAGCCAGAAGGAAGCCCTGGGTGCAATCAGCGGTGCACAGCTACAGTCCCCAGACCTGTGGGACCCTAGTAAGATCTGCTGTTTCCTTCACTGGAAAGAGGGAAGCCGGGTCGGAGACGCTGGGAGAATAGAAACTGTGGAGCTGAGGGGGACAGAGGCATGCCAGCGCCGAGCAGGGAGCCAGTCTGCATCAGCCTGCTTTCCTGGCAGCCCCGAGCTGTGTGCATGAAGGGTGTTGGGCACAGGGTGGGGCGGGGCAAGGAGAAGGGCAGGAGATGTGTGTTGAAAAAGGCAAGAGACAGAAACAAAGGGGGAAGTGTTGAATCCCCCCCCAAAAAAGGGTAAAGACAAGCTCTCTGCCAGCAGAAAAAGGAGAGGTGAAAAGAGGTGTAGAAAGCTCTCAACTTGGAAATTCTATTAAAGTAAAAAATTGCTGGGGCATCCCCGGTGACCTAGTGGTTAGGGTTCTGGGCTTTCACTGTTGTGGCCCAGGCTTGAGCCCTGGGCGAGGAACTGAGATCCTCCAAGCTGCCTGGAACTGCAAAAAAAAGAAAAAAGAAAAAAAGTTACAACAGTGAAATCTGTTTGTGTTTGGCTGCAGTGTATGTGTTATCTTGTCTACTTTTATGAATGTTCAAAATTCTCCCTAATTAAATAATTAGAGAAGTGCCATAAGAACAGATACATTATCTGATCGCATCCAATATAACCTGATATGTCTGTGTTTTCAAAAAATATAAGATATGCAGATGTATATTTGAAGGTGCACTGAAAATTTCTGGACAGATGTACGAGAAACTGATAATGAGGCTCACCCTTGAGGTTTATATGGATTACCTTGTCATGAGGAAAGCACAAGGAGTTTTCCTGTTTTACAGACGAATTTAAAGCTAGACCCATCCTCCCCACCATGACTTAAGAGTATAGGAGCTGGGGATCAAAAGTAAAGGCCACAAGGGAGATTGGGGCTGAGGACTTTAAAACAGAGGTGTGCTCGTTACAGTGTGATAGCTGGTTTTGTCTTCCTTCTATTTTGTTATTCATTTCTGGCTGTGCTGGGTCTTGTCTGGTTGCGGCGGGTGGGGGCTACTCTGCAGCTGGGCTGTGCGGGCTTCTCACTGCAGTGGCTTCTTGCCCTGCGGAGCTCGGGCTCCAGGCTGTGCGGGCTTCACTAGCTGCAA
Source organism: Oreotragus oreotragus (assembly GCA_006410675.1). NCBI lineage: Eukaryota > Metazoa > Chordata > Mammalia > Artiodactyla > Bovidae > Oreotragus > Oreotragus oreotragus. The sequence continues at coordinate 844,861 of SJYX01009880.1, forward strand.
CGCGTGGGCTCGGTAGACGCGGCTCCCAGGCTCTGAGCACATGCTCAGTAGCGGGGGTGCTCGGCCCAGTTGCTCCGTGGCATGTTGGGATCGTCCCAGACCAGGAATTGAACAGACTGTTTCTCCTGCATTGGCAGGTGGATTCTTTACCACTGAGCCATCAGGGAAGCCCGTTCTTTTGTTTATTTGATATAAGAAAAGAATTATCCCATGGTCAAAGAAAATATCTATCTGTAGCGTTAAAGTACAATAAACTATATTTGGAGAAAGTGAAAGCGTAGTCACGCAGTCATGTCCAACTCTCTGCGACCGCATGGACTGTAGCCCACCAGACTGCCTTGTTCATGGGATTCTCCAGACAAGAATACTGGTGTTGGTTGCCGTGTCCTCCTCCAGGGGATCTTCCCAACCCAGGAATCGAACCCAGATCTCCCACACTGCAGACAGATTCTTTACCATCTGAGCCACTAGAGGACTCCCTGGTGCAAAGGATTTGTGGGAAAAGAAAGAAAGAATCGTTATTCTGACTCCTGTTAAAGAGTGATAAGGCGACTATTGAGGCCTATAGATGTTAGGGTTAAGGGACCACTGAGGTGGGATCTTGCAGTAGGGGAAAGAGATTGGGGTCAACTCCAGAAACAGTAAGAAAAGGTGGGAATTTGTAGCCCAGGAGGATGTGGGTTGGTGGATGGGAAGCTAACTAAGAAAACAGCAGGGTTAAGGGGAGAGTCCAGCTAAATGGCTAAATCGACCTGGCAGGATTCTTGTTAACACTGGGAGATGCAGAGACAGACAAGGAAAGTCTAAGAGTCAAGGCTGAGCTGGCAAGAAGGCCCAGAGGAACCTGAGACCAGTTTGGTTAAATAGAGACACTGTCAGCTCCTGTGCACATGCCGTGGGATCTGGGTGGACGGCTCCACGTCCGTGGACACGTGGAGGTCTACTGGTGTCTGCATGCCTTAGACCTGGGGTGGAGATGTTTCTACATTGTGTTAAAAATAGATTCCTATCAACCTAGAAAGATACATTTCATAATTTTGCTCTAACGTTCAGATTGCGGAATGGGCTAGGAATCTCACACAGAATTGTAATACTGGCAGAGCGACAGCTGTTCTGTTATTGTTGCCACGAACAGAGGAGATAGGAACCGGAAAGGGCATAAAATTTTCATGGCCTCTCTGCTCTCGTACAGTCTTTGTAATGTGGTATGGTTTCAAAGTTCACTCATTGTGAAAACTGCCTCAGCCCAAGGTGCCTAGAAAGGACCAAAAAAAAAAAAGGAAAGCACAGAAAAAAATGAATGGGGGTTTGTCTGGGGCCAGTGTAGACCGTGCCTGCATCCAGGAGGGCGTGGGTGGACCTGTGAAGGGTGGGGAGATCGNAGGACCAAAAAAAAAAAAGGAAAGCACAGAAAAAAATGAATGGGGGTTTGTCTGGGGCCAGTGTAGACCGTGCCTGCATCCAGGAGGGCGTGGGTGGACCTGTGAAGGGTGGGGAGATCGTCCGGGGCAGGGCGATTGGAAGCAGCTCGTGGGCTAGGGAAGAAGAGAGCCGGTGGTGTCTTAATGAAGCGAACGAGGTAACATAATTGCTTGTTGATTTCCATTGTCACGCAAACGGCGCGATTTCACATTCCTGGGGGTAAAAAATCCATCTGTTTTATTCACAGGTTGTACTCCGACTATCTCTACTTTGCAAGTTCGAATAAATCTGCAGATGACTTCCATGAAAAAGTGACAGAAGCTCTGCAGCTGTTTGAAAATTGCATGCTGGATTATTCATTGCGCGCCTGCGTCTACAACAACACCCTCAACAACGCCATGCCTGTGCGTATGCGGAAGCGCTGCTCCGCGCTCATTGTGCCAGGGCATTGTGCATGGCGATTTTAGCATTTAAACAGAGAAGCGTTTTAATGTGCAAATGCCTCTCCCCATGCCTTTGAGCGGTGGCTAATGCCAAACAAATATTCATGGATGTAAAAACTATAAAAGCTGATGGGCCCTTTCAGCTGGCACCCTGCTTTCTTCCTCACTGATGGCTCAGTTGCAATGCTCACTCCTCCCCCCCTGCGAAAGAAAGAGGGTGCATTTAGGAAGATTATTATTTAGCAAGGCTCAGAAACACACCCTGCAATTAGGACTGGCAGACGTGAGGACCCGACTCTCTGTTTGTCTTAAGAGTGTTCTCTCTAATGCTGGATTGTTTTGTTGGTTTAAAAAATTACCCACCAGCGACTTTCAGTGCTTCTCCGACTGAGTCTTAATGGAAAATTTTTGTCCATTGATCCCTCTTTCCTTTGCTCTCATTTGCCTTCAGGAATATAGCTATACGTTTCTCATTGTTGCTGTTACTGTTCAGTCGCCCATTCGTGTCCAACTCTGCGACCCCATGGACAGCAGCACATCAGGCCTCCCTGTCCTTCACCATCTCCCAAAGTTTGTCCAAGTTCATGTCCATTGCATCGGTGATGCCATCCAACCATCTCATCCTCTGATGCCCTCTTCTGTTCCTGCCTTCAATCTTTCCCAGCTTGAGGGTCTTTTCCAACGAGTCGGCTCTTTGCATCAGGTGGCCAAAGTATTGGCGCCTCAGTTTCAGCATCAGTCCTTCCAATGAGTATTCAGGGTTGATTTCCCTCCAGGTTGACTGGTTTGATATCCTTGTCCCCCCTTTTTCTCCCATGCAAAAGAAGCCGTTACTGGTGACTTCAGCATGGTGTAGCTAAGGGATGGTTTCGCACTGCCCAGCTCCCTGGGTTGTCCCAAGTGCCTTCTCAGCAGGTTTGCCGCAGTGGTAAGTCTCCTTCAGCCCCCGAGTGTGGTCCACAGGCTTGCTCCACTGAGTGTGCCACGTGGTAGATCTGCTTGAGGTGGAGGCCGGGGAACCCCCAGATGTGATGGGGTTTGAAGTCAAGAGGGTTCCCTCCCTTTTCCTTGTCCAGACTATCTTATCTGACAGCATTGCAGAAAGGGGGCTCTTGTCTAACACCTGGAAGTGAATTGTCCAAGGAGACACACGGGCAGACAAAGCAAGAGACTTTGCTGGGAAGGGGTGCCCCTGTGGAAAGCAGCAGGGGGAGGGAACCCAGGAGAACCGCCCCGCCAGGGGGCTCAAAGGTTTAGGTCTCGTGGTGAAGGGGTTAGTTTCCAGGTCGTCTCTGGCCGATCACTCTGACTCCATCCTGGCTGGTGGTGGGTGCATGGCTCAGCCAAGACGATTTCAGCGAGGCGGATTCGGGCAGGTTGGTAGGACATATGGACTGGCATCTCCTCTTTTCTTGACCCTTCCTGAATTATTCTGATTTGTGGTAGCTTGTTAGTTCCATATTCCTTACCACGTGTTCCTGACCTGTTGTTAAGATAGCTCCTGCGAGTGGCTCCTATCTTGCCTGGCCGGGGTAGGCGGTTCCGGTCAGTGTCTCCCCTAAGAGCAGGATGCACAGAGGAGCAGGTAGGATCCCAGGCCGCCCTGCTGGCGTGTATAGTTTTGCAGGGAAGACGCACACAAAGGATCAACACAGAATCTGGCCCCTGAGCCCTGGAGCCGGTCCTGCCTGCCTGCCCTCCCGCTCCCCACCTCCCACCTCCCTCTCCCCACCTCCTACCTCCCTCTCCATCACTGCTCTACAGCCGCACCCTCCCCTGCTGGGTCCTCTTGCCTCAGAGCAGGGATTCACAGGTGTGGTCCAAGACCAAGTGTATCGGCATCCCTGGGGACTTGTCAGGAACGCACACTGTCAGGTTGAGCCCCAGACTCCAAAATCAGGAGCTTTTTTTTTTGAGGGGGGGTCCATCTGCCTGTGCAGCAGCCTTCCAGGGGTTGTGTTGGGCGCTCGTCCTGGGGACACCTGGTTCCAGAGCCTACCCCATGCCCCTCCTTGGCACGTGCTCCACATCCTTCGGGTCTTGCTTTAATCTTGACTTCCCTCCGCTCTTTTTCCACACCTTTCATTTCCCCACAGCCTGGATCACAGTTGGCCATTACAGATCATTGTTCTCCACCAGTTTAGCTCCACCTCCACCAGATTGCAAGCTCCACGTGGCCAGGGGCCACGTCTGTTACATAGCAGCACATCCCCGTTGCTTAGCATGTAACCTGGCATACAGGATGCACTAGAATATCTGCAGAATGAATGCATGAATGGGCAGTCTGTGAAACCAGTGGAGAAGCCGGGTGGAGAGTTCCAACCAAATCCCTAATGAGGAGCAGAGGGGTTTGGTGTGCTCCTGTCAGGGGAGACCCTGCACCGCACTCCTCGGCTCTTTCCCGGCCTGGGATGGGGGAACAGGCCCCCAGGCCGAGGGCCCAGCTTCGGGACCAGGCTCTGGTGGGTGTTCTCCAACCGACCCTGGCAGGCTCCTCGCCCTCCCTGGGCCTCTTGTGTTTCCACCCAGAGCCGGCTGAAGCAGATAACCTCAATGGCCTCTCTCAGCTCTAATGTTTTAAAATTTTAAACGTATTGGGCACTTCTCCTAAAGACTCTTTTTTATCCCCACTCCACTTTGATTCTCTAATCGGTACTGGGGAAAGATGAGGGGAAGGGTGGCGTGAGCCTGTCTTAGGTTTGTTAGCAGTGATGCTCCATGAACCAGAAACTGTCATTCGAGGTGAGTGGCACTTCCCTTGACTGGTAAGGGGGCTGGAGGTGGGGGGTGAGGGGTTGGAGTGAGACAGGAGTGTCCAGGAGACCGGGAGGGCTTGCCCACCCCTCTGACCCTGCAGAGCCCTCTCAAGTTTGTTCCCTGCTTGCCCCAGATGGTCCCTCTGCTGCTGACCAGCCCTCCTGGGAAAGCAGACTCAGTTGTGGGAGGCCTGCCTGGCCCAGTGCAGGGGGGCTTCATCCGTGAAGGCACAGACGCACTTCCAGGGAAATGTTGTCCCCTGTGGCTGGGTCCAGGGACCACTGCAGCTACTTTAAAACACCCCCATCCTGCCACAAAGGCAGGACCTTCTAGAACCTTCTAGAAGGTTCTCAGGAGTGAAGGGAGGTTCTCTGGAAGAGATAAACCTGGTCAGGCTGGTCCTCCATGGGAGGGACAGACAGACTGAGAACAGAAAGCTCTTGATAATTTAGCAAGAAGCCGTGCTCACAGTGGTTGTCTGTGTTGGAGGCGACACGTGTTTATTTCTGAGGCTGGCACGTGCCCATTTTCTCTTTATTTCTGGCCCAGCTTGAGGTCTTTTTACGAGCTGGTGTCTGAGGTAGCTGCAACCTGAGGGCTGCAGGCAGCTAATGAATTCTGGAGACAGCTTTCCCCCCTCCAACTGTTTTTCTTCCTCCACCACTTCCCACACAATTAGAAGAACAATGACATGGAAAAAAAGAAGAGCGAAAGATGAAGCCAGTTAGTGTCTGTACATATTTTGTCAAGCGTTTCACTGTCTTGTGGTCGTCACCGTGTTCAGCGTGGGAGTGCCAGGGGGCTTGGCCTCATGGGATGAGGGGGATGCCCTGGAGGAAGGTCAGGGTCGAGCTGGGAGGGAGCGGAAGTAGGAGGTGAAAGTGTCTGCGCCAGGAACCAGGACTGGGCAAGATGTGTATAAGAGACAGTTGTAATGTGGTATGGTTTCAAAGTTCACTCATTGTGAAAACTGCCTCAGCCCAAGNTGCTCCACGTGGGAGGGGGTGGGCGGGGGGTCCAGCCAGGCCAAGGACTTTGCACACGAGGAGAGCCAGGCGAGGCCAGGCATCAGTGCGGGGAGCTCACCCTCAGAGACTCGAGGCGAGAGCACCAGGCATGGGGCTGGGACCGTGCCCGAACAAAGACACGAGGCACAACCAGAGGCCGGACACGGAGCGGGGTCCCTGAGAGGGGGACATGGGTGGGAGTGCTGGAGAAAGGGAGGAACCTCAGAGCAGAAGGGGAAGGGTTTGCTGTTTTTCTGAAGCTTTGCAAAGCCAACTGTGGAGTCAGAGGGAGCTGTCCCCAAGACTACTCTCCCTTCTGACACTATTTGCAAACTGGGGGAAGTCCCCCAAAGTGCCATCAGGTTCAGTAATTCACTGGAAGGAATCACAGAGCACATGGTTGGCTGTTACACTCGTGGTTACGGTTTACAGCAGGGAAGGGACACGGATTAAAGTCAGCCAAGAGAAGAAGCACGTGTGATGGTACATGCAGCGTATTGCCAGCCGGGGACGCCCACCCAAGACTTTGGTGTCTGCAGCGTTTCTTGAGGCTCCATTACGTACTGCCGCCTGGCTGACCTTTACCCGTCCAGTCCCTCTTGGAGGTCAGACTAGTCCTGCGAGGCCCAAAGCCCGCATTCTAAGTCATGCTGTAAGACTGTCCAGTGGCCAGACCCATCCCCCCGCCCCCGGCAAGCGAGATACTCTCATCAGGCAGGACTTCCCAGGTGGCTTTAGGTGGCCTCCCAGGAGCCAAGGACCAAGGCCAGACGTCGCTGTGGGTCAGGGTAACGCTTCACCACACACGCAGTTTGGCACAAGAGAAGGCACAGGGGAAGGACAAGGGCCCCGAAGTGCAGCTGGACAGGAAGGGCTTCGTGCAGCGCTGCTCATACTGGGATGTGCACACACAGTGAAGGCCCTAGACCTCCGTGTGGTGCCGGGCATCTGGCGGTCCCTCTTGTGGCTGGTTGCTGGACATTTGCAGGTGTTTCTCACGGCTGTTGTGTGCTGGGTGTAGAAGCAAAGGCAGCTGGGTCCTGTGTAAAGGAATTCCACGCCATTGATGGGCGTAACCTTGGCCTCTCCCTTCACCCAGGTCCTCTCTATGAGATGTCGTGAAGATACCTACAGGGTGGTTCTAAGGATGAAATGAGACCCTGAGTGTGGGAATCCTTTGTGCATGGGACACAAAGGCCTGCACAGGGCAGCAAGCACAAGTGGTGTTTAAAATCCAGCTTCTGGGGACATCTCTGGTAGTCCAGTAGTTCAGACTTCACCTTCCAATGCAGAAGGTGGAGGTTCGGTCCCTGGTCACAGAGTTCAGTTCAGTTCAGTTCAGTTCAGTCGCTCAGTCGTGTCCGACTCTTTGCAACCCCATGAATCGCAGCACGCCAGGCCTCCCTGTTCATCAGTATCTCTCGGAGTTCACTCAGACTCATGTCCATCGAGTCCATGATGCCATCCAGCCATCTCATCCTTGGTCGTCCCCTTCTCCTCCTGCCCCCAATCCCTCCCAGCATCAGAGTCTTTTCCAATGAGTCAACTCTTCGCGTGAGGTGGCCAAAGTACTGGAGTTTCAGCTTTAGCATCATTCCTTCCAAAGAAATCCCAGGGTTGATCTCCTTCAGAATGGACTGGTTGGATCTCCTTGCAGTCCAAGGGACTCTCAAGNCCTCCCAGCATCAGAGTCTTTTCCAATGAGTCAACTCTTCGCGTGAGGTGGCCAAAGTACTGGAGTTTCAGCTTTAGCATCAGTCCTTCCAAAGAATCCCAGGGCTGATCTCCTTCAGAATGGACTGGTTGGATCTCCTTGCAGTCCAAGGGACTCTCAGGAGTCTTCTCCAACACCACAGTTCAAAACCATTTACTTACTTAAAATAAAAAAAATCCAATCCACAGTACCACCATTCAGAGCATCTACCTTCCCTGGTAGCTCAGTCGTTAAAGAATCCGCCTGCAATGCAGGAGAGACCCAGGTTCAATTCCTGGGTCAGGAAAATCCGCTGGAGAAGGGAATGGCTACCCTCTCCAGTATTCTGGCTTAGAGAATTCCATGGACTGTATAGTCCATGGGGTCACAAAGAGCTGGACATGACTGAGCGACCTCCACTTTCATCAGTGCTACCAATCTTTATCATTAATTTGAACCAACAACAACTTTCAAATTAAAGAGACTAAAACCTGCAGAATCACCCTAATAGTTTGGAGATGTAAATGCAGTGTTTTGCAAACTAAAACAGTTTATATCTTTCTGCCTTGGAAATGGAGAAGGTTGCTAAGGCCACACTTTGCTTTGTTATCTTAGAGATGAAAAAGAAATACATAGGAGTTTGAGTGAAGACCTACAAGACCTTGTAGAACTAACACCCAAGAAAGATGTCCTTTTCATTATAGGGGACTGGAATGCTAAAGTAGGAAGTCAAGAAACACCTGGAGTAACAGGCAAATTTATGTTTCCACTGTTTCCCCATTTATTTCCCATGAAGTGATGGGACCAGATGCCATGATCTTTGTTTTCTGAAAGCTGAGCTTTAAGCCAACTTTTTTGCTCTCCTCTTTCACTTTCATCAAGAGGCTTTTTAGTTCCTCTTTACTTTCTGCCATAAGGGTGGTGTCATCTGCATATCTGAAGTTATTGATTTTTCTCCCGGCAATCTTGATTCCAGCTTGTGTTTCTTCCAGTCCAGCGTTTCTCATGATGTACTCTGCATATAAGTTAAATAAGCAGGGTGACAATATACAGCCTTGATGTACTCCTTTTCCTATTTGGAACCAGTCTGTTGTTCCATGTCCAGTTCTAACTGTTGCTTCCTGACCTGCATACAGATTTCTCAAGAGGCAGGTTAGGTGGTCTGGTGTTCCCATCTCTTTCAGAATTTTCCACAGTTTATTGTGATCCACACAGTCAAAGGCTTTGGCACAGTCAATAAAGGAGAAATAGATGTTTTTCCGGAACTCTCTTGCTTTTTCCATGATCCATCGGATGTTGGCAATTTGATCTCTGGTTTCTCTGCCTTTTCTAAAACCAGCTTGAACATCAGGGAGTTCACGGTTCACGTATTGCTGTAGCCTGGAGCCCCCCAAAATAAAGTCTCTCACTGTTTCGATTGTTTCCCCATCTATTTGCCATGAAGTGATGGGACCAGATGCCATGATCTTAGCTTTCTGAATCCTGAGTTTTAAGCCAACTTTTTCACTTTCCTCTTTCACTTTCATCAAGAGGCTCTTTAGTTCTTCTTCACCTTCTGCCATTAGGGTGGTGTCATCTGCATATCTGAGGTTATTGATATTTCTCCCAACGATCTTGATTCCAGCTGTGTTTCATCCAGTCCAACATTTCGATCCACATAAAAAATCCAACTTCTGAAGGTAATTGTTTGCTGGGATTCCTCTCGCTGTTGGTTTATAATGTGTAGTGCATACAGAAAAGCATCAATGGTTTTGGAGGAATTACCCCTGAACTAACGCCCGCCTTCTTGCTCGGTCCTAGGTGAGGCTCCAGGTTGGGCTGTACGCCGTGTACCTTCTAGACTGGCTCACTGTCTTTAACAAGGAGCAGTTCCTCATCCTCCGCCTGGAAGACCATGCCTCCAACGTCAAGGACACCATGCACAGGGTCTTCCAGTTCCTCAGCCTTGGTATGAATCTTGAGCTGGACATCCACAGAGCAGGGCACGAGTTCCATGGACACTGACCTGCTGGGTCCCAGGCAGACTCTGAGCCTGGGCAGGGTGGGCCTGGGCTGGGAGACCCACAGATTAGCACCCGTTGGTGAAGCACCAGCTCCAGATGGGGCCTTGTGTGTAGTGTGGGGAGGGGGTCTCTGGGGAGGAAGAAATGGCCACTCATCTGGGAGCTTATGGTCCAGTGGAAGGAGAGGAGGAAGCAAGGCTTGAATCACCGAGTGACAGGGTAACATGGGCAAGGAGTGATTTAGCATCCTCATACACGTGAAATCCTCACACGTGACTTGGGGGTCCCAGCTGCTGAAGGGATCTTGGAAGGAGTGGTGTGAGCTGCACCATGAGGATGGACAGGGTGTCCTGACTGCTGGAACTGTCTTGCAGAGGCCACAGGGCCTGGAGGAGGGGATGGGCAGGTCATTGGTTGTCCCTGCTTTGCTGGGACCCCTGGAGGCAGAGCCATGTGGCCAGGTTTGGGCTCCTGGGCCTCCAGGGTGAGGGACCCTGTTTCTACCCAGAGGAGACCATCCCCTCGAGTCCCTAGTGGCACTTTGTGGCAGCAGGCCGACTCGCTGGCCCCAGTGACGGCTGGTAGAGGCGTGTACACGGGTGCAGAGTGCTCCCCGCAGGCGGCATCCAGGACCCCTCGAGAGGCTGGGCTGGCCTGCACATTCCTCCCCCACACCCACCCAGATGCCCTTGCAGCCCTGTCTGATGAGCTTGCCTGGGAATTTTGTCAATTGAATATTTCCTGAAATCCATTTGCCCACCGCTGGGACTCAGGGCCCTTTTGTCATTTGATTCCTTTCTTCTTTTCTCAGAGACCTGGTAATGTGATAGAGTGTGATTACTTTTTCCTTTTAAGGCCTGGAACCTTTTTTCCTTTGATTGAGCCACCTGCAGACTCTGGCACATTTCAGTGACTCGTCTTTGGTTCCTACGATCAAAGATGGCAGAGGCCAGTCTGTTCCTTCCCTGTCACGTAACCCAGGGACACTGGGGTGTTGTTTTTTGTGTGTGGTCTCAGGACTTCAGCCTGACCCCAGGAGCCCTGGGGCACAGAGGCTGAGCAGGGATTCTAGAGGTTAAGCCAGTGAGAGGCTTAAGGTCCCGAGGGCTGGGGGTGGAGGCAGCACCCTTGGGAGGCAGCACCTGCTTGTTTGTTCTTGGGCCTCTCCCCATGGACACCCTGCTGTAGGTGGAGGTTCAGCCAGTCGTGGGGGGGGGTCCCTGGGCACGGGTGGCCCCCACCCCTCCCCCCATGATGACTGCACAGCAGGACACACAGGGTGGAATACGGCCCCACCACGAGGCCTGGAGTGGAAATGGTGGAGGCAGAATTCGAGTGGCCGGTTGCAGAGCATCGCCATGCAGAGGCTGCATGTGGCAGGCCACAGCTCTCCAGGCACAGGCCAGCTCCTCTTTAGGGGGCTTTAGAAGTGAAACCAGGGAGCGAGGCTGTGCCCAGAGACCCAGCTGTGCTTCCAGGGGGGGTAACCCACCAGACCACGCAGAAAGCATCTGCCTACAGTGCGGGAGACCTGGGTTCAATCCCCGGGTCAGGAAGATCCCCTGGAGAAGGCAATGGCAACCCACTCCAGTACCCTTGCCTGGAAAATCCAATGGACAGATGAGCCTGGTAGGCTACAGTCCATGGGGTCACAAAGAGGTGGACACGACTGAGCGACTTCACTTTCACTTTTCACTTTCCCTCAGCAAGTCCGAAATGAATCCAGCCAAAGGATCTGACTCTCCATTCACATTCTTACGGGAACCTCCTGTCTCCTCAGGAAGCATGGCCCGGATTCTCTCATCAGAGTTGCTTACGCCCCTCACTTGCCTCACAGGCTCTTTCCTTTGTGTTCCAGGACCCTTAAGTGAGAAACAAGAGGCCTTGATGACCAAGAGCCCAGCATCCAACACGCGGCGTCCCGAGGACCGGGATCTGGGGCCCATGTGGCCAGTCACCCAGAGGCTCCTGCGGGACTTCTACGGGCCTTTCAACACCCGGCTGGCGCAGGTCCTCGCTGACGAGGCCTTCCTGTGGAGGAAGACGTGAGACCGGCTTCCCAGAGCCAGCAGGGCTGCGGTTTCCATGACTTCCACGGTCTGAAGGTCTCTCTTGGTGGGGAACTCGCGCTCAGAGCCTGGAGGAGATCCCCCTCCCTGGGCCCGTATTTGTGGAACCTGGTTCCGAATCCTTTGTGACATCACACAGCCCAGCAAGGACCCATCGCCAAGCCTCGGATGGAGGCTGTCGGAGAGTCCACTTGGAAAGGGGTTCCCTTCTGTTCTGAGAGTGTCCGGGCTCTGGGACGAGGCAGGCAGGCGCTGGGTAGGGGTGCAGGAGGGTGCTGGGTGTGGAGTCTGGGCTTTGATGATTCCAAGATCTACTGGAGGCCCCAGCCCAGGGAGGGCCAGGATACACACTACACATTCAGTTTCACAATCCTCTGTTCAGGTCACTAAACCTCATGATGGCGGAGAATGGAGGCTCTTTCTTTTTTTTTTTTTTTTGCCTTTTACCCCAAAGTCAGCCCTTCTGTCTCTTCAGATACAAACCCCATCAATTTCACTATTTACGGGAGAAAAGACACAAGCCAATTTTGGGTAGCACGTTCCTGTCTCGGACCTCCTCCCCTTCTGTCCTCGTGGACTTTACTTACGTTTAAAAAGAAAGCGAATGTATTTAAAACAAACCACTTTCTGCATTTCACTGGCTGGAGCTCTCTTTTTCTGTCCATCTAGATGTTTTCTCAAGAGTTTTTTTTTTTTTTTTCAATTTCTAACTGGAGATATAAATTCAGTTTAAAATCGGAAGGGAAATGGTCGCTGTTAATGCCAGACTGAGCACCTTGAAGGAATCTATGGAAAAATCCGTGCACCTTGGCCCCAGCTGTGCCCCTGAGGGCCTCAGAGAGCTGCCTGCGTTGGGAGGTTTTAGTTCTGGGGGCCACGTGCTCCACTGCTCTGCCTTCCTCTCTAGTGAGCTTGTTACCACCTTCTCCTCCATATGTGGCCAGAGGGCCTTCCTCACCGGCGAACTGCAGAATCCCCGTTTCGGATCCAGAAATACTCACCTGAGCTCTGCCTGGGCCGGACGAGCTGTGCTGGGATTCCATACGGGAAAGTCGGGAGCCAGATCCTTGACAGAACTTTCTGGGCCACTTGGCAGCTCGGTTTGCTGTCAGATGCACTGACGGTCTTGCTGTTTCTTGGAGGTGATGGGAAAGATTGAACACCGTCCTTGCACACGAGCCCCCAGGCGGGACCCCCAGCTAAGCTCTGCGCATGGTTGTCAGTGGAAGCTTCTGCAAGTCAGAGGTCTCCAGGTCGAGGTGCCGGGCACACTGCCAGTCAGAAAGTGCAAACGCCTCCATGGGCAGCCGCCACTCGTGGGGCTGAGGATTCACTCAGCTGTCCCATCCCTACTGCCGTCGGAGGTGGGATGCTCTGTCCACTCAAAGGCACACGGCGGGCTCGCCCGGGCACGGCCGGGCTGTTTCTGCTGTGGAGGAGCCCAGGTCCCGAACTCCCACTTTCAGGGACAGGCCCCCTCTTCCTCTCTCCCCGTGGCACTCGGAGCAGCAGCCCCCAGGAGACCTGGCCTGAGCACGAGGCTCTGTAGGGAGACATCACTGGCGCATACGTGTGAATTTATTTGCAGTACAGTGTGCGTGTGTGGGTGCGTGCATGTTTCTCAGTGGGCTCCCTTCAGTTCTGTTGCCTATCAGCCCCCTCTGCCCTGGACTCAACCCCCACTCATGGCTTCATTTCTCTGCCAGTTCTTTAACAGCTTGTCAGTTTCAGCCCACGTTTTGCTCTTCGGCCCCAGCGTGGTCACAAGGACTTTGCTCACGCACCCCTACGCATGTGAACATGCGGCGTGGTTCTGCTTCTTACAGAAGTGTTAACCGAAAGTCTTCCTTCCAGTATTATTTGGATTATTATGCAAATCTTTCTACAGACGCAGGCCCATCCTTGGGTGCCAATCAGCACCGTCCACGTGGACCCGGTTTCTCCAGGGGCCTTTCTCCAAAGGGCTGTCTGTCCACCGCCTTTGCTTTCCTCTGCTCTCTCGCGTGCGAGGCCCCTCTCCTGGTGACAGAGCTGCCCTTTTCGAGCGGTGGTCCTTGAGCCCATCATCCCAAACCAAAGCGAATCAGAGCCTCTCTCACCAGCCGAGTTACTTTGTGGCCCCAGAGCTGTGCATCCGGTTGTATTAAACTGTACCCCCTTCGTCGCGTTAAGGTGTGCTCATGGACCACCGTGTGCTGTCCTCTTGTTAATGCTGGTTATAATTAAACGCGGACCCTGGAGGGCATGCCCGTCCTCCTTAGCCGTCACAGCACCCATGGGAGCATCTCCGCCGAGCGCAGGCGCGTGAAGGGGCCAGAGGAGGAGCTCAGCGCCTCGCCTGCGGCACTGTGAACCCTGAACGCAGGGGACCTGCCACGCGCGCTGACGGTGAGAGAGCGGACGTCCCCAGGGACTCCCGCGTGCGGCTGGCGGACGGTGTCAGTCAGGGCAGCGAGGTGCAGCCCTGTCCACAGACGGGCCTAGCATCGTCTTCAGACATTCAGGTTTCAAGCTTGGGTGATCAAAGTTCCTGCTGCTCCCAACAGGCTGCTCTCCTCATGTCTCCGGCCTGCCTGGCCCCTGGGGGCTGTGAGTTTGAGGTTCCTGGTGTCACTGTGTGCATGTCATTGTCCCTGGACACCCAAACCGCTCAGGTGCAGCCAGGGCAAGCCTGAGGGAGATGAAGTCACCTCAGGTCTGGGGCTGTGGGAGCCTGGGTCATCCTGGAGGCAGTGGGGAGCCGGGTTGGTTCCTAAATTCTGGAAAGACCCACTCTGGGTTCGCGTCTCCCCAGCACTGCCCCCACAGTGGTGTGTCAGAGGGGAGAGGGGGCAGCAAGGCCGGGCCTGCCAACGAGGAGACCTCCAGCTCCTGACGGCAAAGCCGGGGACAGCTTCACTCAGTGAGGAAGGTGCTGTGCCCGTGAGGAGAAGGGGCGGGTGGGAGACGGGGATGGGGGCAGATGGGGGTGTCTGGAAGGTGGGTCCCAGGACCCCCTCCCCGGGGGCCTGTCCAAAACCCCTGCTGCTGTGAGGCCATTCCCACGCCCACTCGGGACCCAGCTCTCAGGGAACAATCTGAAGAGGACCATCTATGTCTGAGTGTAAACTTTCACTCAGATTGAGTGCCCAGTCTCCAGTCATGTTTCTCTTTGTGACCCTGTGGACTGTAGCCCACCAGGCTCCTCTGTCCATGGGGACTCTCCAGGCAAGAATACTGGAGTGGGTTGCCATGCCCGCTTCCAGGGGATCTTCCCCACCCAAGGATCGAACCGAGATCTCAAGTCTCCTGCATTGGCATGTAGGTTCTTTACCNGTAGCCCACCAGGCTCCTCTGTCCATGGGGACTCTCCAGGCAAGAATACTGGAGTGGGTTGCCATGCCCGCTTCCAGGGGATCTTCCCCACCCAAGGATCGAACCGAGATCTCAAGTCTCCTGCATTGGCATGTAGGTTCTTTACCACTAGCACCACCTGGACTCTGGGCTACAGGAGGCTAAAGCTGGATCAGCTCTCCTTCCTGTCTGCAGCCCACACCTGCAAAGCCCCTTTCCCAGGTAACATGACGTATGTCTCGGTTCCAGGAATTAGGATGGAGGCATCTTTGAGAACCTTTATCCAGTCAGCAACAGGGGATGGTCCCATGAGCAGACTGGCAGTCAGAGGATGCAGGGGGTGCCCACTGGCCTGCCCCTTTTGGACAAGCAGGTCTGAGTGGGCAGCATCTGCCTAGCAGAGGGAGGCCCAGCTTCCAAATGTATCTGATCTGAGATGGCAGGTCTTCCTGTCCAGGCAGTGCCTGTGAGAGGAGGGAGGGGACAGGGCGAATGGCGAGTGGTTCCTCCATGTTTCTTCCAAGTGAGCCTTGCGGTGGTCCCAGGGGGACCGCAGAAGCCACACGGGCACTTCTGAGTTTCTGAAGTTCAGCTGCTCTGAAGTGAGTCATGCTTCCACGGGAGTCGCATTTGAAAACCACACAAACGGTTAGACTGTTTCTGGCCCCGGAGGGCCTCTTGGGACCCACCGGCCTCCAAGAGGGAAGCCTTTGGAAAGCAACCGCCAGTCTCGCTGTCAGCGCCTGTGCCTGGTGGCTCCAGGCTGTCCTCCACTCCGTGACCTTGGCTCCGACCTTGCTGCCGGAGCCCCGCCTCGTCAGCATGGCCTCGCCCCGTCGTGGTGCCTGGCCCCGCCCCCTCGTGGTACCTAGCCCCGCCCCTTGTGGTGCCTGGCCCCGCCTCCTCGTGGTACCCATCCTTTGCAGAACGGCTCCTGCATTTCCCAGTGGGCAGGGCGGAGGCTGGGCGGTCATGGGCCTCTTTGTCCTGCAGGTGGCTGTCCCTGAGAGCCTGCAGGTGACGAGGACACCACAGAGACGGACGTGGTGGCACCTCAGCGTCTGCAGAGGCCCCCCCGGAGGAATAATAGTCGTTCCCCCTTGTCCGCCACTTGGAGTGGCTGGGTCCTCCTGCCAGGGGTCGGGACCAATCGGCTGCATCACCCGCACACTTGGGCAGAGCAAGAAGTAGGGCTGTCTATCCTGTGTGAGCGCCCTGCCCTGGGGGTGCCCGGCTTCGAGTCTGGGGCACAGAAGAGAGTAGAAGGGGGCCTCAGGCCCCACAGTGGAGGGCGCCAGCTGGGGGTAGCAGGGCAGCGAGCATGGGGGGCCGCCAGGGCTCCCAGGGCTTTCTGTCCACCTTCAGCTCTGAGCAGGCCCTTTAAGGTCAGGCCTGGGTCAGATCTAGAAGTAGGTGGTCTGGAGCCTGGGCCTCCCGAGTCTCAGGACTTTCCCAAGAACCCCGTGAGGTGGTGGGGGATCCCGCCCTTCACTTCCCTGAGAAATTCCTTTCTCCCAGAGCAGAGAAAGCCCAGGTCCTGGGAATAAGGCTGGAAGGTTTCCAGCATCTTCTCCTGGAGTCATGGGCCATCTTTCTTCACCATTCTTCCCCTGAAAGGCACAGTCTGACTTGCACCCACCAAACTTGGCCCCCGAAGAGGACAGTGTGGGGAGGGGGCGTGGGGCCAGCCCTGGGCCTGGAGCCAGATGAGCTGGGTTCAAGGCCGGGGTTGTGTCCACCCCATCTCCTTGCAGACACCACAGGCTCTGGTAATGGTACATGAAAGTATAAAGTGAGGATCCGAGAGGCTACCCGTCTACCGGAGGTCCCACAGTTCTGATCTCTGGAAAAAAGAGCAGAAAGTCAATTCAGAAGTTTTCCTTTATATCTTCCAAGTCAGAGCTCTCAACCATGCTACAGCATACATTCCCCACCCCTCATCAGCCTCCCGGGGAAGGCAATGGCACCCCACCCCAGTACTCTTGCCTGGAAAATCCAATGGACGGAGTAGCCTGGTGGGCTGCAGTCCATGGGGTCGCTAACAGTCGGACAGACTGAGCGACTTAACCTTCACTTTTCTCTTTCATGCATTGGAGAAGGAAATGGCAACCCACTCCAGTATTCTTGCCTGGAGAATCCCAGGGATGGGGGAGCCTGGTGGGCTGCCATCTATGGGGTCACACAGAGTCGGACACGACTGAAGTGACTTAGCAGCAGCAGCAGCAGCCTCCCCCTCCCTAGCCACCTGTCTGCATTTCACGTGTCAGCCCCATCTCTGATACCCTTAGGCACAGGGCAGCAGTTTCTGGGTCTTCTGGGCAGAGGTTTCTGCACACCTGCCCATCTAGGGGTCTAGATGGTGACCGGAGCTTCCAGGGGATAACAAAGGGAAGCAGACACAGCTTTGTTCGGCCAGAAGGGTTTTGCCACTGAGACTCCTGCTGGCAGAGGAATCCTCCAAGTCCTGGGCCAGCCAAGCCTCCCACTCACAGGACCAAGCAGACTTTAGGGGGCTGGCTATGGGGGCTTTGGAGTTACAACAGAAATGGACGGGCTGTCCTTGGACTCAACCCTGCCCGGTGGCCTCAAAGGCACCAAGGGGACACCCAGCTAGAAAGTCTGCAGAGTCCGCATTTAACTTTTTAGCAAGTTTTCGGAGCATCTACTTTGCACAAGGCTCTGGGCCAGGCCTTAGGGCGGGTGGGAGGCTGCTCATCCGCTCATTCAGGGATGGCTTCCCTGGTTCTTTCACCACGTATTTATGGGGCCCTGACTGTGTGAAGTGGGGGTGGGGGAGGGCAAAGGTCAGAGGTCAGAGGCCCGGATGAGGCCTGGAGCTGTGTCCACAGTGGGCAGGATGGGCTGGGTGAGGTCAGAATTCTCAGCGCATGCGTAAATCCTTCTTAACCACATACTCGTTCTTAAACATTTGATTTTTACTTAAAATATTTAAAGTACATTCAGGTATCTGTCTTCCGATATAAGGGCCAAAGCCTTTTGCCCAAACACGAGTCTGCAGATTGGAGTTTCGGGTCGTCTTTGTGGCCAGAACCACATGGTGCTGAATCAGAGCTGGTGTCTGGTTTCTGAGGCATGAGAACTGGAAGGCCCTTGTGAAGCATCGGCAGGCAGTCTTTCGTCATACGTGTAGTTACTCCCTTCATGGGGCTCACCAACCCTTCCGACCTGGTTTTCAGAAAGTGACTCATATTTCGCACGCATATTTCATTTGTTTACATCAGCAGTTCTCCAGGTGTGGTCCAAGGATGCTGGCGACCCTCAAGACCCTTTCAAGAGATCCACCAGGCAAAACTAAGACTCTTCATGACCATACCAACATGCTGTTCACCCTTTATCCTCTCATTTCCTCTTGAAAGTACAAATGATGAATTCTAGAGGCTGAGGCCCGCTCTGATAGCTGATGGACTACATGCTTGTGCATTCATGGGCTTTGAAAGTCTTTCAATGTTAATTTCTCCTGTAGGGAAGCCTGCTGTTCTGTAGGCCATGGGTTCGCAGAGAGTTGGATACAACTGAGCAACTGAACAACAAATACTGATAGATGTGAACCATATAAACAAAAGCTCTTTGGGAATCTTCAATAATTTTTAAGAGTGTAAAGGAGTCTGGCTACCAAATAGTTTGAGAGCTGCTAGTTTCTATATTTATTAAATCACACATTTCTGATATCAAGCACAACTGGCATAAGAAAGACTTGGGAATCAGCGTAACTGACTTGTAATAAACAGAGTTGACTGGAGGGTATTTTGCAGAAAGGCCAAGAGCACTAAGCATGCCCTGAGCATCGGCTAGGATGCTGCGGGATGAGGAGATGGGCACCTGTCTGCACAGAGGCAGACGAGAGGCATCCACGGTACCCAAGCTGATGGAGTGACAGCGATGCTGCTGTTATGGAACACACGCTGAGCGCCAGGCCCTGTGCCCAGTGTCTCCATGGACCCTCGCCACCACCGTGAGAGAGGTCCTCTGCTTATACAGGTGGGGCAGCTGAGGCTGAGAGGGGTCGACACTAATAAGCCCGAGACCACCCCCCACCCCACGCCAGCTCCTAAGGAGCAGAGTTAGTCCTTGATCTCAGGTCTGCTGATCTCCAGGACCTGGCTCTTAACCAGCTGTCCTCACCTCTGAGTCCCTGAAGTCTCCCCAGTTTCTAAAGAGGCAGGTGAGGCAGGCAGAGACTCAGGTGAAGTCAGGTGGGTGCCCGTATCTTCTGCACAGTCTGGGCTGGGAGGCTGACACAGGCACTGGGGACTGAGGTCAGGACCAGGTGGCCTCTTCAAGTCATTTCCTTGTGGAAGCGGCGGAACGGACATGGCCCCACTCCCTCTTCCGTGCACCCCATCAGTCGGTGGCAGCCTTGTAGGGGCCTTTGGGCAGAGCCTTGATCCTGGCCTCCGCCCCCTCTTTCTGCCTCCCCTCTGTGTCCCACACCCGTCTGGAAGAGAGGAGGCTGAGCTGTGTGTGCGCTGAGCCCCTGACTTTTTAGGGGATTGAACAGGAGGGACCGGCTGCTCCAGGGGCCCTTCCATCTCATGCTCTGAAGCTTTCTCAGAGACCAGGAATCCTGGGTTGCCTCCATCTTGCCAGTTCTGAGGTTAGCAAGGGGCACTCTGTGTTCCCTGTGGCCAGCAGCTCCTGCGGCGCTGTGGGTTCAACTCACGGGTAAGGAATGGGGAGTGGCCGCGTCCCTCCTTGGGCTGGCCTCCCCATGGTCACCATGGAGATCGTTTGTTTACTCCCACCTCCACATGAGATAATCTGGAGAAACTGCCGTTTTTCTACACTTTCAACATGATTTGGAATTCAGGCAAATTCCAAAGCCACGCCAGCCTCCAGTTCTAAAGGCAGCCTGCTCGGACCTTAGGTTGCCAGCCAACTTTCCCTAAGAGAGCACGCACCTCACCTCTGCTCCACATTGGCTGTCTCCCTGCCTTTGCTCGAGCCATTGTGCCACCAGGAGTGCCCACCCTCCCCATTGTTCAGCTGAGTCAACTACACCCCCCCCACCCCAAGGCCAAGTGCAAGCATTACCTCCTCCTCCATGACGGCCTCCTGGGTTCCACCCTGTCTCCGACCTCCTGACCTGCTTGAGGACTCTTCCCCTTCTTGTCTCACCTCTGTCTAGCGTGGCGCTGATTGCTTTCTACGTGACTCGGTAGTCACTCATGTGTTTTCATCTCCCGTCCAGACAGTGGATCCTGGGGACACACAGGCTGTTCCTTCCTCCACCCTCAGATATCCAGCCGTGGAGCGATATTCCCGAGAGGGAGGCTGAGAGCACCTGGAGAGAGAACTGAACTGGGAGCTTGGTGATCTGGACGACCCTGAGCAAGTGGTTTGACTTCTCCGAACCTCGGTTTCCCCAACTTCTGAGCAGTGTGGGGGAGCTGGAGGATGGCAAGGGGCCTTTTCAGATCTGCGTCTCTCTTTATTGCCTTTTGAGAACTCGCCACATTCCCCAAGCTGCTTCCATGCCCAACGTGTTTTGCAGAGAAAGTGTCTGGAGAAGGGGTTGGGGCGGGTGTGGCAACCCCCTCCCCATTCTTCAGGGATTCCAGGAAGCCAGCCCTGGGAGTAGGAGGCTTCCACTGACATGCAGCCCTGTGCTGCCCCCGTGTGACCCGTGTGGGCACTGCACCAGGAAAACCTTTCTCACCGACCTCTCTGAGGGGCTACCCTGATGGATGCCCGTCACCAACCTGACTGGCCCGCTCGACCTCCCGCTGTCTTCCTGCTCACCTCTCCCCTGGGCCAGGGAGCTCCTCGTGACCAAGGATCATCCTAGGATGAGGACGCCCCAGGGTGGAAAGACTAAGGCCTCCGATCAGCCAACCAGACGAGTTGCTCTGGAGGTGCCACTGTGTGGCAGAGAAGGGATTACAGGGGTCCCCAGAGGTGCGCACACACGCTTCTTGGTCCCCAGGCCCTTCCCAACCCCTGTCTAAGCTAAGAGGCCTGCAGGCCATGTAGGATCCTGCCCGTCATGCCTTTAGAGAAAGGAAGGTTGGGAAAGGGCCAGACTGACTCCCGGCCCAGTGGCCCATCCACTCCATCTGGGGCCACCAGGACACAGAGCTGATGCACTGAGCTGAGACCCTTCTGCCCTTTGGGACTAGTGGTGGTCAGACACTCACCGCCCCCCCCACCAGCCCCTCCCCATCTCGGTCCTTCCCACATGGATGCCTCCCTTTCTCAACCCTGACCGCCCGCCTGCCCTTCCTAGTACCCTGTCCTGAGAGGACCTGAAGTTGGGTCTCATGCACCCTCCCAGGCTCAGGAGAGCCTGGGGGAGCCCTGACCCCCCCAGGGGACCCTCAGAGGTGGGAGTGTAGGTGATGAGGGCCAGGCTTGCAGCTTCTGCCTGCAGACCTAGAGCTCCTTCTTCACCCATCGTTGTTCTGCCATCTCCACTCCCCACAGCATCCTTCCTGGGCTTTCCTCTCTTCGTGCAAAATGGACCTTGAGTCTCCTGGCTCCAGGGCCATCTCCATAAGCCAGGCTTTGTGGCCTCTAGCCCCACCCAGGCAGGCCCTGCTACCCCTGTCCTTCCTAGATGTGAGGGGACAGAGCTCAGGGACCCAGGGGGACCCCCTTTCTCCAGGGGATCCTTTGCTAACACTTGTCCTGCCTTACTGTGGGCACACTGAGGTCTCGGACTTCCAAGTGGCTCCAGGTACTCCTCCTGCTTGACCTGACCTTCCTTCCCCACCACTTGCTCTCCCTCCTGCAATGAAACGTGTGTTGGATGGAGCAAAGCTGGGCTGGGCTGGACTTGGGTTCCAACAGGCAGGTCTGGAGACATGGCCACAAGGCAGCTCTGGGAGTGTCCAGGGTGTCAATGACAAGCCAAACTTGGCACAACCCAGAAGCATCGCTGTGCCCACGCTGCCAGGACATTCAAAGACACGCTGCCTAACGAGCAAAGAAAATGACCGCACTTTACCAGCAGCTGCTGCAAGACACGTTTGAAGGGTCCAGGTTGTCACCTTCCCTCCACTTCCTCACAGCTGTCTCCCTCGGGCTCCTCAAGCTCCTGCTTGTCTGTTCCAGTTGCTCCAGGAGGCTTCTCCCCTGCCACCTGGGGACTGCCCCTTCCAGAGCGTGAGACCTTCTCAGCACCCTCATCAGCTGAGAGGTGACCCAGTCCAGGCTGCTTGCGTTTCAGTGGCCAGAACTCATCACGTGCCCCCTCCAGCCATGGGACAGGCAGTCTGCCAGGAGCTGGAAGGAGAATTGATGTCCAGGGTCATCTCCAGTGCCCCTAGCTCCCTCAGAACCCCCACGGGTTCCAGTCTGGCCTTTCTTAGTCATGTTCCCACCTCTCAGTCACTTTCGGATTTTCTGCCTCTTTGTACCCGCACTGCGTTCTGTGAAATTCCCTCCCGTTTATGTCTCAGTTCACCAAATCTTTCTACTTCTCTACATCACCAACCCTGGTCTCGAAACTATTAAGTTTTCCATTTTTAAATGACATATTTGGGTCATTTTCAATTGTAGAATTTCAATTTGGTTCATTTCAAAAAAGTCTGTATTTTTTTTCATAAACTTTGTTTTTTAAATATGGGTTTTGTTCCTTCTTTATGTCTTTAATCATCCTAAACATGAGTTATCATTTCATTTGAACTATTCTGTTGTTATAAGTGCTTGGAGGATTAATCATTCTGTTTTTATTTTTAATCTGCTGGCATTCCCTTGTGAATTGTTTCCATGTGTAGTTTGTTATTTTAAAAAATCATTATGAGTTTTTCTTGGGGTACGTTACCATTTTCTTCCTCTAGGAAATCCCCACGAGCCCTGGGATTGGAGATATTTGCAGAAAGGGCTTTTATTTTTGCTTTGGTCTGTACCCAAAGGGTCACTTCTCTGGAAACAAAGTTTGCAATAACTTTTGGACTTGGGATGCCCTTGCTTTACAGGAGGTGTAAACTAAAGTTGTCCATGTGATTGGGAAGGGTTTCGTTTTGTTGTCGTTGCTTGTTTATTTGCTGTTTGTTTTCTGTTTCATTAAAAAAAAAAAAGTTTTTTTCTGGAAAAAATCCAACACAATCTATCCTGCTTCCTAGGCTGGGAATTAGGGGACATTTGTTTAAATATTTTTAAATAGCACCCAAGCAGTTTGATGTCCTTTGCAGCAGAAAAGATGAAGCAGAGCTTGGGCAGTCAAGCTGGTCGCCCCTCCGCGGACAATGGGCCGCAGGGGCCTGGGAAGCGACTGCGCGGAGGGAGCCGGCGGCCGCGCGTCCTCCAGGGGGCGCTCCTGCAGCGAGCCCAGACCCCTGGGCGCTGTTCTCCCTGGTTACGGGTTTGCAGTGACTATGGGACGCTGAAATTAAGAACGAAAGGAAAAATCCTTACCACCCCTCACTCCCCAAATACATCTACGTACATTTGCATCGATTCGACTGTGTTTTCAGCATTTGCAGTGTTTTCCTGACTATCTGAGAGATTTGCCGCGCTGCTGGGAAACCAGGCCGGGACACACGCCCCACAAGGCCGGCTTGTGTCCTCTGCTGTGACCCTGCTCAGTGGCTCCACCGCTTAAAGAAGCGTCACTGTCACTCTTCATCAGACTCCCGACCAATACTCCGTGTATTGCCGTGTGTTTAAAAAATGCACACAGTCAGGCAGAGCTGGGGTTTCAGGCTTTCCAGTCTCCCAGTCTAAAACCCTCGGGCAAGGACTGAGAAAGGAAGAGGAGGAGGAAAAAAAGGTGGAATCTTGTGAGTATGTGTGTGTGAGTGAGTGTATGTGAGTGTCTATGTGTGTGAGAGTGTGTGAGTGCGTGTGAGAGAGTATGTGTGAGTGTATATGAGTACGAGTGTGTATGAGTGTGTGTGAGTATGCGTGTGAGTGAATGTATGTGTGTATGTGTGTGAGTGAGTGTGTGAGAGTGTGTGTGAGTGCATGAATGTATATGAGTGCATGAGTGTGTGTGTGTATGCATGTGAGTGTGTATGTGTGTGAGTGTGTGAGTGCATGTGTGAGTGTGTGAGTGTATTAAGTGAGTGTGTGTGAGTGTATATGAGTGCATGAGTGTGTGTGAGTATGCGTGTGAGTGAATGTATGTGAGTGTCTGTGTGAGTGAGTGTATGAGAGTGTGTGTGAATGCGTGAGTATATATGAGTGCATGAGTGAGTGTGTATGAGTGTGTGTGTGAGTATGCGTGTGAGTGAATGTATGTGAGTGTGTATGTGTGTGAGTGTGTGTGAGAGTGTGTGAGTGCATGTGTGAGTGTGTGTGAATGTGTGAGTGTATATGAGTGCATGAGTGTGTGTGAGTGTAAATGAGTGCATGAGTGTGTATGTGTGTATGAGTGCATGTGTGTGAGTGTGTATGTGAGTGCGTGCTTGTGTGAATGTGTGTGTGTGTGTGTGTGTGAGAGTATGTGGTGATATCTTCTACCCCCAAGGCTCCCGGGCAGAGCCTGCAGCCTGCAGGAAGGAGGTTCCTTTCTGTTAGGGCCCCAAGAGCAGCAGTGACCACCTGGGTCCCTGGGCCCCGCAGTTGGACCTGCGTTCACCTCGGGGACACTCTGGCCGAGGAGCAGCCCCTAGGGGAACAGGGCAGGGAGAGGCCTGCGGGCTGCGTTCAGCCACTGCGGGTCCCCCAGGGTTGGGGACGTGGCGAGACCAGTGCCTGCCTTAGAGGAGGGGATGCTGTCCTTGGGATGGGACACCACTGTGTAAGCAATTGTGATCATGTCCAGGGCTGCTGGGCGCTATGGAAGCCGGGAGACGGGTGGCTCGGGGGAGGAGAGCTGGAGTAGGGGTGTTACCTGGGCATTTGTGTTGATGAAGGAGGTGCGGGGGGCCAGACTGCAGGGGGAGAGAGGACAGGATGACACCTGGGCTGACTTTTAACCTCAGTTCACGTGTCCAGCACAGACTTCTCTGCAGAGCCCATCTGCCTCCTGACCATCACCACCACCCAGCACCACAAACTGGCCTCAGGGGCTGACACCCCCATCCTCCCCACAGCCAGGGCCGACACCCCCATCCTCCCCACAGCCAGGGCCCCAGGCCAGGAGCTGTCCTCAGCTCTCTCCCACCCCATGCTCCTCTGGCCTGGGACCCCTCCGGCTCATCCCTTAACTAAGACCAGACTTAGTTAAGACCCCGTCTCATCATCTCCACGCTGCCCCCCAGTGGCTGGGCAGTGGTCTGCCTGCCCTCAGTGCCCAGGCTGGCTCTCTTTACAATCAATCAGCCAGAAGGAGACTTGCAGGTGTGAGCTGGGGGCTGTCACTCTGCCGGAACCCCGTCAAGACATCCCCTTCCCCGGACAACCACCGAGTCCTTCCTGTGGGCCTCCAGGCCCTGCATGACCTGCTCTCATCCTCTGCGACCTCAGTTCCTGCCATATCCCCTCCCTCCTTCATCCAGGCCCATGGAGCCCCTGGCCGGTCCTCAGTGCCCATGGTCTCTGCACCGTTGATCACCCTGCCTGGCACTCTCCGGTCACCTGGCAACAAGGCCACCTGAAGGCTGTCATTCCAGGTCCCTCTGCCTCTCTATGTCACAGCACTTTTCATCTTCTGTGTGATCATCTTTCACTGATGAACTTGGCTTACTATTTTCCCGTTTCCCTTCCCTGGTGGCTCAGACAGTAAAGAATCTGCCTGCAATGCAGGAGGCCCGGGTTTGATCCCTGCATCAGGAAGATCCCCTGAAGAAGGAAATGGCAATTCACTCCAGTATTCTTGCCTGGAAAATTCCATGGACAGAGGAGCCTGGCAGACAGCAGTCCATGGTGTCTCAAAGAACTGGACGAGACTGAGCAAATAACACTTTTGCTAACTAGCACCATGGAGGGAGGAGTTTTGACNCCAGTATTCTTGCCTGGAAAATTCCATGGACAGAGGAGCCTGGCAGACAGCAGTCCATGGTGTCTCAAAGAACTGGACGAGACTGAGCAAATAACACTTTTGCTAACTAGCACCATGGAGGGAGGAGTTTTGACTGTAACTGCCTGATATTTCCTGTCCCAAGCTCCCAGGTCAGTGCCCAGCACAGGCTGGGGCTCCGCAGATACTGAGGATGTTGGATGGACAGGGAGGCTGGCTGGTCCCTAAAGGAACTGGAATTTTTTTCTGGTCGCCAAAATAGATGATGGATGAATTTAAGCTAAGATGTGATGTGAGCTGGGAGGGAGCAGGGACCACAGAAGAAGCATCTCCAGAGCTGAGACACAGCTCCTCCCTGACCTAAGCTCGAGGTGATGGGTTTCTGTTTGCTGTTTTTAGGTAAATAGGGACTTGACTCTCCAGGTAAGTCCAGGTTTGGATAACTAATAACCAGGGTGCTGGCCGAGGGAACGCCAAGCTAGACTTTCTTCCACAGCTACTCAGATAGTAGCAGCTGATTGGAAACCAGTCTGAGAGGCTGAGATTTCATTGGTGATTAAGTCTGGGTCGTGAAAAGATGTAAATGAGAGGCACTTCTGATCCTCTGTAACGGTCCTGTGAGATCAGAGAGGGTTTGTAGAGCTTGGGGAAGATGGAGCCAGACTTAAACAATGAAATTACCAGCGGGGGGAAACATCTCTCCACTAGCAATGTGCTAGACTGTCACCCCTGGTGGCTCAGCCCCGAGTCAAGAGTCTGGGCTCCTGGGTCTCCAGTGCCAATGGCCTTGGAACTTGGGCCACATCTTGCTTCACCAAGTCTCTTACTAAGAATCTGCCAGCAGGGTGTCAGGTGGCCCTAACTGAAAACAGAGCAATACTCTTCTTTCCATGGAAGTTTGAATGGACCCCGACATACTGGTGGGGGTGACCTGAAGCTCAGATCGCTGTCTCCTGCTCCTCAACCCTCCCCTCCCTACCCCCAGCTGTGACACGCACACATTTTATACAACTCAAGCAATGGTTTCATTGACAAGTGCAATCAACTAAAAGTTCCAGCCCAAGTAGGTGGTTCGAATGATGACGGGTGTGTGAGCCGCACTGCACCCCGCTTTTGGGCATCGTCATTCAGTTTCTGAACAAGGGCTGAGGCAGGGGCTCTGAGAAGCCACCCGAGGATGTAGACGGCTTCCTGGTCCCTCGACAGGCCCAGCAGAGGGCAGGCTGCAACTGGGGATGTGCTGGAGCCGCTGGGAGTGAGTGGCTGCGACTTGCTTCCCCGCTTCTGGGCAAAGTCCACGGATGCAGGAATCTGACTCCCTCCAAAGGCCTGCTCCCAGCCCGCTGGCCCCTTCCTGGACCAGGCCTGCTCCTCAGCGAGGAGACAGTCTCTGGGGTTCTCAGCCGGGTTCCCCTCCCGCGTCCTACAGTCCGCCCACTGGTCCGGGCTGGCCTGGCCCTTGGAGGCTGGGGTACTGTGCCAGGGGCTGCTGAAAGGGCCGTCCCCCTCCTCCCTGCTGTGCTTCTAGGCCAGCTCACCTACACTGTGTCTGCAGCTCTAAGCCAGCTCCAGGCGCTGAGACCACTTGGCAGCCCCGTTGCCCACCTCAGCTCCAGCCCCGGGCTACACAGACAGCCAGGCACAAAGGGCAGAGGCTGGGCTCAACCCCTGGCTCCACCAGTAGCCGAGGGACCTCAGCTCCCCACACCTTGATTTTCTCATCTGTAAAGTGGGACTAAACCAGTTAATATTTGAGAAATGTACAGGAGAGTACCTGTTATGTCATGTGTGAAAGATAGACAGATAGTGTCAACCGAAAAGAAAACACACAGCCTAAAAGTTGGGAATTACGTTTTATTTGGCAGGCCAAAACTGGGGCTTAATGGACTCAGCTTCTCAGATTGCTCAGATGGACTGCTTCAAAGAGGCGAGGGAGGAGCCGGGTTATACAGGGGTTTTTGCATGAGAGATCGAGTAGTCGGAACATCAAAAGATTACTGTTAATTAAAAGAAAACAAGACATCTCAAGCCAATGAATTTAACACTTTTCTGTGTATGTGAAGATGCAAGAGTCTGGGCTCGTTGACATCATTCCTTCCATATGCACTTTGGCCATCTGGGGCCACTAGCTGGTGCTTTGTCATTGTGAGTCCTCTCGGGGCTCGTTGTTGGCGGGGGGTGGCTTACAGTGGCTTGATGGCGGCAGTAGCCTTTTTTTTACTGATGAGGGAGGCCACACTTTTCATTTGCAATAGATATAAAATTTTCTTAAGCTGTAGAACACTCTGCTTTCCCACTTGTCACCGTGAGCCAGGGCTGACCCAGCACCCCGCTTTGCCTGGGCTCTGCCAGCCCATGGCCAGAGCAGGCGACCGATGGCCCCTCCTGGATCTCTGGGCTTCTTGGTCCAGGGCAGCTGATGTATTTCCTTCTAGGAGATTTTAAACTACAAAGCTCTTGTCCTGGTATGTTGTGGAAGGAAAGGAGATGGAGTTTTCCTCTTATTGCTTTTCAGCTCTCAGAGGTTGAGTTTCCCTCCCAGATACTGGAGAAGTGAGGAGACCCTGAAACTATATACAGGTCTGGATCATTCCAGAAGGCCCCAGAGGTTTGCAAATTTGCTTAGTGCTACCGGGAGCTGCCAGGCTTCCCCTCTGACCTCCCTGACATCCCGGGCACCCACAGAGGTGCTCTTCTGGGCTTGGCTGTGCCCAGAGGTGGGCAGGGCATGGATGAGGCAGAGGAGGCTGTGATGTGGGCACCACCGCCCTCCATTTGGGTCACAGGACAGGAAACTTGACCCTGCATGAGGCCCCTTTAATCACCTGGGCTAGTATTTATTCCTGAGACCCGACCCACCCCACCTCATCCTGGGCAGGCCAGTCTTTCCAACAAAGTTCCCTGGAAGCAGCTCCTGTTCCCTCTCTGCTTAAACAACAAGGACTGGCCTCTGCTCTGTCTGACCACGTTTCAACAGGCTTTTTACTGTGGAATAATTCCAGGATGTGTGCACCATGTGAGTTTCAGGACCAAACCTTTCTGATTTCATCATCTTCATTCCGTTTGGTTTCCTCTGACTCATATAATCAGGTGAAATATTAATTACAAGGGGAAGGCTAGATGCAGAGAGGTGGACATGATTTGGCCTGGCTGTTCCATTTAACAAGGAGGAAACCCGCCTGGGGTAGGGGTGGGGAGGGACTTGGTTCATCCGGGGCCTCCTGGGCCCCATCTTGGTCTCTTGGGCTTCCTTCTTTTTCTTGGCTGACTTGGTCCAGTCTGTGATACTGGTTTCCCAGCAAGTGGCAAGGCACCAGGATGACCTATGCCCGCAGGAAGCATCTGGTTAATCTGGAAGCCTTTGGGGGGAGCTGGACCCTCTTGGAAAGGAAGTCTGGGGTGGAGAGAGGCCACTGTTTGAAATGGCTGTGGGACAAGTGGGAGGCACAGATTCCCACCTTCCCTGCTTGAGTCATTCATTGCAGGGACACCCTGAGCTCATGGGTGACGTGGATGAGGTCCCCATGTCATGGGTGACATGGGGGTGTTAAAGTGGCAGCTCTGCCCTCAGATTCCATAAGGGAACCCATGCTGACAGCTGGGGCACGTGATTGGGAGGCCGGCAGGTACGCAGGGCCAATCACAGCATTCACAGCATGCACGGGGCAGGGGGTGGTGGTCCTTGGGCCAATTAGGACCCACGTTTCCCACCCACAAACAGAAGAGGGAGTCATGTTGCAACTTGTTTCATGGTGTTGTAAGGATAAGATCTCTGAGGTTTCTTCCCAGTTGTTGTAGCACAGCATCTGCCCATAGGTCCAGCCTGTTTGGGCAGTTAGAGTGAGAAATTAAAGGATCATGTCACTGATGTAAAAGTAATTGAACCAGGAGGCCATGGGCTGAGTGGCTTGATGCCTGGTAGCCCAGCTAAGCTGGCTGAAACCTCAGCCAGGTCAATGCACCGGAATCCAGGAAGATACACACATAGGAACAAGCAGCCAACTAACTGTCCCCAGCAGGGCAACGGCCTCGGCCCTGTGGTTTCCCGATTTTGTGTCCACACCTTTTGTATGCAACCTTTCCCCTTATTCCTGTTGGTGGCCAGCTCCTAACCGTCTTTGATTTTAATCAATGTATGTGCAAATGGGGGCTTCTCAGCAGTGAAGAATCTGCTTGCAGTGCAGGAGTTTCAGGAGACACGGGCTGGGTGCCTGGGTTGGGACGATACCCTGGAGGAGGCCATGGCAACCCACTCCAGTAATCTTGCCTGGAGAATCCCATAGACAGAGGAACCTGGTGGGCTACAGTCCACGGGGTCACAAAGAGTTGGACACGACTTAGCAACTAAAAGAACAATACAACAATGCTCAAATAATCTCTTGAAATTTCTAAAGTGCCTCCATTTATCTCTTACCACTGAGCACCTCTCACAGGCAGACGTCATCAGCCTCATCTGCTCCCTGTGGGCACAACTGGACTCCCTGGGGAGACGAGGAGGGTCTGCCCAGGCTCAGAGCCCTAGAGGTTCTCAGCCCTGGACACACACTTCCAGGAAATTCTGCTGGTGCCCCGGAGCAGCCGCAGGTAAAGCTTCGTGGGTGCTTCCACACTAGGGTCCCTCAGAGGGTCTGTGGTTAAATGCCACATAGTGAAGGCTGGGAGACTGGCTGGCTGGCCCCTTCCTTCTGAAATCTGAGGATCAGGCAATGTTTTGTTATGAGGTTTTGCAGGGCTGGCCAGGGAGTGGACTCAAAGTATCTGAGGGTGGAAGTTTTCAGGTTAGGGGCAGGCTAGGAGCCATTTCTAAAATGCAGGGAGAATAGACCCAGAATTGGACTGAAGTTTCATGTGGCGAGGACTTGAGTGCCAGGCGGGAGCATGCTTGCTGGCCCAGTTGCTTGGTCGTGTCTGACTGTTTGTGACCCCATGGGCTGTAGTTTGCACCTCTGTCCATGGAATTTTTCAGGCAAGGATATTGGAGTGGGTTGCCATTTCTGTCTCCTGGGGATCTTCCCAACCCAGAGATCAATGCCCTCATCTCCTGGGTCTCCTGCATTGGCAGGCAAATTCTTTATCACTGAGCCACTTGGGAAGAAGGCAGATACTAACCTTGGAGGCACGGAGCGTGGACACCCAACAGAGACCCAAGAACCTCATCACGTGCACTGTGCATTCTACCATTTGATCAAACCAAGCCAGGTCAGCCAGCATCCCTGAGCAGTGGGGCTGGCCTCCCTTAAATAGCTATGGCCCGAGTAGTGTGTGTGTGTGAGGGTTTTAGGGGGTGGTGTCTCAGAGGCAGGGTTTGGAGCACATGGATTATTCCAGATGTAGAAAGCAGGTGTGTGGGAGGATGTCCAGGGCACTGAGAGAGGGCGTGGGCTGGTTCATCTCAGGGCCTCTTTTGAAGGAGAAAGAGTTCTTCGTCTAAGCCCTGCTGTCTCCAACCATGTGACCTCGGGGAAGTGTTCTCTCTTGAGAGTCTGGTTTCTCGTCTGTGTTGTTAACCAACGTCGCTACAGAATCTCTCCCAGGGCTGGGTTTGGGGTAAGAGGGGGCTGCCGAGCTTCTTGGGGGCCAGGCGGTGGGGGGATGACATCAGAGGAGCCCCAGGGTCCCAGCTGGTCCTTATTCTTCCAGGGCTGCAGAGTGGAGGTGAGGTGAGCTCCAGGCTCCCATCCTCTGTCCAGTGGGGGTGCCCCAGCCTGTCTGCTCAGTGTTCTTGTAAGCTTTCGTTTGGACAAGGATTTTGCACTCCCTCTATCCTTTGGAAACACTTGGAACTCAGAAGGCTCTCCTGACTCTAACGTTTGATGACTCTGCAACAAGCCTTTGTTCTAGGACAACAGATCTTCCCTGCCTTCTTTGTGACCCAGAGTTTCCTGGGCGAGACTCTCAGTGCTGAGACTCAGGGTATCCCTGGCAAGTAACACGAGCCTGCCATCCTATCACGTTCCCACGGTGCTGCTTATCTTTTGAGCCACGCTTGCTTTGGAAAGCTTCTTTGATGCCTGCATGCCAAGAAAAATGGGATTGGGAATCCGATCCAGTAGTAACACTGGATGAGAGGGGAGGGAGGCCCACCCCATCTCTGTCCGGAAAAAAGCAGCATTTACTTTAATTTGCAAATCATAGAGCGGAAGCCAACAGGGGCCTTAGGCTGGTGTGACTGATGGGAGCCCAGGGGGAGGGGAAACTTTAAAAGGGAGAAGAATTTCACACTGAATCTCTTAATGTGTTTTTACAAAGAGACTCATAAAATCTTCAAACGTAGACCTGGGATCGTCATATTTATAGACACGGCATCAGCAGCAATGGCAGTGTTGGAGTGTGAGCAGAGACTCTGCAGAAACACAGCAGGGAGCGACGTGGATTAAAGTGACAGAGCCACCTCCAAGCAGGGGAGGCAGGTCAACCAGAGCGTCTGCGTCTGGCCCTCTACTGTATGGAGGAGGCTGCGCGACAACCTAGTCTGAGGTTCAAGATCACTGACTTGTTTAAGAGCTCGGTCATGACCATCTCTGCCAAGATCACCTGGGGAGGGGAAGGCAGCCTAGACCTGAGTAAGGTCCTTCTCCCTGAGCGTTTAATCTTCTAGAGGAAGATGAGTGACGTCGGCATTTGCTCTAGACCAGCAGATACTCTTTCGATGGATGTGAGCTGGGACGAAGAGGGAGGTGAGGCTGGCTGTGTGGAGGGAGGTCCCTGAGGTTCCCTGGGGAGAGGACCTGAGCAGGGCCCCAAAATATCCGGGAAGGTGCAAAGGGAGAGCATTGCAAGCAGGGAACAAAAAGAGCTTTCCAACCAGACTCATCTGGGAGAGATGAACTTGGGAAAGAAGGCTCCAGAGAGGTGCCTGCCCGCATCAGGGAGTGACCTAAGCCCACCGAGGCTGAACAAGTCAAGTCCAAGGGCAGACCTTTCAGATCTAGTTCTCCCTCACTCTTTCATATGTGTTCCCACCACTGCCCGAGGAATCTGGGCCTTGGCATGACTCTGTTAACATACTGGCTTTTTAATTTTTTCCTGTTACGTGCATTAAAGAAGTGATTTCCAAACACTGAACTATGTGGAAAAAATGAAGAACCAAGTGCTCCCTGCTCTAAGGCGAAATGTGAAAAATAAAGAGAACATAAGAGTTTTTCATAAAGGTAGGGTGATCCGCTTAAAGGGATACCCTCCGCACTGAGAGTGAGCTGTCCCTCTTTTTGCCGTTTGGCTGACATCCTTTGATCTTTAATGGGATCATGGTGATGGGTGAAGGGCTGTTTGGTGGTTTTTGCTCTATCTTGTTTTTTGTTTGTTTTAAGCTATCAACCCAATTTCAGTCCCCAATTTAAATGAAAAGTACTGGCTCTGGAAATCCTAAAGGCTGTGAATGATTTATCAGACTGCCAACTGTCTCCCTGGCTGGAGTATATGTTGATATAATGTGAGATTTTGATGTACAGGCTGTAGGCATCAAGGAAACAGCAGAGTCTGGATATGGGAGATCAGGATTAAGTAGCTGTGCTGGAGAACATGGGATATTTAAGTAGAAGGTGGGTCCCTAAAAGGTGAACCCCACAGCTTCCCTCCTGCCTCCTTGGTCCTGCCCCCTGGAAGATGTGTGTTATCACTGTGGTGGTGGAGGGGTTGCATTGTGAAGAGTTTAGAGGTGTTGTAAGATGGTTGTTGCTTCAGCCATTCGTTGGATTGGCTGGGAAATCGGGTCAGGACACATTCCACGTGAGCCCAGCTTCTGTCCTCTGCTGTGTCCCTGCTTAAAGACACATCAGTGTCACTCCTTATCACACATCAGACTCATGATCAATACTTAACATACTGCCTTGTTATTGTTCAGTCGCTCAGTTGTGTCCTCCTTTGTCAGCCCATGAACTGCAGCACGCCAATTGGTCCTGCCCCCTGGAAGATGTGTGTTATCACTGTGGTGGTGGAGGGGTTGCATTGTGAAGAGTTTAGAGGTGTTGTAAGATGGTTGTTGCTTCAGCCATTCGTTGGATTGGCTGGGAAATCGGGTCAGGACACATTCCACGTGAGCCCAGCTTCTGTCCTCTGCTGTGTCCCTGCTTAAAGACACATCAGTGTCACTCCTTATCACACATCAGACTCATGATCAATACTTAACATACTGCCTTGTTATTGTTCAGTCGCTCAGTTGTGTCCTCCTTTGTCAGCCCATGAACTGCAGCACGCCAGGCTTCCCTGTCCTTCACTATTTCCCAGAGTTTGCTCAAACTCATGTCCATTGAGTCGGTGATGCCATCCAATCATTTCATCCTCTGTCATCCCCTTCTCCCCCTGCTTTCAATCTTCCCCAGCATCAAGGTCTTTTTCAATGAGTTCACTCTTTGTATGAAGTAGCCAAAGTATTGGAGCTTCAGCTTCAGCATCAGTCCTTCCAATGAAGATTCAGGACTTCAGGATTGGCTGGTTGGATCTCCTTGCAGTCCAAGGGACTCTCAAGAGTCTTCCCCAACACCCCAGTTCAAAAGCATCAGTTCTTCAGAGCTCAGCTTTCTTTCTGGCCCAGCTCTCACATCTGGACATGACTACTGGGAAAACCATAGCTTTGACTAGACGGACCTTTGTTGGCAAAGTAATGTCTCTGCTTTTTAATATGCTGTCTAGGTTTGTCATAGCTTTGACAAACTGTGAGACTGGGACCAACAAAATCTTTGTGAAAGTTGGTTTATTTGAGCTGGGGATGGGGAAGAGTTTTCTCTCCTTTGTCCCAGACACAACGGAGGTCAGACAGTGTCCTGAGAGATTGAGAGCTGGCCTGCTCTGAGTCTTCTGTGTTATCCCTCCCTGGCCTTCCGCTGGCCATGTCCATTCCCAGAGGGTCAAAGAGTCCGAAAACCAAGTTGACATGCCCATCTGGAGCCCGTGCCCCTTTCCCTCTGGGTGAGGCTCTGTTTCTCAGAACCCTGGAATTTTCTGTCTAGATAGCTCACTTCCAGGGCCTGTATTGGCCTCTTTCCTGAGTCCATCTCCCCCAAGTGGGCCTTTGGTTGGATGAGCATTTCTAGACCCACAAGATGGCCAAGGAAGGCTTTTTGCAGGATGAGGGAAGTGCTTAGAAGATGAAGAACTTGGTGGTGATCATGTGATGGGAGGTGGTCCAGAGTAAGTCAGGGAGTAAGAGAGAAATGAGAGTCTGGGCCAGCTGTGACCACACTGCACATCCCAAGGAGGGCTCTCTGGGATTAAAAACATGGTAGAATGCCTATGGCTGACTCATGTTGAGTTTTGACAGAAAACAACAAAACTCTGTAAAGAAATTATCCATGAGTAAAAAGATAGATTTAAAAAATGGGGAAAATACATGTACAATGAAGAGAAAAAGTTAAATTTTAAAACTACCCTTTGTTCTGTTTCTCAAGGGCTAGTCATGACTCATGGAAAAGGAACCTGCCCTCTATCTGATAATCTATAGTCTAGTTTCCTGGCCTTAGAAGGGACCCCCTGGGTAATTGTTTTTCTGTTAATCCTTTCTAGAAAATTGGCTAAACCGCCGCAAGGTATGAGGTGGTCGGTTAGCCGTTACAGCCTGATAGCTTTCAGACCTATCTCTGTAAAGGTCAAGTTATGCCCACCAATCAGTTTGCTGAGATCGTCTTCACCCCACCTATACCTGCTTATAGCTTTTGGTGTATAAAAACTGCTTTGTAACTAGCATCGGGGTTCGTTCTTTTCGAGGAAGATCGAACCCCGGCGCGCCGGTTTAATAAATCCTCTTGCTGATTGCATCGAATTCGAGTCTTGGTGATCTGAGAAGCGACGCCTCCCGTGATTAGGCCGTTCGGGGCCTAACAACACAATCCGTAGAAGAGTCCAAAGAAATTAGAAAAATGGAGGAAGAAAGGAAAATGGGGAAACAAAGGAAAAAAGAAAAGGAAATTAGCAGGTCAAATGAGAAAGTCTAATCTCTACAGAAGAAAACCAGAAAGAGAAAAGCAAAGAAAGTGTAGAGAAGAAAAGTATCAAAGAAATCATTCTCAGATTTAGCTGCTAGTATGATGCCTTCCTTTGGGTGAGAAGAAGCATGCCAAGACAGGAGCCAAAGCAGAGCTCTGAACCCTCCCCCATCCCGCTCCCACTGGTAATTCCCGCCAGCCCAGTGTGTGCCCCCTCTGATGTCTTGAGGCAAGATGGGCAGGCCCAGGAGATGGCGAAGGAAGAGGAAGCCAGGCCTTCTTGCCATTTTTAGGTCCTCGACCACCTTCCCAACTCACGGAAGCGCTGCAGATGGGCGGAGTGGACAGCCACACTTCTCGGGCATGAGTCACAGCTCCAGGAAAAGGCTGGACTTGATTAGATGCTTTTATGCCTTTTTTCCTGCTCACATCTATTTTTTCAGGAGATAACTGAGCCCATCAAGCTGAGTGACAATCAGAAAAGAATCCACATAAAACTTATGCACAGATACAGCAAGAATGCAAACAAGGAGGAAAAGGATACGAGAGAAAGTTGGGTGAATAATATGCTTCTCAAAAGGGGTTTTTCTTCTCTTCCTTGGAAAGAAAACTATGATAAAGCTAGACAGCACATTAAAAAACAGAGACATCACTTTGCCAACAAAAGTCCGTATAGTCCACTATGGTTTTTCCAGTAGTCATGTTGGGATGTGAAAGTTGGACCATAAAGAAAACTGAGCACTGAAGACTTGATGCCTTTAAATTGTGATTGTGGTGCTGGAGAAGACTCTTGAGAGTCCCTTGTACTATAAGGAGATCTAACCAGTCAATCCTAAAGGATATCAATCCTGGATATTCATTGGAAGGACTGACGCTGAAGGTGAAACTCCAATACTTTGGCCTCCTGATGCAAAGAGCTGACTCATTTGAAAAGACCCTGATCCTGGGAAAGGTTTAGGGCAGAAGGAGAAAGGGACGACAGAGGATGAGATGGTTGGATGGCATCACCGACTCACTGAACACGAGTCTGAGCAGACTGCAGGAGACAGTGAAGGATGGGGAAGCCTTCAGGTCGCAGGGCCTGTAGTTCATAGGGCCGCAAAGAATCAGACACAACGTAGGGATTGAACAACAACAGAGAGCGGTTGTTCAAAAAAGGATGGGGAGAGATCAAATGAATCCCA
Source organism: Oreotragus oreotragus (assembly GCA_006410675.1). Taxonomy (NCBI): domain Eukaryota; kingdom Metazoa; phylum Chordata; class Mammalia; order Artiodactyla; family Bovidae; genus Oreotragus; species Oreotragus oreotragus. The sequence continues at coordinate 881,556 of SJYX01009880.1, forward strand.
CTCGGTCCAAAGCAACTACAGATACAATGGGCTGAAAAACTGAGCTCCAAGGACAGCTGTGTGCATTTCAAGGAAGAGATTCTATAACGACAAAAAGGGATGAGAGGCAAGTTGATGAAGCTTAGGAAACAAGTGGGAAAAAAAAAAAAAAAAGGCACTACAGAGAAGGAAACTGCATTCGGAGCAACAAAAACTTGAAAATACATGTTTGACAAAATCATACAAAACAAACCCATGCCAAGATGCAAAAATTATAGTGGCAGTGATTTACATGGAAGGGAAGGATTGTGGTGCTTCCAAAGAAGAGAACAAAATGAAAGGAAAATGAGGCATAAAGTCACCAGAAGAAGGACTTGAATCTTCTATTCGACAGTCATCATATTCCAGTAAAAAATGTACAGAGCGATCAATTCTGAATCATAACCTTGTTTAGCTACTGAACACCACGACAAAGGCAGAACCCTATAAACAAAAAAGCCGAATGAGACAAAACAACACAAAAATCCCCGCGCAGCATCCAGTGCCGGAGAACGGTGGCCGGGATCTAGGGTTTCGCAAGGAAAGGAAATGTGAGCCAGGGCTCCCTGGGTTGTAAAGACAAAGGACATTTCAAAGTCTGAGCACAGTGTTCCAAAAAGCCTTTTTTCTTGAAAGAGCCCTGAGGAATCACCTGATAGCTCATAGGTAAACAGTGTGCCTGCAATGCAGGAGATGAGGGTTTGATTCCTGGGTCAGGAAGATCTCCTGGACTAGGAAATGTAGCCAACTCCAGATTTCTTGCCTGAAAGTGTTAATTACTCAGCTGTGTCTGACTTTTTTGCAAGCCCATGGTCTGAAGCCTGTCTGGGTCCTCTGTTCATGAATTCTCCAAGCATGAATACTAGGGGGTGGATTTCCATGGACAGAGGAGCCTGGTGGGTTACAGTCCGTGGAGTTGCAAACAGCTGGACACAACTGCAGCGACTAAATGGCGGCAACGACGGAGGAGTCAAGCTCCAGATTTCAGAAACAAGACACCATCCTCAAAAGAGAGGTGGTGAGCATAGGATTCCTTCTACTCTGGAATTAAGACTCAACAATTGTTAAAACAATGAAGGTGTTAGAGACCTGATCTGTGTAAACAATGATGCAGGGAAGCATACTATCATATCAAAATATAAGAACCTCAAGCTCTCATCCATTTATACTCCTTCCTCCCTTAACTTCTTTTATATATTGCTTACATTTTGAAAAAATGATCATGTTTTATTTTAACAGCAATAACAAAAGAGTCATTAATCCTAAAACATTCCAGGTTCTCTCTTTTCCATCTGGTTTCCTTCATTCAAGGAAAAAGAAGAAAGAATTTCCATGCCTTTGGAAGGCTCCAGGCCTAATTCAACATCCCCAGGGCAAGGGAGGAGCTGAGGGCTGCAGATCAGAGCCCGAGAAGGGAGGATGGGGGTCTCCTTGCTTCCTGCTGGCCGGAGCTCAGGGGTCTGGGCTGGGCTGGGAGGCTCTGTGAGCACCTGCTCTGAGAAAGAGTCGATGGCCGGGGGGGCCGGTTCCTGAGCTAGGATGGGGCCTGTTTTGTCGGGCAGGACCCGGGGAGGTGGGCAAGGAGAGGGCCATCTGCAGGCCTTCTGAGGGTAGTTCTGGGCCCCGCTTCCTGCTCCTCCCTGATTTCTGTATCAGCCTCTCTGGACCAGGTGTGTGGCTCGGGCCTCAGACATGCCCTGAGCAGCCATCCTGCCTGCTGGCCCCCTTTCCTTGCATTCCAACTGTGCCCCCCTCCACCTGCAAACTGGAGCTTGTGCAGAGAGCAGCTGGGGGAGTGTGGGAGGGAAGGCGAGCAGAGAGGGAGAGCCTTTCCCTCCTTTCCTTCATTCCTGCGCTGAGCAGCCTCGTGCACAGCCCTGGGCAGTCTCTGGGGACTGACACTCTCAGGCTTCACGGCACCCCTGCCCGGCATAAGCAGACCCCCAGGGAAGCCCTCCCGTGGGACTCAGGGCCCCGAGGGAGTTGGTGGGGGGTGGTGGTGGTGGTGTGCCAGGCAAGGTTCTAAAAGTGAGCAAGACGGTGGCTCCAAGCTGGAAAGAGGGTGGCCTCCCTGCAGGACGGCTTCTCTGCTGGATCCCAGAGGGTGACAGTGGAGCGGGTCACTTTGGGTTTCTTCCTGGCTCTTCCCTGGCAGAAGTGCCCCTAGGGCCACTTCCAGCTTCGAGCGTCTCCCCACCTCCAGGCCATGCTGATTGGTCCAGTGCTGGGAGCACCTGACCTGCTTGGCCCAATCAGACTGAAATGGCCCCAGACTCTGGTTCAGATTCCAGCCCCCTGACGGATTGGTTGGTGAGCTTGGGTAGCCAGTACCTGCTCTGTGCCTCAGTTTCCAGTATGAACGTTGGCTTTCAGGAGGATTAGGTAAGATAAAGCATGTGACACCACACTTGGCGCCTGGTAAATAATGGCACAGGTGCATTTGGAGAATTGGAGGTGTCCTGGGTCCCTAAGGGCACACCTGGCCCTGGTTCTGATTCTCCCAGAAGCTCAACTTATCTCTAGTTCCTGAAGTTCATAATCCAACCTGTATTTTTAAGATCAATTCCTCTCTTTGGCAATGGTAATGGTGGAGTTCTGTCACTTGCAGTGATGTCCCAGATCGGAGGATGGGGGTGTGCAGAGGGTGTGGGCTGTGGGATGTTTTTTAGGGTTTGATGGGCAGGAGCAAAGCTGAGCAAGTCTGGGCTCACGTCATTTACCTGAAGCGCAGAGTACTGCAAAGGGCAGTGACATCAGGACCAGATTTTGAGTGTCGGGCTTGGTACACAGTAAATGCTCAGTAAGAACTGGCTTCCACCACTCTGCAGTCTGCGTTCCAGTGAGCCTCCGCACCCCCAGATCAATCTCAAAGAGAGATGATCTCCAGGGCCATTTCCAGCCAAGAAACTGAGTTCTCCGGGGCAAGTGATATATTTAGTGTACGTGCTGTGCTAAATTGGCTCAGTCGTGTCCGACTCTGCAGCTTCATGGACTGCAGCCCGCCAGGCTCCTCTGTCCATGGGATTCTCTAGGCAAGAATACTGGAGTGGGTTGCCATTTCCCTCTCCAATACTTAGTGTATACAATTTATAAAGATATAACAATAAATGAGATGCTTATCTAGACATTCCTGCACAAGCATCATTCAGTTTGATCCTNTGCAGCCCGCCAGGCTCCTCTGTCCATGGGATTCTCTAGGCAAGAATACTGGAGTGGGTTGCCATTTCCCTCTCCAATACTTAGTGTATACAATTTATAAAGATATAACAATAAATGAGATGCTTATCTAGACATTCCTGCACAAGCATCATTCAGTTTGATCCTCATATTCTTATACCCATTTTATAGATGAGAACACTGAAGCTCGAGAAGTGAAGTCACTTGCCCAGTAGTAAGTAGCAGAGACATTTGTACCTGGGCTTTCTAATTCCACATCCCTTGGATTTAATCAACGTATTCATTTGCTCCTTTGTGACTTGTTTAAATAACAATTATTTTTTCCTTCCAACTGGTGAACAACAAGGCAGCAAAGGGGAAGAACCGCTCCCCAGGTGGCTCAGTGGTGAAGAATCTGCAGGAAACACTTGTTCGATCCCTGGGTCGGGAAGGTCCCCTGGAGAAGCACACGGCAACCCACTCCAGTATTCTTGCCTGGAGAATCCCGTGGACAGAGAGGCCTAGTGGGCTGCAGTCTTTGGTGCTGCAAAGAGTCCGGCAGGAAGGAGCACAGCACAGCACAGCCAAGAAAGGGGAAGAACCAGTCAATTCATGCAGAAAGGAGAGCCAGCAGGGAGGAAAGGAGCTTGTAATGAAGGGCTGTGTCAGAGGAGAGCTCTGCCAGGGCCATTTCCCCTTAATTGAGAGCGTGTTTGGAAAATACTCCCCTCTCTGCATAAAGAAAGGCTGGAGAAACTGGCTTATTTTAAGGGACCATGAGCTAATGCATATGCATGCGAACCCTGCTTGTACAAGCTTGTGTTATGTCTGCCTTTGCATTTGTTTTCTCTGGATGTGTCTGCATTTAATATACATAACAAAATGCTTCCATTGTAATCTGTTTCTCATTTAAAGGAAAAAAAGAAAAAAAATAACAAGTTGGAAACCCAGTATAGAACCAAAAGCTTTTAACCCAGCAATTCCATTTAAAAAACATTAAATCAAAGTATTAAATAAGGCGGCTGGTCCCCTAAAGAAGAGGGTGTTATGACGGTCCTGGCCAGCTCACTCTGTGTGCCGCCTTCCCCATACTTCCCCCCTCTGCCGGTTGTTATTACTTGTCACAAAGAGCCTTCTTGGCCTGAGCTCTTGAGTGGGTATTTGCTGTGTGGATACAGAAGAAACGAGCTTTCTCCTTAGAGAGACGCCAATGATCTGACCTTTTGTGCCAAAGACCCATCTGGAGAACCATAATCATTCCAGAAGACTTGCTCTAGGGTGATCTCTATGACAGCTTTTTAATCTCCGTGATTATGAGGTTTGATTATCTCTCATAGGTGAACAAGGATGCCGTCTCCGAGCTGTTCATTGCCAGTGTGGAAGCCAGTGCCCCATGGTCCGAGGAGGGGATAGTGTGGCTCCAGCTGAGACTGTTTCTGCATCTCACTTCAAAGGAATTGAACTGCACACTCAACCTTGGTTCTTTCAGCTCTGTTCTTGTTGCTGGGTATTACCCTGACCTTGCTGGGTCCTCTTAAGCCTGCACTATTTCCTGCTGGCTAGTGGAGCAGCTAGCATCCACCTGCCCATATTAACCCTTCGTAGGGCACTTCTACAGGTGACCTGTAGGCCCTGGGTAAGCAGGGGATGGTGGGCATCGTTTAGGAAAGGCTTGGGCAGAGATGAGCGGTGTGGTGGGGAGGGGATGGGCACAGTGGACTCTTCCAACAAGAATCTGTCACCTTTCCCAGTGCTGACCCGATATTAACCCTTCGTAGGGCACTTCTACAGGTGACCTGTAGGCCCTGGGTAAGCAGGGGATGGTGGGCATCGTTTAGGAAAGGCTTGGGCAGAGATGAGCGGTGTGGTGGGGAGGGGATGGGCACAGTGGACTCTTCCAACAAGAATCTGTCACCTTTCCCAGTGCTGACCCGCCTTTCAGTCTGCCTGCTCCGGGGCCCTTGCCCTGGCCTCAGTTTCCCTCTGGCTTCCCTCCGCATTTCCCTCATGGCCCTCCTGCTGGCTGAGGCGGAAGCACCTGAGACTCCACCTCTGGCTGCTCAAGGGACAGCCCCCACCCCACCTCACATCTCTGGACGCAATGACGGTCCTCAGGGAGCTCACGGGACAGTCCCCAGGGGCCCCGAGGAGCACAGAGGACTGAGTGAGGCAGACAGAGGCAGTCTTCTGGAGGGCGGGATGCTGAACTGAGCTTTGAAGGGTGAATGGGAAACGCCTGAGTAAGGAAGAAATGGTATGGAGCTAACAGAAGCAGAAGATATTAAGAAGAGGTGGCAAGAATACACAGAAAAACTGTACAGAAAGATCTTCATGACCTAGATAATCATGATGGTGTGATCACTCACCTAGAGCCAGACATCCTGAAATGCGAAGTCAAGTGGGCCTTAGGGAGCATCACTATGAGCAAAGCTAGTGGCGGTGACAGAATTCCAGTTGAGCTAGTCCAAATCCTAAAAGATGATGCTGTGAAAATACTACACTCAATATGCCACCAAATTTGGAAAACTCAACAATGACCACAGGACTGGAAAAGGTTGGTTTTCATTCCAATCCCAAAGAAAGGCAATGCCAAAGAATGCTCAAACTACCTCACAATTGCACTCATCTCACACGCTAGTGAAGTAATGCTCAAAATTTTCCAAGCCAGGCTACAACAATATGTGAATCGTGAACTTCCAAATGTTCAAGCTGGATTTAGAAAAGGCAGAAGAACCAGAGATCAAATTGCCAACATCCGTTGGATCATTAAAAAAGCAAGAGAGTTCCAGAAAAACATCCATTTCTGCTTTATTGACTATGCCAAAGCCTCTGACTATGTGGATCACAATAAACTGGAAAGTTCTGAAAGAGATGGGAATACCAGACTACCTGACCTACCTCTTGAGAAACCTATATGTAGGTCAGGAAGCAACAGTTAGAACTAGACATGGAAGAACAGACTGGTTCCAAATAGGAAAAGGAGTACG